>VXBU01019632.1:275557-400573 GCA_013400315.1 Bombycilla garrulus | reverse complement strand
GTCAGGTAACGCAGCCTCGGAGGCTCTCCTCGGCCGGCCCTCTCCTCGCTCCCGCTGTTGCCCGGGAGGCTCCACGGGGTGCGGCGGGGTGCGGACCCGGCCCCATCCAGCGGGTCGGGACTGGGGGCGGGTGGGCGGGGTCCTGCGGTGCTGTCCTCGCCGCCCTGCCCGGGCGCAGCCTTCCCGCGGCGCAGCGAGTGGATCCGCAGCGCCAGGGGCAGATCGCGCTGCAGCGCGTTCAGTGCGCCAGCAGAGGCACACGAACTTGGAGCAAAACCCCAAAGGACGTACGTGTCTTCAAGCAAAAATGGGAAGGGCTGAGTGATCTAAATATACGGTCACTGTGAGATCTCAGATAATAATCCAGGGCTTGCAGTTGTGGCTGAGCCTCAGTGGGTGCCGTCTGCATTTCCTATGTTGTGTGTATGTAATTAAAAAATATTCCGTAAGCATCAGTGCTTTATCTGCCAGAACTAATACCTTATTTCCTTCCATCTGTGTCTGAATCCAGCATGATCTGGGAAATACTTTGATGATAGACATTACTGGCAGACCATTTTCGTTCAGGAAAATAAAAAAAAAATACTGTTATCTAATAAATCTAAAAGTTACTTCAAGCCTAAAGATAACATAGAGCTGTCAGCAGGATCATCAGAAGCCTCCCTCCTTTGTCGGTCCCACTGAGAGTTGAAGAAAAGGGTGCAGGATTTCTTCTTTGCTGCCAGTCCTCCCCATTTCTCCATTCTTACTGCTGGAAAATAATAATTAACTGTAATGACTGCAGATGGAGGTCTGGCTTCAAAATGCAAACCTGTAAGAATTCTGCTGTGCTGAATTTCAGCTCTATTAGTCATAGATTCAATCATTTCTCAAAGTTTCAGAGTTTAAAAGGTACTGGTTTAGCACGAAACCAAATGTGTAAGAAACTCTTCCCATATCTAAACACAGTAGTTCAAAGTCCATCACATTTTATGTTGGAGCAGAGTTTTCTGCACTCCTTTAATCCTGACCGCTCTTGAAAAGGAACCCCCAATCATCTGATCATTCAGCAGTGTTTGATGGACACATTTAAACACTTTCTTTATCTGCTCTTTCTAGTGTCCAAGATGAGGCTGTGGACAAAAGCAACTTTAAGAAATGCAACCAGATTGCTTTTTACAGGTATGGAGAATTGTAGTGTGGTTATTTTTAAATTACTACTAGTAAAGGATATAGCAAGTAGTTACACATTGACTTCTAATCACAGCAAGTCTGCTACTTTCAGGATTTGTCTTTCAAAAGTAAGCATTCTACTTACCTATCAGCAGTCAATAATCAGCAGACTTTGAAATGTGTAATCTTACACCCAGAATGTCTTCTGTTTAAGTTCAAAAGGATCAGTCCTCTCATCTGACAAAGCAATATTTTAATTATAAGTGCACTCAGATGCAGGTTGTTCTCTTGATGTGGATGTTTCTTGACTATCTGTAGTTCAAAGTAGCAGAACAGTCAACAGAAATCATTAGCCTGTGACAATAGCATGTGTAACTAGTCCTATTGAGCAAGTAGGTTGGCCAGAATTCAGTGTCAAATCCAAATTCTAGCTCACTAGTCCCTTAAAGCCAACCTTATGCTAAGTCATATTTCTCATCCCATTTCTAACTGTGCTTTACACCTTTTTCTTCTCTCCATTGTGTTCTTCTTCTGTGCTAACTGACTGAAAGAAATGATTTCCCATTGTTACACCAATTAGTCTCTGACATATTTGGTTTTTTAATGAAGCTTGTCTTTAAGGTAGACTCCAAGACACTTATCTTCAAATACTTCATAAAACCTGGGCTTGGCATGGAGAATTCTACAAATAGTGGAAAGAGCCTTTATTTCAGGATCTATGACCTAAAAACATTATCAGGGCCAAAAGCTGTAGTCAAAATTCTGTAGTCGCCAGACTTATTGAGAAACAATTTCCTTGGTGCCTATTTGGAGGTTACAATTTACAAACACACACAGTTTCATCACCCCAGAATGTAAAAAGTGTTCATTGGGGAGTTACAGGGATATATGACAGAAAATGAAAAACAGATTATTCAACTGAAATTTCTGGGATAAATGAAAGAATGATAATCTAACTGTACAGCTAGGAACTGGACACTTGAATTAAGACTATTATTGTTTTAAAAAAATGTATAGAGGGTTGATGGGTGAACCCCTGAACCCATCTAACATCTCATTCATAAGCATTTATATGTGCTCAGAACTATATTCCTTTTTCCTCTTGACTTGAAGTGCTAATAATTGTATTTGAAAAAATTCAAACCAAAATTATTAAGTAAACATTTCTAACAATATTGTGTCCCTCTGTATGGTATAAGCTACAAGAACTGGGGAAACCAAAAATAATTTTCTGTCTTGACAGGCGTCAGAAACTTCTTCGTCCTGGAAAATCCTTATATCGAGTGTTGTTGGATTCAGTCACATTAAGTGATGAGAATGTCAAATTTCAAATCATTCATGAGGAGAATAAGGTGAGATACCACATAACATAACAGGGTGCTACCATAAAGAGCAGTGAATATTGTTAACAGGACTGATAATATTTGCAGGTTTTGGGATTCTTCAGTGATAGATATTTGAGAGATAATGCAAACTATCATCCTAAATATGTCCTTAATAATCAGCATTTAACTTCAAAAGAAATTAATGGCTTTACCAAAAGAAGAGAGTTCTGAATAGAACACTTTTTATCTGAAAAAAAATTCAGAATTTTCTTCACTATTTCAAAATCATTTCTTTTTCTGTAATGCTAGATATCAGATGCTTGAAGATAAAGAGTTCGCTTAAAAGGCATTGCTTGTTCAGAGGGGTGGAGTTAGCTGGTATAAATTCATATGGATGATAATTTTTACTCTTAACAATGCTAAAGAACATTAAATCGGAAAGCAGGCATATTTCATTCTTTTCCAGACAGTAAGTGTTTGATGATGATGTGTTAAAAATAAGTATTTTTTTATTCTTATGTGTTTATCTGTTTGCTGAAAGGTTCTTCTACAAGTAGAAATTTATGAAATAGAAGGCAATATTTTCAGGCTTAAAATCAATGAGGCGTCTCCTCTCAGAGCAAGATACGAAGTTCCTGATGTTCTTATAAAGGAACCTACCACGCAGAGGTAAGTGATAGGTAATTTAGGGGATAATGATGTAGCACCTTAATATCTTATACAGCTTCCTCCTTTATATTACAGTGCTGTAGTGTCTCTACAATATAAAGTTGTTACAGGAAGAGAAGACAAAAATGCATGTGGTTAATTTACTTTCAAAAAATCATATTAAATACTTAGGAGAAAGTTTTATCATACACATAAGACACCTGACCCTGTTGGCCCAATTAAAAAATAGCCTACTTGTTACAATGCAGTTTTTACTTAAGGCATTACCTGTAAATGTGAAAGGAATGCAAGCTCTGGATAGTTTTAATGGCAGTTGTGTAAACACTTTTTTGCATTATGCAGTGAACCCTGAGCACAGCATGTATTTCTGGCATTCTTTGGCTCAATGTTAGCCTTGAGGTTTGTGTAATGTATGCAGATATTCTTAGCCCATCTTTTGTGTCAATTGTTATTTGGTTACAGTGGATTTCATGTGCTGCTGATTCATATAAAGCTGCTGTTGCTTTTCATTTGCCAGACTGTTCATATCCCACAAGGATGCAGGTATTTTGGTACTGTCAAGTGTTAATGAGGACTACAAACTTCAAGTCACAACAAACCCCTTCCAAGTTGAGCTGCAGTCCAAGGGTGAGACTGTTATGAGCATGAATTCCAATGGGTTGTTGTATTTTGAGCACCTACAACCACCTCCCAGTGACAGGTACAGCATTTGTCTATCACATCATCACATCACATCACATCACATCACATCACATCACATCACATCACATCACAGTATATACTGGTTGTGCTGTAGCTGAAGATAAACAATTCTGTGGAATTTAAATTTCTGAAAGCTCTTATGCACTGAAACATGACTTCTCTTTTACTTCATAAGTACGGTAAATACACAGGGAAGTTTTAACAAACAAATTCTAGATCAATTAGCTGCAGACTGCTTTAATCCCTTGCAGCAGCCATGTGCAAAATACCTACCTCATTTATGGGCCAATTCTGCAAAACACTAAAGTATCCTGGTATCCCTTGTCTTTCTTGGGAATGAGTGATGGTAGTATGATGAGGTTATTAGTTTCATTTTTTTTTTCTCAATAACTTTACTCTTTAAGTAAGTGTTATTTACCAGAAGTCAAGTTTTGTTCAAATTGCAATGTGCCACGTAGTTGCAAGATGTCATAGGTTAATCACACTACAAAGTGCTGGAAGGATGAGAAACCTCAGTGCAAGACATGTCGTGATTAAAAAAAATGGGCATAGCAAGCATCTCTCTTGTGGAATATAATTTTAAACATTGAAATTAATAGAAAGCCCTTAGCAGAATGATAAAGAAGTGAGGATCTTCTGGGCAGGTAAAATACTGATGCAGATAGAAATAAACATGAAAGGCCAAGAAATCAGCCTAACTCAAGTATTGAGTAAAGGTTATTTTAAGGTGTTGAATATTAAAATGGTTTGCAAGTTTGCACCAAAAAGCTTACATAATGTATAAAGCAATGCATGGTGCTATTTTAAGTTTCTGTTTGAAATCCCTGCTTATGTTAACAATAAACTAATTATTTCTATGTATTTGTTTTCACTAGAAAACCTACAGCACAAAATGAGGAGGCAGCAAGTGATTCCTCTAAGGTAACCCATGCTTACTGCAATTCCAGCAGGAATATTTTGTAAAAGAAAATGAAATTACATGTTCATTTTGCCCTATTGTATGTTTACAAATACAATTTAACCACTTTCCTGGTTTAGGACCTGGTATAACATAGTGAGATATTTTACAAATCCATGGTTGAAGGAAGGTTTATATATTTTACCACGCCTGTAGAAGGCATCAGTGAAGTAGATTTAGCACAAAAATGTTTTTTTTTCTATAGCCTTTTTATTAGTAATTTATTTATCTTTTGCTTTCTTATTTGAGCTGGAGTAGCTGTGTAAAAGGGAATTTTGTGGTGATATTTGTCATTTTCAAATTCCCTCTTCATTGCAAGGAGAGTTTAAAAAGAACAGGACCTTTTTTATAACAGTCAAAAATATGGCTCCACATACATTCAGGCTTAATACGGAAATAAAATTCTCTCTTAAAATAGACCAGGTCCTGGCAGTGCATAGAGGCACACAGCAGTTTTCCCAGGAGGCTGAGCTGTGTCTGTGATATAATTTTAGCCTCCTGCAGAGCAGATGGCTGCTTACTCCGCTATCCTGTTAGAAATGGCAGGAGCTGTGCTGCCTTCAGCATACTTACGTTGGGGCTCTGATTTCTGCCAGGGAGGTCACACAGCTGCAAGAGGCTATGTCCACTTATTGTGGAATGAATGTAGAAAAGAAAACTAGGGAAGACACTGCAAGAAGTGTAAATTCTACGACTGAATTGCAGGACACAAGGAGGTTAAAAGTATCAGTTACAGACAATCCGGAGTGTCTGAAGAGCTTTTTCTGTTGTCTGACCTTTACTGTTTGGGGAAGTGAGTTGGTTTCTGTTTGTATGCTTCTTCACTGTTTGATTCTACCCATGCATTTCATAAATTTATTCAACATCAAGGAGAAACATATTTTTTACAGTGAGAAAAACCACTCACTGGAACAACCTTCCCAGAGATGTGGCATAGTCCCTAATATGGGAGGTTTTCTAGATTTGTTTGGACAGGCTAGTAGATAATCTCATCAATGCTCCCTTTACCATTAAAGGGTGGACCAGGTGATCTTTTGAGGTCTCTTTCAAAATGGGCTCTTCTATCATTCTGTGATTCTATCCAAGACCTCAGTTATTACTTTTATGCTCTAGCCAACTGCTTGTGCACAACATATGCACATCAGTTCTTCAGTATAAATCTGATTTGAATCTGATTTGAATCTGATCTGAATCTGATTTGTGGTCTTGATTTTTTTATACTAGCCATATGTGATTTAAAAAAGCATTATAAATCTCATGTAAATAAATATATTTTTTCTTAGAAATACATGATGTGAGCAGTTTCATTTGCTAGGCTTAGCTATTTCTATTTGTACAGGAAAAACAAGAGGATCTAGGTCTCTGGCAAGAGAAATTTGGCAATTTCTTAGACATCAAAGCTCATGGTAAGTGTCAGTCTAGTTCTGAAAACAGCTTTGCTATTTTGTATATACCCATGTTCATTCATATTTCTGTCTGCTTTCTGTTTAGCTGCCTAATGTTTATCAATGTCCTGCTCACTCCTGCTTTTCAGTTGCCTTAACTTTGTTTTAATCAGAAATCAGTGATGGGTAACAATTTGAAAAAAACTCTGCAAATATTCATTGGATCTCTATTTAAGAGGGAACACATTAAACGTGACCCATTTAATCAACTCACTGTATGCCATTTCTGACACAGCATTATTGTTATCTGCATCTGACTTTACATGTATATATTGTATGTAATACATTGTTTCCTTTTTCTTTTTTTTCAGTATTAGTACATAACATTGTCTTCACCTGTAGCTTATTCTCATGACATATCAGAAATCATGATATCTAAGCATTAATAATTGTCACAAAGGAACTTTTTTGAAGTGCAGACTAAAAAAGGGAATACTGAGCAATCTTAAGCGATAAAGATGAAGGTTATAGACACATGACAGCAGCAGCTCAAATACAATTTAAATTGTAAATTACTGAAATATATGATGATCTGCTGTCCATCTCGTTGTATTCTATATTAATTAACTTGGTTATTTTTGTCCATTACCGTTGTCATGCAGACTTTTATAGAAACCAGCACTACCCAGCAGCTGCACTAGGAAGAGGGGAGTTTGAAAGCAATTTCTTTTGGTGACAGAAACTTCCTCATTTCATAGTCAAGACACAGAGGGCAGGAAGCTGTTGCCCTTGTTGTTCATGCTAATTCTCACGTCCTAGGCCAGCATCATGTTTTTCTGTTTTCTGTGTCAGAGGAGTGAAGTCCCTATGATCAGATTCCAATCCTGAAGCCACTGCTTGTCAGTCTGCAGGATCTCTGGTCGCCTGCCAAAAGTTGCTCTGGATTCAGTAGTGTGACAGGATGATATCACTGGTAGGAACTCTTGTGCACTCTCCTGCGCTGACTGAGGCTGAAGAAAGGACTAGTAGGAAACAGAGCATTCAGATTCTGAAGTCCACTGTGCTGCAAAGTTTGGCTTTTAGGTACTGGGATAAAAACAGGAGATGATTTTAAACAGTTTCACTAACAAATAAAGAAGTGACCCATGATTACATCGATTTGGGGTTTTTTCTGTTAAAGTGATTCATTTTATCTTGTTAAGATGTTTAGAATCCGAAGAAATAAAATTAATTTCAAACATTACCTATTATAAAACAGAAGTAATGATGAAAATGAAGTTGAAAGGAAGCATGAAAGAGTTAATTATTGAAACATTAAAATGTTTTTTTGTTTGTTTGTTTATCCAGTTACGTTGCTCTGCTTTATTCCTTTCAGATAAGCCTAAGAACTCTGCATTCTCATAATTTAATATTATTTCCACAGGTCCTACTTCTGTCGGCATGGACTTCTCTTTACATGGATATGACCATGTTTATGGAATACCACAACACACAGAAACACTTCTTCTCAAAAACACCAGGTAAAGGTGCCAAGGTGTCAGATTGCTAGTGACTGCAGTTTTTTTTTTTTTTTTTTTTTTTTGTAAGAGAGAGCTATAACATCGTATTAATAATTTAATTCAGAGAAGAGCTTGAGATATATATCATGTACTGTATATTTTAGTTTAATGATACAGCAGACTAAATTGTTGCCTCTATACATGTGAAGTAAGGTGTTCTACTTTCCCGAGTATGTAATTTCATGAATGACCCTTTCTGTTCTCTCCCAATTTTCCATGTAGTTTTTTCTGACTTGCAGGATTGGTTGTGTTTTAGCAGAACTCATAAAAGAGCAATTCTGTGAGAGGATGGGAGAGTTCAGAAATAATATTTTAGGATTTAAAGCAAACGCACAGTAGTCTCACTGGCAGCAAAAATCTTATTTGTTTCAGATAGTGAGGATCAAAGCAAAGAAGCAGTAATCTAGGGAGTCCATATTTCAGCTCTGGGTGCTAAGCAAAAGACCAGAACACAGAGCACTCACTGAGTATTCACCAGGTTTAGTGGGATGGCAGTTGAGTTAAAAACTAGCCTAGTGCAAGATGCTTACATGTAACAAACACATCTGTTTGTTTGTCCTAGTGATGGTGATGCCTACCGGCTTTATAATTTGGATATTTTCGGCCACAAGATACATGACAAAATAGGAATTTATGGTTCAGTACCCCTTCTCTTAGCACACAAGCCTAACAGAACTTCAGGGATCTTCTGGCTGAACTCTTCAGAAACACTGGTGGACATTAGTACAAAGGCAGTAGCTGAGGTGAGAGTTATTCACTTTCCTCAGAATTAAATAACAAAAGAAAACACTTCAAGATAGGGCCAACAGGAATATAACGCCATTGGAGATTTATCTTTTGCTCACTAATGAAGAATTGTCAGTCTCTTCCTTCTGTGCTCCCTTTTGCTAAGTTTGTTGTATTAAACAAAAAGAACAAAGCGGTGACTCCTTTCAAGAGCCAAGTTATAGATCTTGTATCTTAACAGGCCTACAGGAGGAGGCATAGAGAAAATACATAGAAAAAATCTATGCGGATGTAGAAGGCAGAAAAAATGGTGGACAAAAATCTTGACATTCACTTGGATTTCAGAATTTTTTTGAGTGTTTAAATTCTTGGATTTGCCACAGATTTCTGCTTAGCAGGCTCATTCTTCTGTGGAATGCAATTGACCTTGAAGAAACATAAAATGTTCAGGAAAGGAACTCACTCTTGAAACACAAACATATGAATTCTTTTAAAATTAAAACAACAACAAAAAAGCAAATCTTGCTTTTTCAGCATAGCATTATGTGGTTATTTTTTTTCACTTATGATATAGATATTACTCAAAGGTCCTACAGAAAATTCACAGTCTTTAACTATGGAAATTATTTAATTATTTTGTCACTCATTACCCATTTTTCCCATTACCTATTACTCTACTTTGTGTAAGTGGTATAAAAGGTAAAGGATTTGTGAAGGATATATAAGAAACATTCAGTATGTATTCCTAATACCTGCCAGGTATGTGTTAATAAATTTTGTGTGCTTCCCTATTTGCTTCTTCATTGAATAAAAGTTTGATAGAGAGAGAGATTCAGGTTTACCTTGTTTTCCTTCTAAGCACACTCCATCCAGATCTGCTGCAGAGACTGCTAAGCAGAGAGCAGTGCCTCTAACCGATGTACGCTGGATGTCAGAAAGTGGGATCATTGATGTTTTCCTGCTGATGGGACCCACTGCATTTGATATCTTCAAGCAGTTTGCACAACTGACAGGTACTAACTCACATAATTGCAGTCAGAATGGCACATTTACCCAGAAGATTTTCTGAGGAACATGCTGTACCCAAGAATGGGTCAATATTTACCTTGCCCATTGTGTGCAGGTGGCCAGTTGTGCCCAATCTGCAGTGTCTAGATCAAAGGCTTGTGCTTTGTGAAGACAGGCCTCCATCCTTGTTTTCCCTAGCATTCACAGCTTGTCAAACTTAGCTCTAATTGAGGAGCCTGAAACTACACCTTTAGATGAAGAGGTGAAACATAGGGGGCTAGAACTGTCACTATTGAGACAGGCTACCTTATAATGTGGAAAGACTGAATTTGCCAGTTTTATCTTCATTCATATACTCTTTCCAGGCACTCAAGCCTTGCCCCCACTTTTTTCTCTGGGCTACCATCAGTGCAGGTGGAATTATGAGGATGAGCAGGATGTCAAGGCGGTGGATGCTGGCTTTGATGCACATGACATTCCTTATGATGTCATATGGCTGGATATAGAGCACACAGATGGCAAGAGGTATTTTACTTGGGACAAACAGAAATTCCAGAACCCCAGAAAGATGCAAGAACATCTCAGGAAGAAAAAACGCAAGGTAAATAATATTGCAGGAAGAAAGGAAATATTTCTCTGTAGTGTGATCTACACAATCTAGCACTAAGCACGGTACTTCAGATACTGGAAACAGGTGAACTATAAGAGAATAAATTAGACTGTCTTGACATCTGGTGATGCTTCCAGCACACAAGCTATCTTGTTTAATTCAGTTCCTCATACCATTTTATTATTTAGTAGTTTGTTCTGTATCCTGACAATCCAGCTAAATTTGACCCATGTGAAACTCTATAATACAGAAGCAGCTCAGTGCTGTCATTGATGAACACAGCAGAAAATTTTTCTTCTTAACATGAGCTTTCACCATTGATAGTTTCTGTGATTGCTTCAGCTTTTCTTTTTGCTTCTATATTTCTGTTTTTATAGCTAAAATATTTTCCTCTGAATAAGTAAGTTGTAGAATTGCTTAATGCTTGGTCTTTGCCAAAAGTCAATGAACGGGGATCGTTGAAATAACATTCAAGTTTTATAATCTCTCAACTGAAGCTATAGTACTTTCTTAGCTCTGCAGCAAAGCAGCAGAGTGTAACTGCAAAATACAAAACCCACTGCTGTTGTATGCTATACAAACTAAAGTGATTTAAATGTCTTAAGGCACATGATTTTAAGCAGGCACACAAACACAGAAGTCAGGTATTTTTTCTGTTCACAGAATACAGCAGTGAATTAAACATAGTGGTTTTAGGGGTTGGGGTACTTGCTTTTTATCTGAAACAATGGGTTTTGTCATTTATTTTACAGGGGTTTGTTCATGCTCTCCTTGTAAATTCAGGTCCTGAATACTTTTTTATATACTGTGTCTAACACAGTATATTAAAAAACTGGTATCTGCTTTTAAAAACTAGGGACACAGCTCCCTTCTTTACCTGAGATGAAGTCATTCTCTGCCTTTTATTAAAAGTGAACTCTTACTGATACATTAAGCACCGCTAATGTTAATGATGTGTTTTATTTTCTTACCCTGGCAGCTTGTGGTCATCGTAGATCCTCATATTAAGATTGATCCCTCGTATACTGTGTATGCACAGGCAAAAGAAAAGGGATATTTTGTGAAAGACAGAAATGGGCAAGATTTTGAGGGCATTTGTTGGCCAGGTAAAAAACACTCTGTCTGTTTAAGCTGTTTATTTAAAAAATTTTGCAGAATAGTTTAATTGGGATCCATGGAAGCAGAATTAAAATCTTATATTCCTTGCATTCGTTGTAAATATTAATAATTATAATAATAATTAAAAGTTAATACAATTTATAATAATGAGAGGGTTGGTATAATCATGTTATAATCATGTCCTCGTTGCCTCAGCTGTATAGATTGCCTGTGTTATATCTATTGGATCTGAAGATAGTCCTAGTGCCTAGAACTAAAACAGTTGGATTTATTGATGAGAACAGCCATTCCTTTACCCAGCCTGTCTTGGACACAAAAATGTGGTCTGGTCTGTTGCAGGGAGCACAGCTTATGTAGGCTGGATGAAATTTAGTGAACCCTGATCCTGAAGACTTGGATTCAATAGTAATACAGTGATTTGACATATGTTTCATGAGAAGATCTCATTGGAGAGAGGCAAAGGAGGTTGTCTCCCTTCTTTACAGACAGGAAGCCCACAATCCTGGCAAAGGAATGATTATGGGAAAAATCAAGGACATATTACAACTTCTAGTAGCATGGCAGGATGTAGTTATTCAGCTTCTTAGTGACACTTCTCTGTTTCAGCTCAGAATACTGGCAATGTTGTCTTTCCCTGACTATTTGCTCATGTGTGAACATATTTCAAACTGCTAGCAGTCATCCGTAAATGGTGCTGAGCTTCAGACCTCCTGAATCTAAGTGTGTTGACCTTCACAACATGGCAAGGACTGTACTGAATTCTAAGTCAGCCTGGAATTTGCTCTTGAAATCTACTTTCAGAAAAAATAGCAGCTACATTATTGCTGCCTGTGGAAACCATTGTTGTATTTAGGTGCAAAGACAATGTTCTTAAAATCAGGTAAATAATTGGCTTCTCCCACATTCCACAGGTTCCTCTTGTTACCTGGATTTCACCAATCCTGAAGTGCGGAAATGGTATGCAGACCAATTTGCCTTCAAAACATACAAGGTTTGTATTTATTTGCTCTGATCTACATATCCCAAAAAGCCTGAAAAAGGAGAAGAGAGAAGATGCTGTCTAAGCAAGTTGTTGGACTTTGTAGCTCTATTATTGTAGCGTAGAAGAAAATATCTATCTTGATAAGCGGAGGTACCACGGAAGGATTTTCTCCGTGGACTTACCTACACTAAGACAGTTGGAACCCATAGTTCCACAGTTCACTGTGCCACCAGTGAGCACACACACTTAGTTGCAGCAGTAGAAGGGACAAACTGCAGGCTTTTAAGAACCCATAATCTAAAACAGCTACTGCTATTCCAGCCTTTTTTACCATCATAGCACATAAGGAGTGATGTGAGAGTGCACTCTCACCGCTCGGTCACTTCATCCTGACCTTCCTCCATAGTGCTGATGGTGTCTGGGTGACCATTGCTGCACACCTCCAGTTCCCCTCACCCTGCTCCAAAGTTCTGGTTTGCAGTAGAGTTGTTGAAGTCACTTCCCTAGTAGACATACATAGTAGATATTTCCCATGCTGCTTTCACCTCTCGCCTTCTATGATTTTTCCTCAAGGCTGTTTCATACTTCTCTTTTCCTTGCCTCTTTTCCCTGCCTCTTTTCCCTCACCAGAAAGCAGGAATAGCAAGTGCCTATTGAGTTTTGTAAGAATTGCAAAGATCAGTTGGGCTTGTGGGCTGCTACCCTGACTAGAAGGACCTCTAAGAGGGATGAGATGAGCAACTGGGGGCTTTCAAGTGACCTGAGAAGTGTAATTACCAAGTCTCGCTTTTGTATTGCCATTTCTACTCATACTCCAGACTGGCCTAACACTCACTTGAGATAAACACTCAAAGTCACAGGATTGGCTCTGTCATGACCTCATTGCAACACTGTGTCACAGGCATCCACTAATATCCTCTTTGTATGGAACGATATGAATGAGCCTTCAGTCTTCAAGGGGGCAGAACTAACAATGCAGAAAGATGCTGTGCACTACAACAACTGGGAGCATCGGGAAGTACACAACCTCTACGGATTCTACCAGGTAGAGAATCTGGAGACACAAACAGCCCTTATTCTCATGGACTATGTGTGATGTGGTACTTCATAGAGTAGTAGGTATTCTATAACCTTCATCAAGGTCTGAAACACTGCTGGATATTGCAATATTTGAAATAAACTGTGATTGGCCACAAGAAAATGTGATGTCATCTGTCATAATAATGTAAATTAGCCTTACTACCATAATAATATAAATTACATTTGCTATGACTATTGAATCTTTTTGTTCACATACATTGTACTAAGAACATTATTTAATAATAGGTATTATTTCTGGGTACAGAATTGTCATAGTTTTTCTGCCTTAGAAGGACTAAAAAGACAGTGTAGAAAGTACCCTAATTAAAGAGTTTGTCTTCCTGACTTTTCTATTCATGATTTTCAGCAAATGGCAACTGCAGAAGGACTCATCAGACGTTCTTCAGGAAAAGAGAGACCATTTGTCCTCACACGATCTTTCTTTGCTGGATCACAGAAGTATGGTAAGTAAGGATTACCAGGATGCCTTCCTTGCTGGTTTGTTCTATTAAGTTTGATGGATAGTAGTCTAGAGAGGAAATAAACTGTCTTAAAAATACTGATGTGGTAAGCTCATAAGAGTGCAAGTGAATAAAAGAATCGGGAAAGGCTGGCAAGGTACAAGTCAAAGGTGGAACAGCAGCCTGTGTCCTGTGACAAACCAAGACCTGCTTTTATTGCCTAATTCAGGAGCATGCATGTATAAAGGGGGGAAGAAAAATAAAAGGTGCAATGTACAGGAATTCCTAAGTAATTCATTATTATTCTTCTTTCCTTAACTGCAAGCATAAACTGAGATACACATTCAATTTTCCTGCATAATGCTGAAACTGGGTATTTCCAGGGGCAGTTTGGACTGGAGACAACACGGCAGAGTGGAGTTACTTGAAAATATCCATTCCAATGCTTCTTACCATCAGCATGGCAGGGATTTCATTCTGTGGAGGTAAAGTGTTTCTCACTGTGCATAAATTATGCCACCAAGTTTGTATTCCTAAGGTAGGCTTCAGCACAGATGGTGGAAAGCTCAACAGCCCTCTGCATTTCCAGGTGTTTTCACAGATTAGTCTGGTTTCAGAAGCCTGAAACCTGGCTCTCACCATCATGTCTCCAATAATTTTTGTGCAATGTTTGTGTCCCACCTGGAGCAGCGGTCCTCAGGTGGTGTTCTCTTCACAGCATCACTGTGACAGTCCTCTGTCCCTGGAAGAGTCACTCACTTAGCCTTCAAAACCTCTCTTGAGATTTTTTTTTTCATAGCATAACTTGTTGCACCAGGTTTTTACTCTTACTTGGACAAGCAGCTGCTCAACAGCAGAGCAGTGAACAAACTGTGAAATGTATGGATTTATACACTTGGAATGCTTGTTAGAGGAGAGCTTCACATTTTCCAGAGCAACCTCCAAAACTGTGTATTTTTATTTGTCTGCGCAATATCTAGCTGATGTGGGAGGGTTTATTGGAGATCCAGAACCAGAGTTACTTGTTCGCTGGTATCAGGCGGGAGCCTACCAGCCCTTCTTCAGAGGTCACTCTAACATGGAGAGCAAACGGCGCGAACCGTGGCTCTTTGGGGAGAAGAACACCCAGATCATCAGGAGAGCCATTAGAGAGCGCTACGTCCTCCTGCCCTACTTATACACTCTGTTCTATCGGGCACACACGGCGGCTGAACCCGTCATGAGGTAAGAGCACGGGTCAGGAGGAGGCCTAGAGGGTGTCTGCAGGAGCTTATTTGGAGAAGGGAAGTTAAATTACCACCTCTTAATTTTGTAGTTGCTTATTTGACTTTTAAAAAGGAGAAGAACACACAGAAGTTCTAATACTGAATTCTTTTTTCATGCATTCTGTTAGGGCTCTCAGAGGAAAATTATATTTTGAGTGTTTTTTCAAATGACACCTGGAACACACTAATTCAATAAAAATATTGCAGTCTTTAAACTTGTTAAAGTAGTTTGGACTTCAGACTTTTCATCATGATAAAGACCATCACGTAGTAGTCCAACCAATACATAAAACAGTGTATAATGGACTCTGAACTTGTTTACCTAGAAATATAAATGCCATTTAGCCTCTCATTAAAATATTTGTTACTGCTTAATTGTTATTGTTATAAAAATCTAACTTCATATTAATAGTTTTATCATTTTTCTGCAGTATTCCTTATGATGTTTCTTTTAGTAGAGAATTTAATAATCTAGAACAAAAATGAAATTAGAAAATAAATTATTTGTTCTTTTGCTCTCTAACCTCTTAAAAATGTACCTCTATGGAACTGAATGCAGCATTTCTTTCAGGAGGAGATGAATGTCATTAATCTCTCTGGTATAGATTATAATCTGTGTGTTTGATCCTGCCCTAGAACTGTTCTTTTGTACACATTTACCTTTATATTTTGTTATGCAGATACATCTCAAAAGTTTTAAAAACATAAAGGTCGTTTTGACAAGGGTTGAGTGGTTTTAGTTTTGAAGATGATTTGCATTACAGACATAGTATGAGTGTCTGTCTGCACTTATGTAGGTGTAAATGCACCTGTTTTATGCACTGACAGACAGTGGGTTTCTGTCTTTCTTGAAATGAAAATTTTGTTGACATGTGAACTGCCCACAGTATTAAATCACACTTCCATTGTGTGAAGTTTGATGCAGTAGGTACAGAATTAGAGGAAGTGTATTTTTCCCACTGAGAGAAGCGGAATAGAAAGTGTGTCTCATTAGCGAGCACATGAGCAGCAGAGCTGCAGTGAACAACTGCACACCTGTGAGTGAGTAGGTGAGCCAGGCTTTTGTATAAGGAAACCCAGACCCTGTCTCTTAACAAGCTGTTGCTGTCATAATCTCTCAGACTTTAAATACACAACTCCTGTTCTGTAACCTGGTGGTTATTACACTACCCTTTTTTGAGAGAGACTGAAAATGAGCTTCTGGTGCAGGTTTTTCAGGTGTGGCCATGAGGAGACTTGCTGTAAAAGCAGTGAGGAGCTGTTGAAAACAGGAAAGGCTGTGCTGCAGGGACTAGCTCATCAGGGGCCAGCATTGCTGGTAGACTGGGACACAAAGGCTCATTCATATCTCCTTTGACAGAGGAAAGGTAGATGTAGTGCAAGGTTGTAAGGAAGAAGGCAGGAGGGAAGAAAATGTGGCCCCAGATCTAAAGAGAGGTATACTGGAGTGTCTTAACCCATGCTGGACTGGGGACTCTCAGCAGTGACTCAGGAGGGGCATTTTGAGACGCTGGCACAAAAGAGGACCTTGCCCTATCTTCAGTACTTGATAACTGTGCCTTGTAAAGAGAGGGAGAAAATGGAGCCTGAAAATGCCAGAAGGACTTGAACACGTTGAATGGAGAGGAAAAATGTAACTGAATTCCATTATCTTTCTTTTCTACAGGTCTCTCTGGATAGAGTTTCCAGGGAAAGTGGAAACATTTGATGTGGAAAATGAGTACATGCTGGGTAAGCATGTGTCTTACTCTCTGGAATATGAGCTAAATATTTTTAGGTGCTGCATGACAAAAAGAAAACCTAAAAACACTGCCCAAGACTTAAAAAATTATAATTGAATACAGAACTTGAGATATCTTTAAAGGACCTAGTTTTAACAGCACTTTGAAAATAGAGGACATAGGAGATGCAAAAACTCAATTGTATCTCACTAGTCACTTTGAAAACACATGATTGGTTTTTGACCTGAAACACCAAGTTCAGTGGAGCAGCTAAGATCGCAGTCTGCTTCAAAAATGGCAGTAGTAAACAACTACCACCCAAACAGGATTGGTTTTATTATTGGTATGGCTGGCTGCTGAAGTCAGTTAGCCATCAGCCCACTACACAGGCCTTTTTCTTCAGTAGCAAGCGAACCTAAGCACATGTCAGGCAGACTCCTGAAATGGCTGTAGGAGGTCAGCAACCCCAGAGCACACAGGTTCTCCTCTAGGGAGATGTAGCCTTGAGGACCATAGCCATGTTTATGTTTTTCTCCAGGAAATGCTTTGTTGGTGCATCCAGTCACAGAGAAAGAGGCCAAGATGGTGACAGTTCTGTTTCCAGGGTCAGAGGAGGTAAGGATGTATATTAATTGCTCAACTGTTCAGCCTAAATATTTTATGCAGAAACGTTCCAGCTCCCCATCTAATAACTGCTGAACACTACTGCTGTGGCAAGTCTTGGCTGGCCATGCTGTGTCACTCTGAACCCTTCCTTCCATCTTGATGCCTTGCTTGCTTGTTTCACTTTACTTTCTTGCTTTTCCAGGAGCTGCTGCACAAATTTCAAGTCACCTACAGGTTAAATCTCCCTAAAAAGCTTGTTGTGTCTCATCTATCACCATGAAACAGTTTCCCTACATTGTCGATTTCCTTTTTTCATGTATTTCTGTTTGGGTTAAACTTCTCATTTTATGTGGGGAAAAAGAGAACTTTGAAGAAAAGTCAAAAGGAAATCAGAAGGAAACTGTGGGGAGGGGAAATTTTAACAAGAAAGACAAGCCTCAGTAGCCTGGGACATGTATAGCAAACACTGATACAGAGAGCAGTTCCTCTCTGAAGTAAAGGTATTTATCCACAGGATGGCACAGTGGTCCCCTCCTACAAAGAGCATTTGGGTACAGGAACTGTGAAGTGGAGGAAGGGAAATGATTTGGGGAAAATAGTTGGTAAGGGGACTCTAGAGAGTAAGCAGCAAAAGGGAGAGACCATGTGTGAGTGTGTGAGAGCATGCAGAGCCTTGTGACTCAACTAATGCACCGGAAAACACTTAAAATTCTTCTCAGTTTAGGCAGAAAAACAGATTAGGCTCTCCAGACAAGTTAAGGAAAATACTTTTATCAAGATCTCTGTGGCAATTGAGAGCTTGGCACACTTAAAGCAGTCAAACTGCTGGCAAGTGTGGTGCATGGGAGATTCAGATGCAGCTCTCGTCACCTGTTATTAGAACCTTTGTTGTTAATTTTCACTTCAAATATGCTTTTCCAAGAACTAGATTTAAAAAAATAAAATTTAAAAAGCATTTAATTTTTTTTCAATTCTAGATGCTTTAAGACATACAAGACATTGTGCAGACATTTCTAGATTAAACTGTAGAAAAGGTCAGATTATTTTTGTGCTCCAGAAAGGATAATTTATTCTTTTCATCCAGAAGGTCATTTATTTTAAAAATAAATGCTTTTCCTTGCATATCAGATAGATTGTTTGGAACAGTGACAGGTTAAGCAGGAGAGTAACTGCATTGGCAGAGGGAACAGATGTTGGCATACGTGTCATGCTCATTCTTTTTTCATTTTTTCTAGATTTGGTATGATTTCAGAAAATTTAAGCGAATGGAAGATGCAGGCACAGTGAAGATCCCAGTAACACTGGAGAATGTATGTTTTTGTTTTAAAATACTACTTTTGTGGAGCAGAAAAAAACCCTAAGCTTTTGTTTTATCAATATTCAGAATCAGAAAAGTGACAGTTCAATTTCCTTGTATAAATGTAGTCTAAAATAGCTTTTGTATAAAAGTCTCATCTCCTTTATTGTTAAATTGAACACTGCTGTGTCCTGGTGGTGAAGTGAGGTTATGCAAGGGTTGCTTTTCCAAGGAAAATTATTTTGTTTATATACATACAGAAGGTTACTACTCTTCCCATTGTCACTTGAATAATTTTCTTTATATATTTATATATTTCAAGTTTTGAGCAAACTTCTGTTATCACTGATCCTTGTTAAAATTACATTACCAGAGTACAGGAACCCTTCTGCCCTGGCTTTGTGCTTTTGCAGATTCCTGTATTCCAGCGGGGAGGCACAGTGATACCACTGAAGACCAGAGCTGGAAAATCCACTGAATGGATGATAGATACTTCTTATGAACTCCACGTGGCCTTAGACGCAGAGGTACTCTGAGATAGCGTTCCATTTTTACAAAGATGTCTTCTACTCCATCTGATCTTTCTAAGCCCTTGCTACCTCTTTGATCAGCACAATGGCATCTACATTTGAGTGCCCAATGGCTCTTCTCCACTTATGCTGTTTGAGGGGACTCAAACCTCTCCCCCACTGTTCCCTTTAAGCATGATTATCTGAGCACAGCAAGGCAGAACATTTTTCTGACCTTTTTCAGCCCTTGTCAAGTCCCTTGAAGGAAGGAGCAGAGAATGAACAGGCCACAAACTTCCTCTTGGGCACAGAGAGGGAACTTCCTACAACTGTCTTTGCTAATAAAAAGGTGACAGTGGCACCTGCATCAATTTACAAAACCAGGATGTCCAGCACTCTCAGAGCTGGATTGCTTGACCTTCAAGAGATACAAGTCACTAAAGAAAAATAAACATACACCTTCAATATGAAGCATAACATATAGTGAGACAGTCATTATTCAACACTCGAAGCTGCTGTTAATTTGTGCTCTCTCTGGTGTGTTTCACAGGCCTGTGCTGTAGGTGAGCTCTACGTAGATGATGGGCATTCATTTCAGTATCTCCACAAGAAACAGTTCCTGTATCGGAAATTCACTTTCCACAAGAACGTTCTCTCTTCCGGGTAAGAGCAATTATGCACAAAAGCCACCAAAACACTGTCACTGGAAAATTGATGAGGCCTTCTTACAAATGTAGCAGTATTAGTCTCATCTATTGCTTAGTGAAGTCCGAGGGCATGCAGAATCTGTCATAAAACTGCAGAGGTAAACTGTTCTGCATAAGTCTGAAGGCAGTAACTAATGAAATACTGAGCTGTCTCATACTGTTTCAGTCTAGTCAAACTCAAGATTCTGCAGATTGACACAAATATAAAGAAAGCCATTAGAAAGGGTACAGCCTATCAGAGAGACAAAAAAGATAAAAAGGGAGATTTGCAAGTAGGCAACACCTGGAGTGTTTGTATTTTCTAAGAGTTGTTTTCTAATATAATCTTTGCTGAGAGGGTGGTCAGTCACTGGGACTGGTCCCCCAGGGAAGTGGTCAAGGCATCAAGCCTTTCCTAGTTCAGAGCACATCTGGACAATGCTCTGAGTCACATGGTTTAGTTTTAAGTAGTCCTACAAGGAACAGGGAGTTGGCCTTGATTCTTATGTGTCCCTTCCCATCTGAGATATTCAGTGCTTCTGTCTGGGAGCCAAAAGCACACCATTGCAGTCTCCCAAAGTAATCAACAAATTCACCATATATATTAGCATAAAGAAAAGCACTTGAAAGGAGGCACAAGGGAATACCACCCGCAAAGGCTCAGTGACAAAACCTAAAAGCCAGAGGGATCCTTAGCTGCTTGTAAGGACAGAGATGCCAGATATGTCACTATGACACTTTTACTATTGAGGTATATTGCACAGAGGGCTGTGTAGTGCATGAATGTTGTTTCTACAGCCATTTTTCAGTCTTCAAAAATCTGCAGGAGTTGGTCCTAAAGCAACAAAATTTAATATAGAGGAAAACTGGTTTAGCTTGTATAATGTAGTTAAAAGTATACTTCAGTTGTTTTTATCTGGAATATGAAATCTGAAAAGCTTAAAATTAAGGATGGGAAAGAAAAATATTGCTAAATTACTAGCAAATTTCGAAGTTGGAAAAAAGTCATTTTGAGATGAATGATAGAGCATTCTGTTCATTAAAAAAGTTACATTTTGATGTGAGGTTTTTTTAGAGCTTTTTAATAAAAAATTAGTTACAAAATTAAACATAATTTTTTCTCTGATTGAAATATCTTAATCGAAAAAAATGTTAAAATTAGATTTAAATTTATATTTAGGAGTTTTAAGTACTGTTTTCTGGTTCTCAAAGCCATGTTTTTTGCCATAAAATAGCTTCCCAAACTGTTTTTCTTCTGACTGTGAAATCTGATATGCAGTGAAAAAATCAGCTGACAATGGGAGAAAGTTTTACTTGTTTTTAAGAGAAAGGTAAACAGAGGAAGGGAAATCTGTGTAGGAAGTTTCAGGATGATACTGAAGTATTAATATTTGTGTGATACTGAACTTATACTGACGGAAAGAAATTGATGTACATTAAATTATTTTCTATTTTCAGCTGTGTAGATGAAAGCGGACAATACCACACTACCTGTGTAGTTGAACGGGTGATAATTCTGGGATTTGGAAAGCAACCCAGTTTTGTGACAGCCAGTTCCAAGGGTAATGAATTGACTTCTATTTTACTACAATTTTTTGAAATTCTCTTGCTCTGCTGCCATTCACTAGAGGTGTCAAGCTGACAGGTCTGCAAAGGAAGTGTTACAGCATAGGAAGCCTCTTTATTTAGTTTTCTTTCTTTACTACTTTTCTTTTATATCAAGGACAGAATTTAGTGAAAGGAACCAGCAGCTATTCAGCACTAATACTACATGCAGAACTGAAGAACACTGACTTTGAAAAATGATAAATACATCAGTAAAAGTGGTTTGGAATGAACACATTCAGACAGCATTGTCCTGTACAGAACATGAGCAGAGACAGCACTTCAAATGAGGGCCCATTTGCTCAAGTCTGTCCACCTGCCTAGTCTAGAATTGGAAACTTGAAGACAAACCCAGATGTACTCTTCTGCTTCCATGCTCATACAAAAACTCTGGAGTTCTTGACTATATGGGGATCTTTAGAATTTGTGAGGCATCCCATATGGATAGACTATAGCATCTACAGAAAGGGATTATGATTTCTGGTTGCTTTCCAGGCATATCCCTTCACTTTGAGAGTCATGGGGAAATGGGCTTTCTGCCTCAACCTGTCAAGGGTGCTTGGAGGAACACCTGTGCAGAAACCAGGGTTATTTTTTTCAGAAAAATCCTTGAGCAGTTACAGAGTTTGATGTACCATAGTTTGAAAGATCAGAAAAAACGAAATAGTTACTTTCTTATTCTGCTGCATTCTTACATACGTGCTGGGAAGATTTGACTTCTGTTTGTGTTTTAATCAATCCTTTCCACCAGTGGCAGGGACAGTTTGAACTAAAAACTGTAGTCTAGAGTCACATGTGACTGTGTTTCAGAAGGATTCTTCTTGAATTAAATAGAAAATTCTCTTGTCCTGTTCAGATGGGAAAAAAAAAGAAGTGGCTTTCACATATGATACCAAGACCTCTGCACTGACGCTGGAAAACTTAGCCCTGAGTGTTGATGCTGACTGGGAGATCTGCATCAGCTGAAAGGAGACACAAGTTCTTCAGAGAAGGCATTCACTGAGAGGCTGAGGAGAAATTAATTGGGAGGACTTCAGGTGTTCACTTGGATCCAATTAAATCAACACACATATTTTCCACCAACACACCCAAACTAACATTTCTTACAATTTTTCTTTTAAAGCACTAATTTGGACTTGGATAACTTTTCTGTTCAGCAAAAGTAATAGCACTAGGATTATATCTTTGGGGAAATAAGCTAAATACTATTTGCATTAGGTTAGCTACAGTTAGGCATTAAGCTTCAGTACTTCCTTCACTTACAATAAAAAATGATGAGTTGATGGGGTGAGATTGTGGCTTGGTGGCACGGGTCTTAATGTAAGTATTTGAAAATCACACTATTCAGAGACTGGAGCACTTGAGGAGATCTGGGCCAGTTCAACAAGCAGCATCTGCAGATATGATAGACACAAAGGTTGTCACCAGAGTTCTGCCTGCCAGCTGCCTTCTGAAAACAAACACAGAAGGAGCGAGCCAGTGTGATCACAAACACTTCTCCTTTCCAGTTGTTATGACAATGCAAAATTATCTGGTCTGCACAGGAAAGTGAACAGCAGGCTTGCCAAACAGCTCAGGCACTGGAGGTGAGGGTTGGGTAGCTTGTGCCAGTCAGTTGTGCAACAGTAGAAGACAGTAATGTGGTGGTGCAGAAGGCTCCCTAACAGCCAGCTTTGACACTTGGATTTCAAAAAGGTACAGGTCCTCATAGCTGCAGTACTGGCTTAGGATAGCAGCTATACTCACACAAAAGCATTTTCTATGTTATGCTCCCCTCCATCTGCAAGTACTATTTAAAAAAAAGTTTTCTGTTAGGAAAAAATTGGCATTGATGATTGAACATAATTGATTAAAGCCAGCCCAGTGAAGGAGCTATGCTTTTCCACATCTTCCAAGTCCTTCCAAGTTTTAGTCATGTCACTTTTTAGTATCTGACTGAGATTTGAGCTAGGCATTTATGAAGCAAATTTTAATTTTAATGGGATTAACTCTGCATTCAGGCATTGTAGTTTATGCTTATTTCTCCTTTCTGCTACAACTCAGCTTAATATTCCCTTGCCTTCTTTTCCCACTATCTCTGCAAACAGAACTGGTGTGTTTTGATGTTTGCTTCACTTACAAAACAAAGGCATCCTGAATCCCACATCTACTACATCCTGCCTGTTCCCTCAGGCTTTTCTGCATTAGACATCTCTTTTCACAGGCTGCCATTGCTCCAGTGGGTTTTTTTACCCTTTCCATTTGCTGCACTTGTCAGCTATACTATTTTCAAACCAGTTCTGCTCTGAGTCATGCCATCAGTTGGGTTTCTGATTTTTCTGGATTTCTAGTTAATTTAATGTATTTTAGTAAGATACAGACATATTTTCTAAAAACATCAATAAATTAACTCGTAGGAAACAGAGAAGGACGGTCACCATTTTTGCCAGCTAAAGGTAACGTAACATTACTAATCCCCCCTGTCATTTCCACCTGCTGCTGTTTGTCCTCTGCAGGGCAGATTTCTGGAAATAGCAAGCGTGAGAACAAACTGTGAGTACTCTGCTCTTGACTACTCAAGTGTAGTTTATTCCCCACCAGACCCTTAGCTTCCTTCTTTTTTATTCTGCAGAGCTATTTGTCAGCACCTTCCAGGAGACAGTGTGAGCCTCCACTCCAGGAACTGGCAGCATAAATACACTTGTGCCTAATGCAAATTTGTTAATCCTGGCAGAACAGCAGCAAATAGATCTTTTACATCTGTGAAAAGAGACAGACACTATTTTTCTATCAACTTCTAAGTTTTGATTGATGATTTCTTACTACGTTTAAGCATAGCAGTGCTTCTCGCAGGGTGTTGTTATTGTCTTGGGTAATTTAATAAAATATTTTAACTGCTATTTCTCAAATTGGAAAATGAAATAAAGTAATAATGAAGCAAGTTACATGCCTTTTTCCTTCCAATATTCTTTCTAACATTAAAAACCATAAGTATTCTTCCAAGGGTATCTGGTTAAAGTGAATTACTTGCTTTTATTCTCTGGTCCTCAGTAAGAGATCTGCACTGTAGAAAATATTCATGGGTCAGATTTTCAGTGATATGAAGCTTCTAAAGTCTATGGATTTCATTAGCAATTAGTTGCTGAAAATCTTAGCAGTTATGTCTTTAGATCTGGTAAATTTTAAAGAATATGACTTACATTGCTGTTTGTAGTAACTCAATTTTTTTCACATATTTATGACATAAATGAAGAAATGAATGTTTAGTATATCTTTACAAAAGAAATAATTTAGTTCAACTAGTGAAAGCAACTGGAGAGAAAACTTCATACAAATTAAATAGCAGTATTAACATTTTAGAGCAGTTCACTGAAGATGAGTTTGTTGTTACTGTCTGAACAGGTCAGTTCTTTGGGTACTTCTGCTTGCAGTAAATTCCATCACATCCAGGATTTAATTCCTGAGAATTTGTTTTGCTGTTTTTATTAGACAGCACATCCATTCTCCTCTATGGAAAACTGTGTTTATTTAAAGATACCATTTGTCTTTTACTAACAACTCCTGTAAAAAAGACCAAAACCCTGTACCCATCTGTCCAGTAAGAAATAAGAAAAGGGTAAATTGTATTTTAAGCAGGTGTAACTCCTGAACATACCTAAAGAGCAACATTGGTATAGAAGTGAGAAGGGCATGTCCACCTGGCATTCCATACAGGCACTGGCTGATCTGTGTAGTAGCAGCTGCAGTAGCAGCTGCAGTAGCAGCAGGTCATACCTTGGCAATTGCTGACCATCCCAACTGAAAAAAAAAAAAAAAAAACAAAAAAACANAAAAAACCACAAACCCACTGCTAATCATTCACATGATCCTCCCCAGCAGCCCACAAAGAGTTTCTCAAATGTCATACAATTCTTCCAGAAACAGAGCTCTGTATATAAGAGATGCATTGATATACTGGGCAGGAAGGGAGAATATGAAAGAAAAAACATGCACAGGCTGCAAAAGGAGCACTACTGAGCTGTGCAGTGAAAGGCCCTTGCATCTCACTATGTGCCTATTCTGCAAAGAGTGACACGTGGCTCTGCCAAGCTGTCCAGCAATGTAGTGTCAAGTATGAGACCTGCAATCCTTGCATCTAAATGTCATGAGGAGGTCATCAGTTCTGCATCTGAAGAACCCACCCTAAAGCAATGGCATTCCTATTTTCACAAATGCTTGAATCTGTCTTTATCAATTGCCCTGTTGGTGCAAGAAGGCTTGCATTCAAGATAAAAATAAAAGGATTTAGGCCAACTAAATGGCCTAAAAGCCTGATGATTAATATTCCTAGAGGTCAGTCAAGCTTGCCAACTTTCTTTAAAAGTTTCTCCAGGGCAATTTTCTTTAATGAGCTGTAGAGTTCGTGCACTGTATTGTTGATTTTAGATGTGTAAACTGAGCAAATGGCTGAGGAAAAAAAACAAACAGTGCTTTGGAAAATGCCATAGCCCTAGGCCAGAAGGTCAGCAATGTATATGTGAGCCAGAAATGAGTATCATTTGGCAAAAATAAAACTGATGTCAACCTGTAATTGAAGACTTCCCAATAAAGAAATATCAAGGTATTACAGTGCTTTTCTTGATGTATAAATATTGTCACCTTTTAAAGAACTGGGTTACAGAGAAAAGCAATATGTGTTTAGATTTTCACTCACAGAGGCTGTGAATTTGTCCCTTATCCCATCGTTGTATGAAAAAATACATGTGCAGAGTCAGATGTTTCCTTTGACTTTGGTATATCCTAATGCACAGAGAATGGCCCTGTGTCCACCCTAGGCTCTATAAACTTTTCAGCCCCTACACAAAAAGTTGTTTTTTTTCATGGAGGTAGCTATTACAAGGTGAATCTTCGTGTTGCTAAGCTGCTCTCCAGAGGAACCAAACCCAGCTGGCAGGTATTGACCAGACTTCAGTAGCATCAAATAGCACCTTTTTCACCATTAGAAATGTGAAATTCTGATCATCTTCTCTAATAGTAAAAATTTGTCTATATCTTTTCTGCCAGAAAGGATAGAAACAAGTACAGCAGTTCTTTCATTAGACCATTGCCTGGCAGTACTTTGTATATGAGGTTTCCAAGCCAGCAGGAGTTTAGCTTCCAGTTTCACAGTTTCCTCTACTTAAGGAAAAGGTGAACTGCTTGCACCAGGAGTCAGCCCACACACAGAGCCCGTCCCAGGAACATGCCTGCCCCCGGCACAAGCTGCACAGAAGACCTGACACCATCTCACTAATGCCCTCCCTCTCGTTTTCCCTCTCTCTTTGCCTGTAGTTATTTTTAGATTCCATGGGTAAAGCTTGTCCCTTCTGGACGCTTACACGCACAGGACAGCACACCCAGACGCTGTAGATACAACTCAGATACGGGAGAGAGCCAACTGATCATCTTGTTCCACGTCAAGGAACAAATTCCAATTTCTGATGACAAAATACTGTCCTTTCAGAGGATGCAAAACCACGTGGAATTTTCTGGCTAGCAAATTTAACTAGAAGGCTTTCAACGGACAGAAAAGACAGTTTGCTCAGCAACTTCCTCTTTTCTGAAATTTCCTTCCAGTTTGCAAGATCCTGCTGTCTTTCAGCATTTGCTGTAAGCCTGATTCCCATGCCGACCGCCATAAATGCAGCAGTGGCTCAGCAAACAGCTGCTGGGTCAGTCCCCAGCGCCACAGTTGGCACTACGGAGGGGGCAGGAGGGGGCACAGGGGGGATTTATTCTGCCATTATAAGTCGCAATCAGCCCATTATCAGCGTAAAGGAGAAGACTTACGAAGAGCTTCACAAGAAGTGCCTGAAGAAAAACATTCTCTATGAGGATCCTGATTTCCCACCAAATGAGTCATCCCTTTTCTACAGCCAAAAAAGCCCCGTCAAGTTTGAATGGAAAAGACCACGTGTAAGTAACGTTTGCTGATTGCCTTTTTCTGTAAATTAAAGTATAAACCCTGAGCTGACGTTTTTTTGCAGAAATTTTGTGTTGGAGAAGCAGGTGGAATAAACTGGAAATATATTTCCTTAGACCTCTCCTGGGAAATAACTAGCAAGAGCTGTGAAAGCTTAGGCAATGTGTATATAATGACTAAAATACAATTAAACAGAATGAAACTACAACAACAAAAGAGATGGAATGAAATATTTAGAAAGAGATATGGGGAATTCAATTTTCTTCTTGCATGGTTTGCCTGGGATTTTCTTGTCTGAAAGTGCCAAATGAAAACTATCCTCATTCTGCAACAAGTTACTAGGTTTGCTGAGGCTTAATTTGTTTAGCACTACCTTGTTTAACTTATACCTTTATTTTTATATTCTGCCATTTTTCTCACATGTGAAAATAAAAGGACAGGTTATGGTCTGAGACATGCTTTTAGTCAGTTGTTCCCTGCCTTGCTTATCCCGCTTTCCATGAATGTGGGTATTCTAATCACTATGAAGACCCACTCTTGGCTAGTAATCCCATTCATTTTCCTATTTTGTGGGTATTCCTCAGGCAGCCTTCCTCCTTGTCATCTTTTTTTCCTCTGTCTCTCTCACTGGCAGAGGACTAATACCTCAGTTCTCAGTTGATTCTCCCTCCTACTTCAGAAGGAGTTACACTTTTTCCCTGTCATATCTTCTGGGCAGCTGCTCTCCTGCAGCAAGGCAGCCCCTGGGACAATGCCTTGGCCCCCGCCATCCCCTGTCTGATAGCAGGGTTCTGAGGAGTCTCCATAGCTCCTTCTCCCTGGAAGTTTTTGGCCACCTGTTTCATATTTGCCATACTTCCCCTGCACCCAATCTTTGCTTCAGTGGCAAAGTCAGTGGTGATAGATGAAACTGACCACAGGAGTGTAACTGAATAGCAAAAGACCACGAGCTCTTGTGGGTGGCTCTTACAGACCTGGAGGAAGGCCACGTGCTTCTGTGACAACAACAACTTGAGCAATGCGGAGAGATCAAAATGAGTCTTCTCCCGTCTGCTGTGCCCCGCCATTCCTTCATCATCACCACGGCTGCATCAGCCTCCGGAAAAGTGTGTGAATGACTTAAATGCAGCCCCAAGTTAGTCATGTAAAGGGATGGGATTTCCCCTCTTTCTGCAGAGGGAAACAATACAGCAGTACAGTGGATGAGTGCCAGCACCCTGCAGCAGACAGACCGCAAGTGTCATATTAGAAAGCATCAAAACAAAAGAAATGCACAATGTAACCCCAGACTTGTCTCATATAACTGTGCGGGCACAGATCAAGGCTTTGTTATTGGAAAGGTTCAGTCCAGGGTCTTACTTCCAAAGATATTCCTTCAAGTCACTCATGAATATGTAAGTTTGGACTTTTTATTCATGTAGCAGCTGCCAGCTGGGGATCATGTAAGACTTAAAATACAACATAAGCTTCAAACCCAAAGCTTTTTTTTTTTCACATGAGCCAAGATTTTATGAAGTCAAATGAATATGCAGGAGTAATATTGGGCTAAGGAGTATTTTGCTAAGAGGTTAAAGCAATCATTGAAGCACCACAAATACTCATTTGCACAGGCCATATTTTGTGATAGCCTGTAAAGATACGGACAAATTCTGTTCTTGTTAAATCGCAATGGCTTTTTTATTTTCTCCCAAAGAAAAAAATAGCTTATAAAATATACTCTTATAAAGTGGTAATTTTAATCACTTTGAAATTCACATCAATAGTTGTGATGAATAGTTGTGATGAAAACTTGATAATGTACTCTAAAAGGAAAAAAAATACCTTCACAGCTCAGAAGTTCTGAGAGACTATCCTAATGCTGACCAGCCTAGATCCTTTCCCTGTGGCATTTTATGTGCCACACACCTTCAGACACAGCAAATAAACAAGTGATCACTGTGCTCTATGATCCCACAAAAAACAGGGGGCTGGGAAATATGCAACCTATTCTCTGGCTTCCTGAGTCACCTTAGCAGTCCCACCTCATCAATTTGTATCGAAGCCCCTCTACCCAGAGGTCAGGTCCTCCCCTGCCACCTCCCAAAATGCTTGTCCTCTGCTGCTGCGAGGGCAGCGAATGCATGAGGGATGGCCCTGTCCCTTAGCCACAGGAGGACAGGTGCTGTGCAGGGCAGCTGGCAGCTCTGGCATGGGGCAGCAAAAAGGCATTTGTAATTCTACCCAGCTAGTGACTGCCGTGCCACGACATGAATGCACGGAGAAGACCTCCTAGTACTCAATTCAGACAAAAGCCAAGTGAGAGCCCTGGAAGTTTCCCTGAGTAAAGACAGCAGGATCTATCCCTCCAGTGTTTCTGTTCAGAGTACACAGGACCATGGTTTAGACAAATAGAGGGAAAATTAAATCCCCCTCAGTTAACGCAAACTATTAAATTATTTGCTCACTCACAGCAGGTAAGAGAAGGCCAAAGAGTTGTTTACACCTGCAACAGATTATGTCCAGATCACTGACTGGCTGTGCCTCTCACAACTATGCTGCCTGTGGGAATTTCTCACAGCTGAGAGTAAGGGTGAGGGCGCTGATCTTTGAGAGCTGAGAAAAAGTCTGTGTTATAACATAATATTTCCATATTTTATGGAGAGGTCCTGCTGCAGTCCTGTTTGGGTCTAATGACACCAGGATATTGATAGGAAGGCTCTACTGTGCTTTCAAATGCACCATTGTCTTTCGCTTTGCTCACAGGCAAGTCACAGCATTAACCACCAAATTCAAGGACTTCCCTATGGTGAGCCTCTCCATAGCCAGAAAATCACCAGAAGGAACTTTCTTCCCATAATGAATATAAATAAAATCAAGTCAACAAACTAATGCTATTTGCTTAGAATGAAAATCAGTCAAATCATCCACTGCACACATATGATGATTTTTGAAATTAGTAATCACAAAACGTGGGCCTGTGCAGGTTGTACCACAAAGCAAAGATGGCAGTTAGGGCCACCAAGACAGAATTTTCAGATTAAGATAATCCAACTCAGAAGCCCTAAAACCAGCTCAGTGTCTGACTTTGAGCTGTGCCTTGAATTGTGCAGGACAGCCATTTCAAACCACGGTCTAGAGCACAAGAGAACAAGAGACAATGACGCTACAAATTGTCTCAGACAAGCTGAAAAAAATCCTTCCTCTGTTTGATATGATCAATTTAGGTAATTTACTTAGAATGCCATAATTTATTAATGGCAGTTTTAAAGGAATTAATGCCTTGAGCTGAAGCAGTAAAAGCTGACTGGCAGATTTCTTCCTGATACAGAAGAAAAGCTAATGAAAATGTAACAAAGGTCAAATGCCATTTTTAGTAGCATGCTGTCTTTGCATTTTCCAGTGCTTCCTTCCAACTGACTCATAAGTAATCACTTCCCAGAAAGCAGTATGCACCACTACTAGGTTTTCCCCGGGATTCTTTGTTTTCCTTGCTGTAACAAAGAAATTACAGTCTGAACGGGATCAACCAGTGCAACACAAAGGTATTTTGGATGGTACCAAGGCAGTCTGAGGCTCTCAGATCAGAGGAAGCTCTTTCAAAAGACAAATCATTGCCTCTGTGAAGTGCAGCCCATTGGGATTCTCTGTGACAACTTGACCTAGGAGATGAAGAGCAATCCCTTGCTCAGCCAGGAAGACTGGAAGGACAGACCTGCCTCCTGCATCTTGTACAGCAGTTCATCTCACTCTGCTGACTGTGTACTTCAGCCTTGGAAGATCTTGTTACCTTTCTCTGCAACTTACTCAGCAAAACTAGCACAGCTGGAGATGAACTAGGGAAATACAAATTAAAATCATATCCATAGTGTCCTATACACACCTGGCCTCTATAAAGAAATGCAAGGAAAGCATTTTTTCATAGCTAAAACAGGCCATATGACAACTGCATGATTCTCTCCTTTACATTGCTTTACCAAGCATACAATAAAAAAATACCCCAAGATGCAATAAATGGCTCTGAGTAACACATAGCTGTATATTTAATATTTGGAAAATATTAAATATAAAGCATATTAAATATAAAAGCAGTTTATACTAATATTTGGAAAATATTAATATAAAGCACCTGACTGCTTTCAAATAAAACAGCATGCTGGATTTCAAAGCTAGTTACAATAAGAGCAAGATCAAGTCAAAATACAGTACTAGAGTTGGAAAAAACACACATACAATACCTGGCATCTCAGACTAGTTTTCAGCAGAGCACCATAGCAATGTGAGGAAGAATATTTTCAAAAATGCAAGTGAGTGGAGAAAAGCATGAAGGCATCTCAGACATCTTTGACAGAACTGGACCCAAACAGCTGACCAGGGCCCAAATTAACAGGACAATCCCTACATTCCTTCCCTCAAGGAAAATAAAGTGCCTGCAGGGGTTGGTGGCTGGGATGGTGATGGAAGTTCATCGGTCTGTTTGTCCACATGACTAATCCAAATACTTACATCAAAGCAACTCTTCTCATAACTGTGATGGAGGAAAAAAAAGTGGGTTTGAGCCAAGTGAAACTACTAGACCTGAAGCATGAGTCTGGGAATGTCCAGGGCTAACCTGATGATATAAGTAAAAAGCTTTAGACTTTAGAGGTAGCATCAGCTGCTTGTGTGTACTGCAACACATGCAATCATCAATTGTTTGTTCCATCTCCTTCCCACTCTAGTCCCTACATCTTTCAACAGATTGAGCTCTTGGACTATACTTTGTCTTCTTCCCAATTTTCAGCTGCTCAGGACAGTGCTCCTCAGGTTGCAATATTCTTTCCTTACCCTCATAAGATGTGTGTCCAGAAGTTGAGTCTTCTTATTCTTCTCCATACCAAGCTGAGTATGACAGGTGGGATAAAGCAGGGACGTTTTTTACTCTGTAGGACAGGTTATAACCACTACTTTCCTTGGTTTTCCTCTACACTACAGTCTTTGTCCATTATAGAAAAGGGTTATCTAAGCCTGCAATTTTTCCACCTCACTTGCTGCACTTTTCTCCTTCCCTCCCTGTAGAAATGTCTTAATTATTTATGCCAGTACAACATCTTGTACCCATTCTGTTCTAGTATAAATACCGACAAACCCAATACATTGTGCAACTGATGAAAGACCTTCCTGTCCTCAGAGACAGATGATATCTGTACATATTTTTGAATGCAGCATTGTCAGTTAAATACTGCAAGATGAGGAAAAAGAATAAAATCTCTTAACCAGCAACTGATTATTTCTGGTAATTAAACATCTGATTGTTTAATTTTAAGAAGGAGTAACACTGGGGCTCATTCCCAGTGAAATTCATTTTTCAACCCTTTTAATGCCCCAAAGTATCTGTTACTTCAGATTGGACATAAGATCATTTTAAAATAATTTAGTCTGGTCCCCTGATGTTTTTTTCATCTACTTGCTCCCTTGTCTCCTCCAATGATTTGTATTCTTCATTACTGTGCACAAAAAATATTTTCCCCAGTTCTTCTCATTTCAATGTGTTTTCACATTACAGTACACAGAGAGCACCCCAGGCTCAATATTAGACTCTGTAGATGCATGGGGAAATCTCTGACTGAAGTCTGGAACATCTAGATTCCAAAACATTTTCATAGTGAAACTTTGCAGATGAAAACTGTGAGACAGGTTTTGATACTACAAGCTATCAATATAGGAAAATGTTCTAAAAGTGCCTTTACTTCTGTGGAGCATCCTAATACATGCTTTTCCTGCTCATCCATCTGTTTCTGTTTTGCAGGAAATCTGTGAGAATCCACGGTTTATTATTGGTGGAGCCAACAGAACAGATATCTGCCAGGGAGAATTGGGTATGAAATTCTTACTTCAACTCTGCTCTTTTTAAAGTCTGCATCATGGTTTAGCTCTCATTTAATTTTCTTCTGTTTCCAAGGTAATATCTGAAATTCTCTGTCTCAGTGATTCCTTCGCTGTGCAGCAAATTGTTGACACCTGCTTAGTAGCAATCTAGGCAAGAACTTGTAGTGAAAGATTCACATGACACAGGGAATTCTTAATGCAGGTAACAGTGCTCCTCAAATTTTAGGCTTTTTCTAAAGTATAGGAAATATCATCTGTTCAGCCTGCGTGTACTCAGCCATTAGCATGCCCACGAGCATTTCTAGAGCAGAAACAGATAAAGAGCTAAAGTACTACAGAACACATGGAGAATCATGCTCTACTGAGAATTAACCTGTCACTCTGCAATATCTTGCAAATTTTGTCTGCTCCTTCTGCTTGTTTACAGGTAACTGCTGGTTTCTGGCTGCCATTGCTTGTCTGACACTGAATAAAAAACTACTCTGTAGAGTCATACCTCATGACCAGTCCTTTATACAAAACTATGCCGGCATCTTTCACTTCCAGGTGAGCCGCTCCTTCTAGTGGTAAGCGTATGTATTTACCCAAGGCTCAGCTCTTGGTGTGCTCTTTCCTCCTTCTCCACCCTTGGGAAGCATGAGTGACAGCAGGGAGGAAAAGGGATTGAATTGCCTCACCCCAAACTCTTCCATCAGGGCAGTCGCAGAAAAGCCAGCCAATAAAAGCAATTAGGGAGCTGGTTTGCAGTGTCCTGGGTGTAAGGAGTAACAACAGGTGCCTGGTCTGCCTCACTACAGCCAGCACAGACACGTGGCCACTTGGCAAGAGCAGCTGTTTAAAGGCCCACAAATAGCTCGTCTGTCAAAACAAGTTATCGAAGAACTTCTTATTTGGAAAAGATTGACTGCTTTCCACATTTCGTTTGGTTCTCTTAAGGAGCCTTTTGTGCCCAGGAAAATTCAGTACAGCTGTCTCCCTCACAGTAGCCATCAGTTCTGGCCACATTACTAAGCAGGTAATTTCCACATTTCTCCTCTCTCAGCCTGACTTTTCAGCCAGGCTTTCCCTCCCTGCACCAAGTCAATCCAGTTTTGTTTGTTGGGGTTTTTTTTGTTTGTTTGTTTGTTTGGTGTTTTTTTAATTTTAATTTTTATTGTTTGCCTTTGAGCAGTTCTGGCGCTATGGAAACTGGGTGGATGTTGTCATCGATGACTGCTTACCCACCTACAACAACCAGCTGGTCTTCACCAAGTCCTCCCAGCGCAACGAGTTCTGGAGCGCCCTCCTGGAAAAGGCCTATGCAAAGTAAAGTAAACTGCGGGGCTGTGCCGGGCTCTCCAGCAGGGCTCTGCCTGGGGCGGTGCTTAAACCACTGCATACAGCATTTAGGAGCACACAGAGACTATACCTGAATACACCACTGCCTTTTCCCATGCCTTGGAGTTGGGGATGGGTTAAAGTGTATTTTCTAGGAAGTTTTGCTACTCATTCAGAAGTCTACATTTGATTTTCAGCATATCTTCCTTTATTTTTCTATGAATGCGGGTGGCATGTTTTAGAACTTGTGAGTTACCAGACAGATGGCTTGTGGGTTTTTACCATGTGTGTTTACATAGCTGTTGTTATAGACACACAAGATAGACATAAATATACAGGTAGATATCTATACTTGTGTAAAAGAATTTTTGCTTTTCTCTTCTCAAGACTCCATGGGTCATATGAAGCTTTGAAGGGAGGCAACACCACTGAAGCCATGGAGGACTTCACTGGAGGAGTCACAGAGTTCTATGAGATAAAGGATGCCCCTAAAGACATCTATAAAATCATGAAACATGCCATTGACAGAGGATCCCTCATGGCCAGTTCCATTGATGTGAGTTCATATGAACTTTGCAGGTAAAAAATGACAGAGGAGAGGGACCTCTCCATTTGTAACCAATATATACCACCATTGAAGCTGCTTGGTGTGGGCCACATAGAAAACACCCATTTCTAGGAGATGGAGTAATCCCCCCTAGAGACCAGCTGTTAGCAAACAGTGAGTACCAAAAGGGAAATACACAGAAGCAGAACACGGAGGTGGAAAGAATTAGTGCAAGCAGCAAAACCAGCACCCCTTCCCCCTCAAAACCCCAACCCAATTAAATGAGGCTAGTATGAGGATGCTGAAACTCTGTTAAGACACAAATCTTCATGTCAAAGATGTTAAGTGTGCAAATTAACATTTTATGGTCAACATCACTTCAGACTGTCTTAACTTATTGTGGTAACTTTAAAAGTTAAAAAAATAATACTTTATGGAGTACCATATTTCAGTAAAGGTGAGAGAGCAAAGAGTGTTGTTGACCACTGCAGATAAGTATGGACATAAGGAGGGAAAAGAGAAGTAATCTAGGCTATCTTTCACCACTCATCTTCCTGCATGATACTTTTTCTCCCATTCTCTGTGCCAGGATGATCTAGGCTTTTCCTACGGATCAGCCCCTCGGAGCGACATTGGGGAACTGATTGCTCGCATGGTGAAGAATCAAGAAAATGCACAGATGTCTCAGCCCGCTGTAGACTACCAGGGGATGGAGGAGAGGCCAGCCTGGGTATGTCTCCTAAGCAGTTGACTTCAGAATGCTTTTATCTACAAACAGTTAGAGAAATATATCACCTATACTTTTATATCCTTATTTGGCTTCACAGAATAACACTAATGAAATGTTCTTATGGAAGCTGTTTGACATGCACATTGAAAGATTTCAGTGCTTTCCAACACAGTGACTGATACTAGAGGGCTTCACTGACACTGAGGCTTTAAAGGGCTGTTGGCTTGTGACATGGGCTTATCATTTCCTGGACAAGAAATTTATTAGTGGATTTTATCAAGTCTCTTGCTTGAATAGAGTGGGAAAAATGAAAAGAAATAAAATACTAGAATAGAACAAGATTCTTAAGTGCTCATGAAATGTCAAAGAAAGAAAAGGCAAGCTCTGCATAATTCTCACTCCAGGCAAAAAAAAGTTCTTGGTGGACTTATCTTGAGACAGGATGCTTGACCCATAAATGGAGGAGAGTCTGCTCTAGAGATGCTCTTTTTTATTATTGGCATTTAAATCCTCATTTAAAATGTCTAACAAGGAACAGGAAAAACATGTTGAGTTTTATGTGTGAGGAGATACAAAGTAAATCCAGCATATCCACCTAAGTATCTAGCAAAATAAAGACAGGGATGTTAAAACCTTCTAAGAAAATATCCCATACTGGACAATTTAGAAGCTTCCAAATCTGTAGAGGGACACTTTGCTGCCTTCTCTGTGTCAGGCAGCTGTCATACCTTGCCCTTTAGGGAGCTGCATTTCCATGACAATGAAATTACATCTCTCGTTTTACAGTAGCGTGGAGAAGGGTGGCAGAAAAATAAATTTAAAAAAAAACCACCAAAGAAAAATCCTCCACAATTACATCACTCAAAACTTTTTGTTGCGCAAACTTTCTTCAGCATTTGCAGCTGAAATAGCTGATTTTTTTCTCTTCTGACATCCATATTTAGTTCTTCCTGTAAGTGTGAAATGGTGTAATTCTTTGGGAAAGACCAGTATGACTATCTTGTTTTGCAAGCATGGCTACCGAAACCACCAATGTCTGAGGGGAGAATTTCCTCCTCAGTGACTGTCTACTAAAAGAAGATAGCAAAACTCTTTCTATACTTGTTGCCCCAGCAGCTGTTGTGCTGCTGGTTATTGCATATTCCTGAACCATCACAAGGAAAAGAACCAGGGCTCTTGATGGAAAAAGGCAGATGAAACACTTCCAAAACCTGCACTTTGAGAAGCCATCAGGGCACCAGAGGTCAAACAGAAAGAAGAGAAAGGGATTCTGACAAATAATGATGGGAACTACATGAGAAGAAGTGAAGAAAAAAGGAAATAGGTGTGATGTTATAGTATGAAAACAGAATCAAGGGAAAAGAAACAAAATAGGTGCTAAAGTGAAATAATGGAAAACAATTACAACATCCAGGAAATATTTGGATGAGATCCTCCCTGCACGTGGCAGGGTCTGCCCCTCTCCCTGTCACTGGAGATCCCTCATACAAGTACAGCAGGATGTGTGCATCAGCCATCGTGCTCCCAATTCCACATCTCACTGATGCCTGTGAGAGGCCACCCGGAACAGAGGCTAGACAGTGTTAAAGGAATAAAGTAGGTATTTATTAAAAGGCCTTCAAAGGATACACCTTGGGCAGTACAAGAGCCCAGCCATGGCTCTACCCAAGATGGACACTGGGTCACAAGCTTTCACACTTTTATGAGTTTCGGTCCATTTACATATTGGGATTAATTGTCCAATGACAGCTTCAGGTTATGAAGCCCCACCCTCCCAGATTGCTTTGCTGTTGTTTACACTTTTTGAGTCCAAAGCTGCAAAGATGTCCTTGGTTCTCAGACTGGAAAAGGATTGTTTTGTCTAACTAAACTGTGAAGAGAACCTGCTAACTCTTAATATGAAAGTCAGAGCCACACACTAAGGCAGTACAGAATCCGCAAAATATAAAAAAAACTTAAGGCATCATCACAGATAAACAAATAAAAATCCATCAGACACACAAAAAGCTGGTGACTAAGACAGCAAATGTATTTACACCTGAGCAACATGGTTATGCCCTTCCTGAAAGTTAGATGCAATAAAATAGTGTCAGTTAGCAAGAACAGTGTATTAAATAGGGTGTTAACATGTCATTGTGATAAGATAGCAGCCATGAGGAAAGATCAAAGTATTCTAGGTGCTGATTTGCTCTGATGTTTAACCAATTCATGTGTAATAACCTTACTGAGCTATTCAAGAACAGTATTCTAGAGAAGGCTGAATAGTCCTTCTAATACAAAATGATAATTATTTGATTAAGCATGCTATATCCTGCCATGTTCCAAGTGCAAAAAGCAATAGCCTACAAAAAAAAAAGGGAGAAAGACACCAGAAAATGTTCTTTCCAACTGATACTATCATCTTTTCCCATTTTTAGTTCATACTTCCCTCCTTTCTAACCATCAACATGAATTCTATGGGCCCATAGCTTGACCACCTTGACAAGCACAAAGAGAAGAACCATGCAAAAAATCGTTTTACCCTCCCTCCAAATGCCCTGGGTGGCAGCACCTGCCCTCGAGCAGGCGGCTGAGCTCTGTGTGTGTCCCACAAAGGGTTTTTCTCTCTGTCTAACAGACCATAGTGCCAATGCAGTACGAGACACGGATGTCCTGCGGGCTCGTCAAAGGCCATGCCTACTCCGTGACTGCCGTGGAAGAGGTAAGTGCACCGCTCCCTCCAGCGGCGCGCAGCTGCAGCCGCTCCTGGCCCGGCCCCACGCACAAAAACGAAGCTGTGAGAGCCATGAAGAGTGAAACAGATTATGGGCTAAGGAAACAAAATTATATTCAATTAAATAAAAATCTTGTGGACAGAGAAACCTATCCAAGTTTTGGCTCTCTGGGGAAATGCCCACTTGGGTAAAGGCGGCCACAGGCAGCCACCTCCTGGTCTTACAGCCTTCCCACAGTAACCCAAGAAGATCAGGCTGGGGTATGGCCAAGAAAAGCACCATCACTGAAGGGTGTGGTGACAGGCAGAACATTTCGTTTTGAACCTACTCTCAAGTTTATTCTTGTTGCATTCTGGTTTTTTTCAATTAGACAGTATTTAAAGGGGAAAAAATACGTCTGGTAAGGCTGAGAAACCCCTGGGGCCAGGTGGAATGGAATGGAGCCTGGAGTGACAAGTGAGTAAAACAGAGCTTCACATGATTTGAAAAAGAATTTGGAGCTTTATCTGCCTTTATGCAGCTTTTGCATAATCCTAATATTCAGTGATGAGGTATCTGAATTGCCTTTGTTGTAATTTTGAAGTTGAGTGCTTAGCTGAAGCTGTAAAAAAGAAAAGAGTACCCAATAAGATGTTAAGAGAGGCTTTAATAAATGGAAGTTAAGACAGAGCCCAGTCTAAAGATGCATTAAATCTGATTTTACTGTCCATTTTCAAAACAAGATGTGACAGGAGAAAAATCTTTTAAGTTATGAAAGAACTGAATGAAGCAAGATGTCAGTGTTTTCCTTAAAGGAATTTCAATAGGTACACCAGCAATCATAATCTGCAATCACCTTTTTCTTCAATCTAAGTAAAATTAACAGAGTTCAGCAGATGTTTGAGAGCTGCTAAGAGCAATTCTAAGAGGAAGGCAGAGAGAAGTGGGACAAATGCTTATTTTATTTGAACATGTGGAAAAGAGCAAATAGTTGCAAGGCTTAGGAAGGAAAAATTATTTTGAGATAGCAAGATGACTCTTGATTTTTCACCCTATGAGGCTTAAGTGTAGAAACTTTAATGAAAACTGTATTGCCAATCCTAAGCTAACATGTTTACTCCTTTGAAGGTCAGAGGAGTGGGACTCCGTTAACGAAGCAGAGAAAATCCGCCTGCAGCACAAGGTCGCGGAGGATGGGGAGTTCTGGTGAGAGCATCAGTCAAAAACCAGTGCTTCTCTAGGAAATATGCAATCATAGCAAAAATGAATGACATTGCATTACTACAAATTTGGTAAAACCATTGCAGTGATCTCCGCTTCCCTTCATATTCCCAATAAGCCCTGCTCTGTGATCCTCTCATTTTCCCACCTGGGATTATTCAGTTCCATAAGCACAGTCTTTCTAATTATGCTACACTTCCACAAGCTCTCCATCACCCTTCCTACATACCATCCTCTCAACTCAATTTCCCTGAATTTGGAGCTGTACCTGTGGTAACTGACCAACCAGCAGACCAAAAGCATTTGGAAACAAGGCACTCCCACTGCAAACTTGTCCCAGTACTGACAGTGCTGTTGGTCACCGTCCTCCACCTCCCCAGGGTCTTTCAGACAACAGCCAACCATGTAAATGATAAGTAAATAATCTGGGTTCAATTTCCCCTCAATTCCTTCAGGATATCATTTCAAGATTTCATGAGGCACTTCACAGAGCTTGAGATCTGTAACCTCACACCTGATACTCTGGAAGTGGATAAATTCCAGACCTGGACTGTGTCAGTCAACGAAGGACGGTGGGTGAGAGGCTGCTCAGCGGGAGGTTGCCGCAATTATCCAGGTGAGCAAAGGGTCTTTAGAGATATGGCCTCTTGGATGGGGAGTAGGTTAGATCCCTCTTGGATGGGGAGTAGGTTAGATCCCAAAGGCTGAGTCATACCACAGCCTGGCTGGTGCTCAGCCATAGGAAAAGCCTTGCTTCCTCAGTGGACAAGGCATGCAATCAGTAGCTGGAAATCTTCTGTCACTGTGCTGTAACAGAACACTGTAAGCCAAAAAGGCAGCCCTGGCAAAGATAAATCATTGTTCAAATACCTCACAGTGCCCCAAGTAAAAGGGATAAATTTAACCCTAAAATTTCACAGTTATATTTCAACTGGGAAATTCACTTTAGTGGATTAGCGATAGGTTTAGGGACATTGGAAGTTTATCAGATGACAGTTCTCTGTATATCCTCATTTGCTATGCAGTGGTTAGAACTAAGTAGCAGCCATAATATGTAAAAAACCCCATATATGTCTTAGCTCAATTTTAACCTTTCCCTCAGGAGCCAAAGGCAGGCAACGTAAAAGTTCTCTTTGATCATGAGCATCATTATAAGACTGAATCTTTACATGTTTTCTTTGGGTTGCTGGTGGGATTTCACAGATACGTTTTGGACCAATCCCCAGTATCGCTTGAAGCTGCTGGAGGAAGATGATGATCCTGAGGATGAAGAGGTTATCTGCAGCTTCCTTGTCGCACTGATGCAGAAAAACAGGAGGAAAGAGCGCAAGCTGGGAGCCAACCTGTACACCATTGGCTTTGCCATCTATGAGGTAACAGCTCTAGATTTTGTTCTTTGCACTGTGGTTGCAAATCCCGACAGTATGCATTTACCAAGAGAGTCACTGAACCATTCAGGCTGCTTCATCAATTGCAATTTTTGCTTTGCAAGGAAGTCAGAAAATCTGAAAGAGAGGGAGGAAATTCAAGTCTTTCTAACTGCTCATACCATAGTAACGTCAGGGTTTACCCATCTATTAAGTAAGATCCTTTCTCAGCTTTTATCATGACCTAATGCGAGATTTTAGCATATTCTTTCCCATATATTCTTCAATCTCCCTTTTGTCCTTTCTGAAACTCAGCATTTCATTGGCAGAAGAGTGTGAAAAAAGAAACAGACATCCAAGACTTATACATAGCAATTAAGCTCTGTCCCTGCTATTGACTTGATGAAAAAGTCAATTTATTCAGTCCCTTGCACAAACATATTTGGTTTAGATTTTAGCTGATTTCATGTAGATGTCAAGAAACCTAGAAAGGAAGAGGAGAAAGCTTATCTGACTAGGGACATTTTAATTACTGTGTCCCCAGAACTCTAGGTGAATGCCCTTCTGTATGACCTATAAACATGTAGAATCCCCTTGCAGCTCTGACTGTTTCTTCTCTGTTTCTCCCTAAGGTGCCCAAAGAGGTATGCACAGAACGGAGCCAGACTGACATCTTGCAGCTAGTGTTACTGTAGTGCCTGTCAGTAAGTCAGCAGGAGACTGTCCAGTCAAGTTTGTTTTCAGGGATGTAACAGCAGTAGAACTGCTAACCCTTTTTGCTTTGAATGTTTATTAGTAACATTTTGTGAGTAACTTTTAGTTCCTTCTCACTCACACCCCATTTTCACCTGGACCTTTACCTCAGTGCTTCTTTTCTCTTCTGTGGTGGCCTGGCCATCACTTGCACAGTTGGTCAGAGATACAGGAAGCAATGCCTGTGAGGGCTTAGCCTCTGCACTCCATGCAGAACCACCCTAAGCCACTTGCATTTCCTCCTAAAAATAACACAAATGGCTTACATTCTGCAGTCACTGAGTTTTCTGTGTAGTCTTAGAATTTGTTTAGAAAATTAATGGTATTTTCAGACATTGAAGAAAGCTTATTAAAAGTACACAGATTACATTTTTTTCTGAACCTGGAAGTAGCTGAATTGTTGGCATCACTTGCTAGCAAGCTCACCTGAAGGCTGCTACCTGGAAAGCATGAGGATGACAGTCTGAATGTTGTCTTTGCAACCTATCTTACCGATGGCTATTTCTGCAAAAAAACCAGCCTGCAAGTGTTCTTAGCCCACAATTCTTGGCTTAATTTTCACATTTGATCTAACGCAACTCATGTTTTGTCTAGACAAGGACACGTTTCCACTGAAAGCACGTTCACTTTATCACTCTGCATGTAGGAGTCTACTTACACCATTCCTTGCCATACACTCTACAAGGAAAGTGGCTGAGCTTTGGTTACACACAACCCAGCATCTAGCAAAAGAGTCAGATACAAGTGCCAGCAGAAGTCAGCCCCACAATCTGCAGGTGGGCCCTGGAGCAGCACTCAGAAGCCAACTAGACTCAGTCAAGCCAACTAGACTCAGTCAGTAGCAACTTAAAGGTGGCAGATTCTGTACCTGCCACCAGGTTCCACCACTCCTCAGCTCCCTGTTTGCCAAGCTGCTGCTTCCTGTGTTTTCTGTCCCAGCCATACCTGGGCAATGGGCAAGACTTGAAGACTTGAAGACAAATTGACTCATTTGTTCTGCAGATGCATGGTACTAAGCACCACTTGCAGAAGGATTTTTTCCTCTACAATGCCTCCAAAGCTAGAAGTAAGACCTACATAAACATGCGAGAAATCTCTGAGCGCTTCCGGTTACCTCCCAGCGAGTACGTCATCATCCCATCGACATACGACCCCCACCAGGAGGGAGAATTCATCCTCAGGGTCTTCTCAGAGAAAAGGAGTCTTTCAGAGTAAGTTACAGAGCCATTTATCTGGCCATATAGGTGGAGCGACCTCACTAGTCTGCTAACATGATGTTACCAGTTTGCTACACCCTGCTTTTTATTTTCTTAATCTCATTAGAAACTCCAAGCTGCAAACTCATTTTCACAAGCTGGCTTTATAGACTAACAAGCAGGTTAGTTTTGAATTGTCTTTTCATTGTCTTTGGAGAAGCTTACTGCTTGGAGGATATCCTTTGCAAACAAACCATTAACCATTTATTAAGGCCAAATAATTTCTGTTTTCCTTCCAGTTCACTGTTATCAAGGCTCTTCACAGGAGTAAGCCAGGCAGCAGCCATCCTGGAAATGATACTTAGAATATTCAGCTTAAACTGGGAAAAAGCTACTCCTAGAGCCTGCAGCTGTAATGCTGGCAGCCAGCCCACACCATTTGCTGCTTGGAAAGTTCAAGTGGCGGCTTAAAAGAAACAAGCAACTTTGGGAACAGTCACTTTCCTGATTTATTTATTTTCTCCTTTCTACTTAGGGAGGTTGAAAACATGATTGAGGCAGAGCGTCCATTGGTAAGTACTGTTCTGATCCTCTTTTATGTATAGGGGTAGAGAGAAGAGGAACATGATACCTGGGGAAACCTATGGCAGGAGATAATTTGCAGCTACATGACAGCACTATTATCAAATTCCCATCTTTTTTCTCAAGATACTTCTGTTGACACTTGCTAAAGTGTCAAGTTCTGAACTTGATTCAGACCAAAATGCTTTTCCAGATTTGAAATCTGGTCATAAAGAAGCTGGATGCTAAGCATTGTCTTTGTCTCCATCAATGGAGATTATCCATTTACCAAGGGAGACTTAGCTCTGTGCCCTGAGATGCTTTCTTTATGAAACTGGCATCTCATCTAATTAAAAACTAGCTTATTTTGAAGTACCTGCTTTCTGAAAAGGGATCCAAATAGCACTCTGATTCAAAATAGCATCCATGACAAGTTCTAACTCTTCACCCTGGAGTTTTACACATCTTTGTGGGAATATGCTATAGCTAACAGTACAATTAGTCTTGAAAATAAATCAGAGGAAATGCTGTTGCAAAGAACAGAGCTCCATCAAACCTTGCTTAGAAATGTTCCCCTTTTGTTTGCTGTCATAGTGAAAAATAACTGTCCAGATATGAGAGAATTAAATTATCACTTCAGACATCATTGGTCTGTGGGCATAGAAGTTCAGTCTCCACTGCACTGGCAGGTTGGGAAAAAAGAAAAGGTGTATTCAGAGCTGTAGAGGTTTTATTCAAGCAGACAAAGCCACAGATGAGATGAGACACAGTTTTGCTGTGGTTTCTGCAATGTGTTTCCTTCAGTATGCCATTACTTGGTGAGTGCATGTTCCCTTATTTTTAGTGATTTGATAGCTGTATGAATATAGGAAATGGGAACATTTGTATGAGTATAGCAACTGGAAAAATAAACGTGAGAAAGGAAAAAAAAAAAAGTTTGCCATCAGCTCTGTATAATCTGATTAAGCATTTTTAATTTTGTCTCTTCACACAGAGGAAAAAGGGAAAGGTAGGTACCTGTGCAATGTGCCAAGTGCCAGCAAAGCAAAGAGCATGTGCAATGCATGAGCAGGGGCAGACTTCCTGTCTCTCTTCAGAACAAGAGGTTTTATTGTTTAATATTATTCATTTTTTATGCTCGTGAATACTTTGCTTGTTAAATAATTTTTTTTTCCACTTTTCTCCAAGAAATCTTTTCCTGAACTAGTCAGGGGAGGGGGCACTTGAATCTGCTTTCTAGAGGGACCCGTTTGGAAGTTTCCTCCCAAAATTGCTCTAAACCAGGACAGTTTCTTGGTATTATAATTTTCTCTGTCTGGAAACTGACCTAGTTAATGAAGGGCATTGGATATGAGGCCATTTGCATGCAGCAAAGATTTCATCTTCCTACACTAGATTCTAATGAAATAGCATTAGCATCACACACCCTCTCACTCAAAGGGGTGGTGAAAGGGTAACAAACTATTCAGCTTTTCAGTCCTCTTGGTTGCTCAAACTGTTCTTCCTTCCTGCCTCCTTCATGGGCAACCTGACACCCCTTGCTAGTGAAAAGCACCCCTTCTCCAGACATGTGCCCTCACACTTGCTTTCCATTACCTAGTGCAGCAGCCACTCCTCTTTCCTGAAGTTTCTGCTCACCAAAGTCCAGGATTCTAACTTTGATTCAACACAACACATTGTGAACCTTGAAAATGGAATCAGATATTTTAATCTCAAGACAGGCTGATTATTCTAATACACCAAGAGTAAAATATTCACATCTTGTAGCACTTTTTAATTTGTTTTAAATGCACCAATCCAGAGGAATTGCATGTGGCTGCTTACAGCTGAGTGCTTCAAGAATCAATACAGAGGAAGAACATATGCTTCACATAACTAAAAAGCTCCTACACAAATAACTCATTTTCTGTGTATGATTCACATTTGGTTTGTTTTCAGTGTTACTGTCATTCACTGAGGGGCAAGCTCATCAGTTTTAAGTGATGAGAATCTGGGAGGCTTATTTTGTTTAAAAACAGGGGAAAAACAGCACAAAAAAAATTAAAAAAACAACTAAAATACTAAAACCAAAACAAAACCACACAAAGAAACCCCAAACAAAAACAACAACAAACCACTTTCAATTACTGTCTTTCTGACAAGTAAAGCTAGAACCCAGAAACTGCAAAAATACTTTTGCAGCTTTATTTTAGCATGAGAAGTAACAGCAGAAATTTTTCCACCTTTTTTTATTCTTTCTTTTCTTTCATTCCAAGAAATTACTTCTCTTATCATGCTTTCAAGAGCAGGAGTTGCTGCTGCATGCACTTTCCACGGAATGCTTGTAACCAAATCTTTTTCTTTCCACTATTTCTTGTATAATTTCCATTTCTCTTTTGCTCTCTTTTTCTTCTAGCCTATCATCTTCGTTTCTGACAGAGCAAACAGCAATAAGGAGCTGAGAGCAGATGAAAATGCTGGCAAAGATGGTGAACAAAAACAAGCAGATGAGAAAAAGGTTTCTGCAGCAAGTGGCAGAGGGGGAAATAAGGCTTGATCTTGCTAGAATGCTGAGGAGAGCACAGGAATAGGACAAAGAGGTGTCCTGAGATACTGAACAGCTTCTCATCAAATCTTAGCATGACTCGCATCTGGTTTATGTGGATCTAATGAGCATGAGCACGGAGAGACAGTCCCTTCAGTTATTTAACAACTCTGCAGGAGGATTTAGTTGCTTAAAAACATCTCCGGGTTGCTCTTTCATACAAGAATCTCAGTTGTGAGAGATTCCTTCCCCACTTTCAACTCATTCCCACGTGGCCCCCTGGGGCGGTATCACTTTACAGAGGGCATGTGCCCAAACTGCACCCGAGGGGCTGCAGAAGCTCCTGGCCATGAGCACAGCCTCTCCTGTTACAAACTACACACATCTATCCTAGTCCCTTCTGGCCAGAGGATAAAGAACAGGTAAACCCGGGAGCTCCAGCACTTCCCTCTTTTCCCTCATTACCAGAGAGGAGGAAAACAGAGTAGCAAATTCAGTTTCTGCCTGCAGGTGGGCGAGACACCACATACCTAAGGGCTTTTGGCAACTGGATGCATGGCTGGAGCATCTGCTTACAGGGATGGTGCTGTTCTGCTGCATGACTGCTAGAGCATGCAGGTGGTGAAGTGAGAGCCAATCTAAACTTTCCTCTGCATTTAGACAAAGGAAAACAAGAACTAAGCCAAGAAATTCACTTTGTTACCTATAACTTTTATTTCCCTTTTCAGTATCAGCATCAGAGTTCAGGGTTGCACTTTCCATGTGTCTGAGAAAGTTTCATGTTCCTTGTTTTCCTCTGTCTTGTATGGCTATTTGTCTTCAGCAAGAGTTCTCCCATGGTCATTTATAGCCTACAGGGCAGCTGTAAGGCTGATATTGTGTCCCTGCCCATGGCAGGGGGCTTGAACAAGATAATCTTTAAGGTCCCTTTCAACCAAAACCATTCTCTGATTCTCTGATATGCCTCTTCTGCTCCAAACTTCTCTTTTGCAATACTTTGGAACAAAAAGTTTAGAAGATAACTGCCAGTGGAAGTAATTATTTAGGCTCCTTCAAATAGAAAAGAGAACAATGGGATGAAGTTAAATACTTGGCAGTTTTAGGGGACAGAATTAACAAAAACATGGGGAAAGGAGTGGGAGGATAACCCATTCTTCCAAAGGCTTCCAGATGCACTAAGATGATCCCTCACACTAGTGCAAGTGAGCTGTCCAGGCCCTTTCTCTTCTCCACTGGGCTCAGGATGTATCTCTTTGCTTGTCTCTTTTCAGCGCTCTTCAACAAAAGCTCATGAGGAGAGTGAAGAGCAAAAACAGTTCAGGAATATTTTCCGACAGATTGCAGGGGATGTGAGTATGCAATTGATCCCTGTCTCTGCCCTCAAAGCAGCCTGGCTACAACAGCTCCTAAATCAACTACTCCATGGATTCAAAACAATAAATATTAAAATTTTCTTTGAATTTCCTCCCATAAAATTCTCTTTCTGATTTTGAGATAAGTAAAATCAAATAAAAACCCCATTAAGTATAGAGCTATCCTCATATGTATGTATAAGCTATTCCCACTGTATCTGAGGGAGTCTTATTTAAATTCAGCCTTTTTCCTCTATCTCTTCTACAAGATGCTGTTTTGCACAGCAAGTATAAACAAGTTAGAAATGCAGTGCCCTCTGGTATATGCTTAACAAGGGAAGTTAAAGATAAAAACAGAGCAAAGAACTGCATAAATCAAGTGGCTGCAAATGGGATACAGGAATTTTCTGATTTTGCTATTTGACTTATACACTTGAAATTACCAGTCATTCTTCTAGTTGTAGTTTAATGAGCACTGCATGGTAACTTCAGGTCTACCTTTTACTGCAGCCTCAAGAAAGAGTTGAACTAATGTTCACATGTTGAATGCCCTCTGGTCTGAAACATGTATATGCCTTATTGAAAAGTGACCAAAGACTTCATACTTTCAGCATATTCATCCATAAAATTGTTTTTCATAAAGAATGCTGTAACCAATTATATTCTCACCACATTTCCATCAGGACATGGAGATCAATGCTGAGGAACTTAGGAATGTTCTCAATAATGTCGTAAAAAAACGTGAGTTTGAGCATGTTTTTACTAACCCTGGACAAAGATATCTGTGACAGAGCATAACTACCCACCTGAGTTGCACTCTAAAAATTATTGATGTTTTCAAACTCGAAAATTTCCCAGTTACATTTCCATGGACATTGCATCTGAAACTTTAACAAGCTCAACTTTTCACAGAGACGATCTCTACAGGTTGTTAGTACTGATAATCTAGAAATGAGCAGATGTGTTCATTAGAATTACCACACAGGACAATAATGCAATTCTTGCAGTCTGCAAATGCCCTTAAAAAAAATTTCTAGTGGAGAGGCAGACCCTTCTCCCTGTTTAACCTACAGACCCTGGACTTGCTTAGCCACCTAGAAGTTATTTTAGAGTTTTCCAAAGATTTTTATTGTACATAACAAATCAAGAAAAATAATATCTAATTTGCGGACAATAACATTACTGAGAGTCTTTTCAGATTTCTCTACCACTCATTTCTTACTAGATGAAGGAAGAAGTTTGGCTTTTATGTTTGAATAGAGTTACACCTGAAAGGAAAATCACTTGCTGATTTGCATGATTTGTGTTCACCTGGGATCGTTTGTTTCAGATAAGGACCTAAGGTCAGAAGGGTTTGAATTGGAATCCTGTCGCAGCATGATTGCTTTAATGGATGTATCCTTTTCTGGTGAAAAGGGAATGCTTGAAGCCACTCCAGTTCACTATTTCTTATTTCTCACCACCACACACAAACACATGTGCATGCATAACTTAGTAAGCCAGGGAAACAAAACAGCAAATTGTAGCCTGTAGTCAGATAAAAAAGCACTCCTGGTTTGGCACATCTCAATTTCAGTCATCTCAACATTAGCACAATTGGCAGAGAAAAATATCCCCAAGAAGAAAGCTACGGAATATATTAGTCAGTATGACGCTCATCTTTAGGTATCAAAGACTGGCCACATTATGTACTAAAGCATGATTATTTCATTATTGTATTTAAAACAAACTCAACATAACTATAGTTCTTGCCAATAAACTTACTATATTTAAGTTTATAATGTATCACATATTCTACTGTATGCTCAGCTTGCAATGCAGTCAGAATTTGTCTGGAACAAGTATAATAAAAAACACTATAAGATGCCATATGGTTACCTCTGCCACAACCACCCTCAGTTTTCCAGTTTGACAAAAAATTTTGAGAGAATGTAAGTGCCCTCAGACATAACCAGAACAAAAGTGTAACTACAATCCATAGCCATAATGGTTGTAGCCTAAACACATTTTTGAAAAGAGCTTTAGTCAACATTTTTCTTATTTTGCAATTCCTTTCAAGCAAGGCAGAAAGAGCTTCACTCTGGAGTAAAGCTCAGTTGTCTTAAAAAGCATCGGGTGAGCTTTACATTTGGAGGTATTTCAGAAGAGCCCACTAAAACATCCTACTCATGCACTTTTAGAATAGTTTCAGAGGCAAAGCTATGTCCTGTACCCAAAGTTTGCTTCTGCACAAAGTACAAGCACTTCACACTTCTGAAGCACTACCCTATGCACAAGAACCCAAACCTTTACAAATATTTTACTGCACAGCTTAGTCAACTCTTAATGCTGAGGAGATCCTCCAATCCAGTTTCACATCCATCCCTTCACCAGTAGTTGCAGACTTAATAAATTTTATCCTAAAAATATTGTGGGTTTTTTACCTGAATGTTTGAATCACAGACAGATGGCTCAGGGAAGATAAACTTTGATGAATTTCGACATCTCTGGGACAAGATTAAAAGTTGGCAGGTATTGCTGGTATCTTCACAGCTCTTCTTCACAGCTTCTGCAGTGTAAATGTTCTACAGGAAAACCAGAACTCTCCACATACACTCCATCAAAAAGAAAGGCTAAAAAATAATTGTGAATTAGCTTTGAAAGTGAAAAGTAATGTCTCTCCTCATTCTACTTCATAGCCTAAGCAGATAGCCTGAATCTCTCATGTACAACCTTCCCCCGTGTGATTCGCAAAGAGGCATACAAATTGAAGGAGGAGAATGATGGGAATTAGAATCAGGCCTCAATAATAGCTTAATTAGGGCAATCAAGAGGGAGAATTACCAGCATAAACTCAAGTCAAGCAGGGAGAGTCTCAAGGGGAGAGCTATTTTGCTTCCCAGAGGTTGGATCTAAATTAATTTACTTTGCAACTGAGAGGAACTCTGTGCTAACAACCCAGAGTGCCCAGCACTGCCAATACAAGGCATGTGGCAAAGCCTCCAAGTGCCTGCAGCACACATCCCTTATCCACTCAGTGGGTGCATTCAAGAGAGGTACAAGTTTTTATTACTGATGCCTGTGGTATTTTTCCTCTTCCAGAAAATTTTCAAGCGCTATGACACGGATCATTCAGGAACCATTAACAGCTACGAGATGCGCAATGCAGTCAATGATGCAGGTACTTCCCCCTGTGCAGGGTCCAACTGCTGAAGAAACCTTGTTTGGTTTTGGTGCATCACAGGGTGAGATCGCTGAACACAGTGCTGCCTTTTAAGGACAGATCCTAGAGAAATTATAAGATATTTTTCCCCCCAACAGAGCTTATCAAATATCCGAATGGCAAGCTTGTGTGTCTTGCCAGCCAAACAGATCTCTTCAGCTCCTCTTTAATGCAATGAGTGATGCTTTGCTGTCTTAAGAATGTCCTACTCAGGGTCCTGCTATTCAGGGAAACCAGGGAGAGCTGAAGACATTTACTCTCATTTAAGCTCTGGATTCTATATTCATTTGTGTAAGTAACAAACAAGGAACAGTGGAAAACCTTCAACCTCAGTGTACAGGTACTGAAATCAGGATGGAGCAGGATCACATCCAGGTTTGCATCACAGGCAATTGGGTGGACATTTCTTGAGTCACGTTAATATTTCTCCAGTACAGAGCCATTGCGGGTTCAGTCTCTTCTATCTGCACAATGAAAAGAAAATATTTTTGCAAAACTTGCAGTTAATGAAATTAATTCTGAAAAGAGAGATTTTGGACTTTTCTTGCTTGTGTCAGACACACCAGTGTGCTTCTTCCCCTGGAGAGCAGGCCTCCACCCACAAATGTCTTTACCAGGTCTCTAAGGGAGCCAGATGACCTCTTTGATCAGAAAATCTGTAGTATCACTATAAACCTATATGGCATGAGTTCAGTGACACTTGGTTTTCAGTAGTATTTTGGCACATCAAGGAACGGAAACAAATAGCTACCTTGTACTTTACAAAACCTCAGTGATTCTGTAATCCTTTGCTAAAGACAAAACTACACCTGGACTTCGACTCCTACTGTGATAGAAATATAGGTAATTTTTATTTTCCGGGTTTCTATTCTCACCCGGGAAATTGTCACTGTAAAAAGAGAAAATTTTTAAATACCTTCTGCCCTGGCTTTAGAACTAAGAACATTTCAGAGTCTGACAGCGCATAAGCTGTGCATGACCTTGCATTTAGCCAACAAACTGCTGTACCCAAACTGTGACAGACCCTTTCAAGGCACGGGCACAGGTACAGGCTGCAGCATTGAGTGCCAAAGTTTGGTCCCACCACACCAAGGAGTTGCCTCGTTTATTTTCTGACCACTGTTTAATTGTGTTTTTATAGCAACTTCCTTCTGCACTTCTGTGCCCCAATTTTAGCTGATTTGCCCTCAGCAGGCCCAGCTCAGCCATCAGGCCCTCTGGGCCTGCAGCTCTCTTCACACTTACAGCCTGAGGTAACTTATGTTCTATGGGCCCTCTCAAATCATGACTTCAAAACATTGCTCCTGCTTTAGGAAGGCAGCTGGACACAGTGAGGCTCCTTATAGCTTCACTTCATTTTGTTTGGCAGTGGCAGCAGGACCTTTCGGCCTGAGCCTCAGCTGGGCCAGCGGAGCGCCTGTGGCCAAACCCCTCACGGAGCCGCACTGTGCCTGCCCGAGGCCCAGCTGTGCCCTGTTTTTGCTTCTCTGCAGGGTTTCGGCTGAACAACCAGCTCTACGACATCATCACCATGCGCTACGCCGACAAGAACATGAACATTGACTTTGACAGCTTCATCTGCTGCTTCGTGCGCCTGGACGCCATGTTCCGTGAGTGCTGCCCCACTTTCAGGGCACTGCCTCCCCTCCTGCCCCAAACACAGCCAGGGATCCGTGGAAAGGCTCGGGTTGAACAGGGCCTTAAGGGTGAACTGGTTCCACCCCCCTGCTGTGGGCAGGGACACCTTACACGGGACCAGATTGCTCAGAGCCCCATCATACTCACAGCAAAGTTTGTCCACAGCACTACTGCCTATGTAGGGTATTAATTATTAAAGGTATGTGCTTAGGAAATCTAAGATGACAAGTTGTCTCATACAAACACAGAAGAAACCACTGTGTTTCTCCTTGAATTAACTAAGGAAAAATAAGGCAGAAGCACTTGCTGACCCCACAAGTGAAGACCTATGCAAGCTGGCATTTCACAACGGGAGCACCATTTGATTTCCTGTCTGGGAATCATCTTTACCCGCACAATAACCTAATCTACTCCGTGCATTTCTGTTTCCTTACTTTAGGGGCTTTCCATGCCTTTGACAAAGATGGAGATGGCATCATTAAGCTCAATGTCCTAGAGGTAAGTTGCTTTATGAGAGTATGTCTGACACAATGTCACAATACTGTATTTTAATTGTATTAATCATTGTACATGTTTTCAAGGGAACTCTATTTATAGAGTTCATCAGAAATTGTCACCCAATTGGTAAGAAATCCCAAAACATCCTAAAGTTTTGCTACCAATTTTACACAGAAAATATCCGTGATACTCCAGCAACAGCTGCTCTGTAAGACTCCAGTTGGTGCTGAAGGGCACAGCTGCGGCCTCTTAATAACATCTGTAAAGTCCACCAAAAAACTTTTGAGAATTTTTTAATATGGCAATTTAGATCAAACACAGTAATACGGTATTAAATTATAATGGGGCTTAGCATAGCTCTTTACCTTTTAAAAATCTTATTAAGAAGAATCAGAAAGTTTCAACTTAAAAGCATGTCCTCTGTTAAGGAGACCATTAAAAACACCCTTCCCTTTTTGCAAGGGAAGCAGAAATAGGAGCAAGAGATTCAAGAAAATTCCCCACTGCCACTTTACTTCATGCTAAGTGACAGCAAGCAGCTGCCTTCCAACTAGAGATGGTGGTGTCTTCAATTTCTGGGAGGACGCCAACAACTTTTCCAATCCTTTAACTCTTCTTTCAGTGGCTGCAGCTCACGCTGTACGCGTAACACCAGAGCCAGTGGCCACCTTCATCAAGAACATGAAGACTTACAAGGAGCTGGCACCATTCATCCCAAGGGCAAACAGGAGCACTTCCTAATTATGTCATTCACTCCCCAAGATGAACAGCATGTGGGAAGAAGCCCTTGGAAAAAAAAGACAATCATTCTCTAGCAGACAGGACAATGCACATATTTTGTAACTACTTTTATAGCATCCTGACATTTTTCCTTTGGGCAACAAAGATTAATTTATTGCTGATTGAATTAAGCTTTCTCTGCATGGTGAAGACATGGAAAATACATAATTGTTCCGCTTGTGCTGACAACTGGAAAGGTCATCCCTCGAGTCAGGTGAAACTGAGACTGTATCTAACTGTGAAAGTCAGAGGTGTTTACTGTAATTGGTCATTAACTCTTCGGTATTATCCTTCCATCTCTTTGTAATGTTTACTGAATATTTCACATAAGATTGTGCTAATTACATTAATATTATGCAACCCAATGACTCAGTTACAGATTTGGCTGTGTGGGTTAGATCTCTGCTATGTAGAAATTGGAGAGTAGGGCATGACAAATTGCAGTACCAGAGTACAGACTGATCTAATGCCTCAGCAGAAGCATCAGAACTGAGCAACTGGCTCTCATTTTTAGTACCCATTGTAATTACAAATGTAGACATTATAAGTGTTTTTCATTGTAACTGCATTCCCCATAACATTGAGAAACTTATTTGCCATTCAAGGCAGAAAACCTCTTACACATACAAATTTATATACCTACACACATGTATTTCCCCCACCCTGAGTCCTATTTCCCAACACTACCATGCATTTCTTTTTTGCAAGAAGTGACTTACAGCAGAATCATGTACTATGTCAGCATGACCACTTTGGGAATATTATTCCAATGGGCAAGTTTAATAAACTACAATTGGTTTAATGGAACCAAAAATAAAATCAACTGGATTTTGGCCTAGGCTTTTTGGTTTTATTCTGAAAGATGAAATGTTGAGCACTCTTCCATCATTCTCCTGAATCTACAGTAGATTTTGGAGTTTATGGCAAGTGTGAAATTAGCTTAATATCTCAAATATTTTTGTATTTACTCCTTAAATACATAAAAAAACCCAAAATATGCACTTGAGAGATTCCCTTGCTACTAGCTTAAAGGATTACAGATTTTCACAAGTACAGTATAAAAAATGGAAGGAAGAACAAAACATGCAAGGAAGATCAGACTTTGTCAGGAGAACCTTCTACTTAGATCTCTAGTGGCAAAAAGTAGAAAAGACATCCATTAATGTAAAGCAGAATTATAAAAACAAATCATAGCATCTACACAAAGTTATTCCACTGAGTAGTACATTTAACTGAAAGGTCACTAAGAAGCAGAAAACTTTTTGACTATAAAGTTCTTAGTGTTGTCTTGCATTGTAACTTCCTCTGAAAGAGGAAGAAAATACCATAGTTTAATAGGATTTGTAGGATTATTGTTTTAAAAAGTTATTCTCCTTCAAATTCAACTTTTTTTTAACCCAAATAATTTTTAAGAGAAGTAGCACACTTGGAGCCCTGGCTTCCAGCAATTCCTTACCTCCACTGAGCTATTATTTCCCATACAAGAATGGCAGAGATGCTCTTAGTTGGGATGTTCAGAGAAAAAACAAAATCTGTCAGTCAAAAGATCAAAACCAGTATTTTTAATTGGCAACTCAAAACTGGTCCTTACAGTTCTGGTGAGTGAACTACCAACAAGTTCTAGAGAACTTCCCTTGCAATGGGCCATGAAGCAGACAGGCAGCACATCTGGGAAGCACCAGTTGGGACAGCTTCATTTCCCTGCTAAATGACTGAGATTCCTGCACATTTGTTAACATTCCTGCCAGTGCTGGAGCTTCAAAAAGTGGCCTGTCTGATTTTATCCGGCCCTCATAAAACAGGAAAAAAATAAAATCCAGAACAAAGTCAAGTTCTACCAAATCCTGTGAAACAATCATTCTATTTAAAACAAAGGAGAAAGAGACAAACCATAACAATATAAAGAACTTTATTTTTTTTTCATTTCTTCTTTTGCCATGTAAAGTTTCATTATTACACTCACAGCTTTGTACCAAAGTAAGAAAAACCACAATCAATCTGTTCTACACAGCTTCCATTATTAAACGTTCAATCAAGTTGTTTTATTCCACTTCATTTTTTTAAAAAGACTGTTTAACATTACAGCAAAATGAAATCTGAGAAGCTGGCAGGTGTATATAACAGAATATATACCTACACAGTTTGCTCTTTAAGGATTATTTATTTTACAAACAGTAGCTGGAACAGTTTCCTTATCCTTCCTCACATATTCTGCAACTCTGGACAACTTAGACTGCTTGAATTATAGTACCATACAAGCTGAAAAACCAAGATTCACCTGCAGCAGTTTTAATCCAACTTAAGAGAAAAGTATTTTCCCAAGAAAAACATTTCCCCTGCCAGTTATTGTAAGTTAGTTTGCAGTTATAATTTACCTTGATCCAGCATAATTGTACTGTTTGAAAACGTGCATTAAGAACTGCACTACTTCAAACACACCACACAGCCAAGCTCCTGCTATTTTGCAGAAGCCAACTTCTGTGCTGATAATATGTTTAAAGTCTGTAATTCACACGTAGGTGACGCAAGGTAAGCAGAAGCCTGGATATTTAATGCATCTTTGTACCAAGAGATGCAGTTTTCCCTCCATCCCCTTCCATGTACAGAAGCAGCAGTGTTAGGCCAGAGTGTTTTGCACTGCCAGATAACTGTTATTTCTCTTTGAAATTTGAAGGAGAAAGGAGAAACTAATACAGACCAACCTGAAAAGGCTCCTAAAGGGCTGACATATGTAGTCAGCTATACAGCAAGTCCAAAACTCGTTTTTTTACACCTGACTAATAAAAAAATCCACAGCTAACCCCAAAATAAATCCTCACTCTACTCACGCTTTCACCCACAACTTTTTACTTGCATAAAAAACAAACTAAAACCAAAAATAAATACTCCTGAAACTGGCTTCAGATATGCAGTACTGCTTTTCATGCAAATATTACTGTGTTAAATGTCACGAATAGCCCACCTTCCTGAAGTTATTACATTCTTCAACTAGAGGTCTATCAGGAGTCAAAACCCTAAGCTGCAAGACCAGAGAGGATCTCATTAATGAATACAAACATTAACATTAGTTTAGTATCTCTCTTCTGCAATTGCCTCCAGAAGAAGTAAATGGCCAATTGTGAAATCTGCACCAAATTCCAGCTGAACATATAGGAAACCTCTCCACTGAACTTCAGAGAAGCCCGAGGATTTCCACAGCTGCACAACTTGATAGCAAATCCTTTCAAGATATCCTCATGACAAAACAGTACAGCATTTTCCTCTGAACCCCTGAGGATTTTTAAAAATTGTTCCTGATTTATGAAGCAAAATTTTTCACTCATTCAGTGCTGCTATTTTCCCACCTCTTATCCATTTTAGGATTCTTACAATGTACTGAAATGACCTACAAAGTAGCAAAAGACACCACAGCTAAAGCTGGACTTCAGAGGCCCAGACTTTTCAGGATTGTTTTCAAGACAGCTAAAGAAATATCATGGACCACACAAAAAGAAAGACTGCTTCCACCAACTACAAAAGATAAACTTAACAAGCAAATGGGAATGCAAATAAAGTGTAATAACTGTATTTGTTCAAACATCTAGTGAGAAAGATCTTTGTATGTTCTTGAAAATGGCTGAAAGAATGTAAAGAACCACGAGGGAGAAGTAACAAGATCTACTCTCACACACATTTTTCAGAATGCCACTATTGCCCCACAGGCTTGTCCTCAGGACACACCTTCACACCTTCACTTGCAGCACAGCCCATGAAGCTTAGGACACCCACCCTGTTTATGCCACACTTACATGCTCCCTCACTGTGGTTTGAAAAACTCCCAGAAGAACTCCTGAATAACAACACCTTTGGAAATGGTTTAAGTACTACGCAGTCTTCTGCTTTTAGGTCATGAAAAAAACCCAAACAAATGCCCTCCGACTTCAGAGCATTACACCCTCCATCATAAAACATCAACACTGCTTAAAGACTTCCCCACACTTAATTCTCTGTTGAATTGCTTCATCCACAGGCCACAGAAAGAAAGATTAAAAAAGCCCAGCACCAAAACCACAAACACATCCCCCAAAAACCAAAACAAGAACACCCTCAGAACAGCCTGAGGTCTGAGCCACATATTGGGGCTTTTTGCTATCAACAAACAGCTTAATAAAAAGTAAACAAACAAAAATCAATCACCACAAAAGCACCGGAACCTCAGAGATTCCCATGTCTTTGAAGTAGGATGCTACTGCATCTCATTCATATTTTACTCCTGTCTCACAAAAAATATTCATCAGTGTCAGAGCAATTCTGCTTGTCTGCTAAGATAATACAAAACCAGTGTGCTCCAGAGAAGGCCCTGAAGTTCCTTGATTTGATGGCAGTGGAACATCCATGGGCTTTCCTGAATTATTCACTTCCTTGGCCTAAAAAGGCTTCTTTACAGTCAAAGAATGAGGCTATAAAACTTACTTGGACTATGGTTGACAAGACTCAAAGTGGCTGTGAGAAAGATATCCAGTAAATCAGTCCACTCAGGTTTTTTTCATTCGTGCATAAGCAGCTCAGTTTTCTGTTTTCACCTTCTCTTATAACTTAGAAAAACTGCTTATTTTATCCTGAGCAGCAAGTTAGGCAAAAGTGAACACAAAGATCCTTGCTAGATTAGTCTCAATGTTAGGAGGTTTCTTTGCTAAATTAGTGTCATTAGGGGAGAGAGGATGGCAAGTGTCAGAAGGGCATTTCACTGAACTTCTCAAGGTGAAGCAATCCCGCTCAAGGGGACACCTGCAGGGGAACCCTAACAAGTTCAGTCTTCCCTTCTGCACTGGCCTCTCTGTGGTACTTTCTGTGCATTAGGAGAAATAAGACTTTTACATGCACCTCATATCCTCAGCTTCTGCTTGAGAACTTTAGACTTTAAATCCTGCTCCATTCTTTCCAGTTGAGTTTTTGTGAACTTCATATAGGTTAAGCCAATTAAGCCAGTTCACAACACAAACAAAACACTACCAAAGTGGATGCACTCAGACACACAGTGCTTTTGCATTTCTCTTGGTTTGCTATGCCACAAGGATACGGGACTGCAAAGCTCAGTCACTAAGATTCCATAAAATCAGCAATCCAATTGTAGTGTTTTCTCAAGACAGCAAGGGTGGTTATGCAGCTCTTTAACTAAAAGAAAAACAAACACCACTTACTTCTTGCCCATACATTAAGACCTATACTAAAAAAGACTAAGATTGCAAAACATGTGAGTAGAGCCACTGTTCTGACTGTTTTGCTGCTACTGGCATCTCTCTCAAGAAATAACCACGCCCCTCAAAATAAACAAAATACCTCAAGAGGTATGATATCTATCACTGTATATATTGTGCCAGTTATAGCAATTTTTACACAAGGAATAAAAAATAAGTTACAATTAACATTAAAAAATTAATTTATTCCAGTCTCCATAAAATAACTACTTTTTTATGAAGGAGGTAAAAATGTACACTGGATATTCAGGTTACATTGTTAGAATTTGTGATATTCTCGTTTGCAGGATTTTATTAAAATCAACTAAAAATTGGATACAATAAAACTGGACATGTCTTAGACACATAAAAGGCTTCAGGCTGAGTTTGCAAACAGCAGCACCTATTGTAATCTAAGTTTTCAATACACATTTGGACTTCCCAAAGACTATGCTTCTTACAAAAACAAACAAAACCATCTGAAAATAGACAAACAACAAAAAAACAAGGCAGACAAGAGGGAGGAATAGTCTTGTCCACCAATGAATTAAAAACTTGCAAGAATTTGGGCTAAGTCTTAATTACCAGCCTTATTTCTGTAGAGTGCAACAGAACCTGCAGTCTCCGTAGCAATGCACTTCAGCCCCACTCAGTTTTTGCATTCCAAGTGGGAAAAGAACCAGGAAAGACTGGAGTAAGAAACTGATGTTATTTGGAATAATTCTGACATACAAAATTGCTTCCCAATGTGGGAGGTGAAAAGCTTCATGAGTCAATCTTGCTGTCATCCTCAGCATGTCTTTCAATGTGTCCTACAGCATCCTAGAAAAGAACCAGAGAAGTCAATTAAAAAAAAAAATTATTATGATCATCACAAAAAAAACCACAAAAAACTTTGGAAAAGATTCTAGAAGCCTCAGTGAAACTGACATTCTAGATAATCTACATTTGTTTGGCTTAAAGCTTCTAGAAATATAAATATTATCATTGTCAAGCTATTAAATCGCATATATAAAGTGTTTCACATACCACATCATTTAAGGCAAATAAAAACAGTTTCTTTTTTGATTAGAAGAGCAAATTAAATAAACACATCATATCCAAAGCCAGCACTTAAAGAGAAATTAAGGATTCTACTGTTCGTTCATTCTTGAAGAAACCTCCATCCTTCCCATAATTTTGGAAAGCATTAAAAGGAAGGCAGTTTATATTCAAGGACTAAAATGTAGATTTTACCAGTCTATAGGTAACAGCCCTCCTCACACCCATCCTCCAATTCTTTCCACATCACTGAATCCAACTCTTATGCCTTCATTTTCTCCCCCTCCTGTGCGAACTTTTATCCAGAAATTTATGCATTACTTATTTAAAGATTGGTTTTGCTTACAATCTCATTAAAAAACCATGGAAGAGACAGCAATGGATAAAAATAAAAAGGATAAAAGCCTGTTTTCAAGACAGATGTCTGTTCATCCTATAAAGACATTTTTCCTTCAAAAACTTCCTAATATCTTACGAAGGAGTAGAATTTCTTTGATATTTCACAAATTCTACTATTTCCATGGTAATTTTTAGGATCAGACTGTTAGAAATTGACCATATTTCAAATTACCATGGCTGCATTATTCTTCTGCCACTGGCTGAACCGAACCCTGCTAGCCTTGGATGACTGTAACCACATGCAATAAGCCTGCCAAGGCCAGAAAAATTGAACCCTTTTTAAGAGAAATAGGATCAAGTCCCACTGTCGTGGTGATATAAAGTACTTTACATTACCAAATACAACCACATACCTGCTTGGAACCTTTCCTGGAAGTAAAGAAAGCATCACAGTTCTTCCAACGGCATTTCAGGGTCTGAAAATTTGGATTGGTGTGGTCACTTAGCAGGTGTTGTTTCAGATGGTCCACAACTCCAAAGATCAGTGAACATCCATGCCACTGTGAGAAAAAACAACACACCAGAATAAGCCAGGGAAATGCAATTTTTGCTATTGCTTTTCTTCCTGCAATTTCACGATATTCTTCCAAGACTGTACGCATGTCTGCCAGCTCCTGTAAGTTTTTGATCTTACTCAATTTCCATTTTCAATGGTCTCTATTCCTTTAATTACAGCTTTACAGAAATTTTTTCCTGCCTTTAGCCAAGCCTAGACCATCAGCAGGAATGGCAGGAGGAAGAGAGGATTTCAGCCTTTTCAAGATTTAAGCTCACCTGAGACAAAGTCATTTGGAATTTAATTACATTTCTTTAGCACAGTAAATCAGCTTGTCTATGTCACTCAGCCAAAGCTTTTGGTAATAAACAGTTACACATCTGAAAACTGCCAGAAAGAGCAGTGATTTACACTAACAACTTGCCCCAAAGTGCATATATATATGTATATATATATATATATGCACAGCAAAGACAATCAAAAATGAAACAAGTGATATATACCTAAGTAATATATACTTTAAAAGTACATACACATTTTAAAAAATAATGAATTATGAAAAATCTAAGGTCAAGCTACCCAGGACTAAGTGACTAGAGACCACCCCAGAAAACTCAATAACAAAGGCTAAAAACAATTTGCTAATTACCCAGCATCGATAATTTTGCATCAGATTAAGCCTCACAGCTCTGACAGTGCCATCATAGCATCCAGTGTAGATCTGCAAAAGAAATATTTATGGATAAACGAGCTGGGAATAAAAAAATAAAAATAAAATGAAAAAAAAAGGTAAAATTTTGAAGGAGACTTCAGTGTAGGTAAAAACAATGAAATATCAGCACGCAAGGCTTCTACATTTAAAATATAGATATAACCAAATTCTCTCAATGTTTGCATTCATGGCTCACAAAAACCAACGAATGAACAATAAATACTTCCGTAACCTCTATTGTTGATAGTGTCATGTGTGTAAGAGTTAAGAAGAGTTTAAATTATGGTACTAGCCACTAAAGTCAAAAAATATGTAGGTCTAAATGTCAAGTTGAATGTATTTCCAGGACTTAACCAGTTATATGCATACCGAAAAGGATGGAGAGGAAGTGTGTGGAAGAACATCAGAATTTCAGAAACACTGATGCAGATCCTTTCACTCATCACTAAACTTCTCATCTGAACCCCTCTTTGATTTGAGAATGTCCACAGCAGACCACTGCCGGGGCACAGTTCAAGTCTCAGGTAGGAGATGTGATGCTTGGGCAGAATGTATTCCAATTAGTAGGAAATCTGTTCCTTTGGACTCAACTTTTCTGTTATCACTACTATACCTTTCTTTTTACAGTCTCAAAGAACCTTCTCAAACAAATTCCTAGACATGCAGGCAAATAAGTGCCTTTAAAGACTATTTTAAGAAATATTTATCCAGAAGTGCTTCTGAAATTTATCTGGCAGGCAGATGCATAAAAAACCTGTACACCTGAATCAATTGCACACCTTTGTTTATGTTCTGTCAAAGGCCGCTAGAGGTTTGGCTGAAGTGAGTGAAGTTTTTCTCCAGCATCTGAGTGATTCTCTTGAGTAAAAGTTAAACAGCACTGACACTTGAAAAAGCAAAAATACTTTACTATTTCTAGTGTCTTCACTGTAATCATAACTGCAAAATGAACTACTGTTTTAAGACTACAGTTAAGCTGAACAGTGATTTTTTTTCCAGACTATAATATTATGTAAGTATAAAACTGTTATAGCCACTTGATTTTTTGACTGAGAACAACTTGGAAATGCAGCCAAACAGCCAGCTGATTTCTTTATCTGAAGAAATTAAATGTCTAGTATGCACCTGTGGTAATTACAACCTTTTCTTTAAGAACAGTGAAAAGAAGGGAGTTACCATGCTCTTATGAATGGTCATACACATGATCATATCTGTGTGGCCTCCATAGACTTGCAAGCGGTCGTGTGACTTGAAAGAAACAGAAACAGACATTTAATAGCATGACATTTTTTAAGAGCCATTTTTCACAGACATGTAAAGGATAACAATTCCAAGAACAGTTTCCTTGTTAGCAACTGAACTGCTATGGTGGATTCCATTGCTTCTGGGAGCCTTTCTGTCCAACTAAGCACTTGTTCTTTAAGCAGACAAAGCTAACATTTTCACACTTTTCTGAGCTGTCATTGTCTTGGAATAACCCAGGTCCTAAGAAATGGTTTAGGTTATATTCTTTAAAACACATATATTTGGTGAGACAACTATATATACTGATAGGAAAAAGAGGGATGGGCTAAAGACCAGAAAGTGCAAAGATGACTTTTATTTGACTTCAAAATCATTAATTAACAAATATTAGATAAATATCATTAGTAACAACTATTTTCTTACCTGTAGCTCATAAACACGAACAAATTTATCCAGACATGCTGTCACCATGACTTTCCCAAGAATGTTCACAACCGTTACTGCATGGTTATGGCCCTTATAGATCCGTACCAGCTCTCCAGTCTGCATCAAGAAAAAAGCAAAGGTAAATAAGTGTTTGGTTTGGTTTTTCCTAAAAAAAAAGAACAAAATGGTTTTACCTAACCCATAGAATTCCCAGCTTGGAACATAGTGCTCCTCCAGTTTTTCCAGTAATAAAGAAATTTTTTCCCTACCAGAATATCTCACATGGCTTTTCTCTGAACCTTTTCCATATTATCAGCCTGTTTGTAGTTATATTTGCATAAGCAAGATGCCCAGATAAAGAGGCAATTACCTATCATGTGATAAAGAGTCAGCTAGAGGTTTATGTAGCCTCTTGATGCCTCCAGAGTTACCTATAGTGCATAGTGACATTCACAAAATCATGAGACTTCCTTTTCTGGAAGCAATCTGACCCACCAGTCATTCAAATATTCTGGAAACACTGACTTTATAGCATAGGAATTCAGGCCTTAGTAGCAAAAGTCATTCCATCTTTTCTATATGAGACTTACATGAATGTTGTGGGCATGGACAGACTGATCACTGGAGCCACTGAATACCAGATCATTCACAACCTTACAAAAAAAAAAAAATTGTAACAGATTTGGAAATAGGCAAGCAAAATATTAAGACACTGTTCAGTTTGTAAAGTTGTACTGTACTTCCTAAATTTGAGAGCCTTAAAATCAATCAAGAGTACGAAGGGAAAAGCATGCACTGAGTTCTTCACATAAGGGCCAGAAGATATATTACAATGATTTTTGACATTTCACAACTGACATAAGAAACTGTTAACTTGCAGTCCAACAGGTGAACTCATTCTACCTATGTATTATTTTCACAGACAGCTCAGCAGCAAATCAGGGACCAAGCAAACTGAATGCATAATGCTGCTCTGCACGTGCACAGTAAAGCCCAACGTTTCCTGGAAATTTTCAACATGCTGCATACTTATATGCTGCTTGTGTAAGAAAAACTATGCTCCTAACCCCTAACAAGTGAGAAGACAAGAGGAAACAGCCTCAAGTTGCACCAGGGGAAGTTTAGAATGGGTATTAGGAAAAGTTTCTTCACCAAAAGGATGATCAGGCATTGGAAAAGGCTGCCCAAAGAAGTGGTGGAATCACTATTCCTGAAATGTTCAAAACACAGACATAGATGTGGCAGCTGGGGACATGAGATATGGCAGGCAAACACAGACAATTTCCCTACCAAACCACTCAGTTTTTATGATTTAAAATAGAGAAATCCTCTATTTCCTATCACTATCTGCTCATCATTTTAAGCATTCTTTGTCCAAAATGTATTTCAGAGACACTTGCCTTCATGCAGAGAATAGTCTTGCTGTGACCCTCCAGGGTTCTGAGAAGCAGCCCGTTCCGCGCGTCTCGCACGCTGATGGTGCAGTCATAGGAGCCCACTACCAACAACTTGCGTGCTCCTTCCTGAGCTGTGGCTAAACAGCTCACTGCTCTAGGGCCATGGCACTCAAAGGTATCAACCTGTTTATTATTCTGGGAAAGAAAGAAATGGTATTTAAGAATTAAAATTTTGCTATGACACTGACTTGACCATTGAGTCGTCCTTGTGTTGTAGTTGTTATGGCATCTGATTTCAGTTTAGTAACATACAAATCAGCAGTGGTAAGAATTGCATCTTAATAACTAAGTTTCCAAATCAAAGAAATAACTCCTTATGTTATGTAAACCAGGAGGAACCTTAAGGAAAAACATAACTATACAGCACCTACAAGAGAGGTAAGCAAAGAGACAGGTAGATAGGACAGCTTCATGCACGGACAAAATAAACAACCAAAAGGGGCTAAAAGTGACCATTTATACCAAGATGTGTTCATTACAAATACATTTACTACTATAGGTAAAGAATGGAAAGAAACACAGAGGAAAGAAACAGCATCATAACAGGCTTTCAGGTGCCAATACTTAAACAAACTAACCTTTATGTTGAAAGTAACCACGGTGCCATTTGCAAGACCTGCATAAAGGATCCGCCATCTACTGTGTAAACAGAGCACTCGATCTTCCAATTTAAACTGTTCCATGCACTCTTTGGTCTAGCAATGGAAAGAAGTACTTAAAGATTTTTCATTAACTGAAAACAATTCAAGAAAAAGAGCCTGAAATGAATTATGATTTTCATTTTTTTAACCAACAGAACTGGAGAAAAACATCTGAGAGTTTGGGGTCACATGGCAGTTTGATCCAGATTTTAATCAGGACCATTTCTAAGGCTTGACTGAAGTTCAGCAACCAGTTATAACTCTAAACACTTTGTTCTAGTCACAGCCTTTTAGGTGTATAGAAATGTAGACTACTGACTGTATATGTACATATATATGTCTACATATACATAAGAAAATGATCTGGTACACGGTTGAAGATTCCCCATTAAGTTCCTCACAGGGAACGTAAGAGTTTAAAACCTCTGGCAATTTGCTCCCTGAAGCAGACCTTTCTAGGCCTTCAAGTAACAGGCTGGGCAAGTCTTTTAATCATTTAGCCTCAAATATTATCCAGCTTCAGGAAGCCTTTCTTCTCTTTCACATGCTGTCAGCCTAACAGATACCTGTTCTCTCTATGGCTGCTCTAAAGATAGAGCAGAGAGCAGTGTCTTCCATAAGCAATGAAGCTAAAAATACAGGAAGACAAATAAGACTCATGGCCAAACAGCTATCCTGCACTTTGATGTCCCCAATATTTGGGGATTACGCCACACTGTTTTGGCAAAAACTCTACTGATAAGCTAGTCAAAAGATTAGGACAGAAAATCAGTTAATAGTTTGCTGTTTTGTTTGTGAGTTTACTTTTTTTTTCTCCTGCTCTACTCTAAAGAGGTATGAAGTGGTGCTCGTGTCCAGATCACATGGGTTTAAAAAGGCTTTTTAAATTTGTATTGGTAAAGAAACACCTGCATAAAATGCAGCATATGAAAATCAACACAGAGTTTGAGTACCTTGATATTGTAACAGTTGATAGTGTGGTCACTTGAGCCAGTGTAGAGTGCAGCGTTCTTCCCATTTGTCTGAGTGACCAGAAGGCAGTTGACTTTTGAAGTATGTCCTTCAAACATGGCCACACACTTCCTGCTCTAAAAAGGAAAGCAGAGAGTCTGTCAGCATAAAGGCCCATAATACTTCTTGAGATATGCACCCAACAGAACAGGGCAAGACAGCTAAAAAAAAAAATCAGCATACATGTGGCAATCCATCTCCCCTTGTCCCTCTCATAGGCAGAAGGGGTTGGGGAGGTGGAGAAAAGAGGTTTCAAGAATAGTACAAAATAAATTAGGGGCTTGAAAAAGCAGATGCTTCCTTTACTACACAGTAAAGCATTACAAAAGACAACTTTGTGATTGCAATTAACGTAACACCACTCCCACAACCTTACTTACAACGAGACTGTAGGCACAAACGGTTTTATCTGCTGAGCAGGTATACAACAAATTTCCAAAAATCTGAATAGCATTCACTGCAGCCAAGTGTCCCTCAAAGGTTCCCTCAGTAGGCTCTTCATCCTCACCTGGCTCTGAAGACACTTCTGGAGGACAAAGACATGTGTACTTTTGACTATGGGAACACACTCAAAACACACTGCTGTGGTTTGTACTGCCAACCCAGAACTATTTCATGGGCTCAGTACCTTTAAGTCAAATACCACTGTGGATTCCAGTGGGACTGTGAATGTGACAGAGGGCAATATAAAGTGCTAAAAAGACCTTAATATAACTAAGTCCAGAACTATCTTTAAAATTAAAAAGAGATTGTATGATTGTGTGTCCTAGAGCTGTACAGAGACTATGGAGCAATAGTGTTCAATGTGGGAGGGGCAGGGGGATGTGGAGGAGTCAAGACACAAAGCATTCAATGTAAGATGATGTAAGTGAGTATGTGTCACTTCCCACTTCAGTGTTGAGTGCAAGCTTTTATCTTCACTGCAAAATTCCTCTATGGAAGCAGGATGATCAAGACTTAACTCAAAGTCCTGCAAGACACTACATACAAAGCATCAGAAGGAAAGCTTAAAAGACATACCTGAGGAGTTCTTTGATTCTCTTAGGGATGATGTGAAAGACTGTGTCTCAGCCACACTGTAAGACAAAAAGAAACAGTAGCATGCTCATTTGTAGACAAAATACTGGTGTAAGTAATACTCCGGAACACAAGCCTCTGCACTTAGAATATATGCTGTGACAGCTAAGCTCAAAACTAAACTGGGCAGCCCTGTTCCTGTATTAAGGGAAATGCATAGGTAACAAGACACATACACTTATTGACCAAAAAAGCCTAGTCAGTTTTTATTTTCCCTTTTATTTCACTCCTGAAGTCACTGATGTCAGACTTTCTGAATGGAAAAAAAAAAGAAAAAAAAAAAGGGAGTCCTCTTATGAATACCATATAATATTAATAATTTTACTTTTCAGAGGTCTACAATAATCTCACCTTCTTTTCCCATCATTCTTATAATTTGTGCCAATCTCACTGGTGGAGCTCACTTCATCATATCCAGAGCAAGATGCCTCTAGGACTGCTTGATCCACAGAGTTGCATGAATCTCTCTTTGATGGGCTGTCTGGTTTCTCATCTGCTGACTCTGATGAACCAACATCAACCACCTCATACTGAGGCGCTGAAGCTTCCACTAATTCCAGAGAAGCATCACTATCATTCTCGTCTTTGTTTCTTGCTGCTTGAGCAGTAACTCCACCCTCCTCTCTTGGAGGAGTAGATGTAGTAACTTTTTCTCCTTTAGGAACCTTTCCACCCTTGACTTTTCGGATAGGCTTGAAGTCAATCATATCCTGCTCTGTATCACTGTTGTCTGGCACATGGGCTGCCCTCAGAGTTTTCTTCTTCCTCAACTTTCTCCTCCTTCTATTCCCTTTTTCTTCTGGGCTTGCAGCCATTGTCAAGTGTTGCTCAGACGGCTCTGTTGACAATTTGGGGCTTTTATCCACTGGCATTTCTAGAAGGACAGAATTATTTGAAACAGAAGTACTACACTGATCCAGCAAAAATCCTTCAGCAACTGTATCATTTGCTTCTCTCTTGCAGAAAACAGACACTGAATGAGGAGAAGAGTTCTCAGGAAGTCCAGACGGTCCCTTGTCTGCAGGAGACTTGCGGACATCTTGATTAGTGTGTTGGAAACAAGCTGCCAGCCCCGCTAGGGATATAGTTGCAGTGATAACTGGATACACTGAAGTTCTCTGGTTGGCCTCTTCTAAAGAAAACAGCCTAGCGTTACATTCAATCTTTACAGCAGTAACCATTTTTGCAAAGTGTCCCTCCCTGTACTTTCTGTTTACGCTTAATTGTGCATGTAAAGCACATATTACTACATGTTGAAATCTATGTGCACGTGTAAATCTGCTACTTCAGTCAGCTATGCAGCCTTTAAAAAACATAACTGAGGAATAAAATGTTTATGCATGTACATAGAAATAAAAGAATGGAGCACGTCATTCAAGCTCCTGGCTGGCTGTATGCTTTTAAAGTTCTGACAAACTTTGGTGAATCCTACATTGTTGACTTAAGATGCCACCACCCCTCCCTGTGTGCTCCCTTTACCAGCTGTCACAACTGCTGTAGAAATTATATTAATCAATGCATGCCAAGTACAACTCAGCTATTCAGTGACAGCTCGAAAATATTGTGCTTAACCCATCTGAATTATTACAGCTATTATCTACACTTATTTCTACCAAGTTACTTGGACCTAATTCAAGGTAGATAGTTATGCACAACCCACTCTGAAGCACTATACCTTTATCCTGGGAATAGCAGCACTGTAATCCATGAGAGTAGGCTTTATTTAGTTAGTTTAGTTAGCTCATCTGTGGTGGACTACGCAATGGGGTCAACACACCCTCCCTGTCATTTAATTGTGACTGAATTAATATGAACAAAATGATCCAGCCTCTCAGCTGAGACAGACTAAGGGCAGCATCTCACAGCTGTTTCCCACACCCTAAAATTCCCCAGTTACTTGCAATAACTACAATCCAGAACAGGATGTTTCAAGTTCACTGCATTTCTGGGATGGGATCATGCAATGCAGATGGGAAGTTGGCAGTACTGAAACACTTCCCTCTTCCAGCCTCTCAGAAGCCAGCAAATTAAAGCTATGCTAATGCTTGGCCAAAAGCACATTGCACATCACAGGACAAATGTGATGCTTTGGAATTACGCATGCAACTAGAAACAGCTAAAATGAGAACATCTCTCACCCACATCTTCCTCAGATGGGGAATTCCAAGATAAAACTAGAACTCGCTGACAGCATAGGATATGTTCCATTTAAAGTAAATCAACAGAAATAAGATTTTCCCTGGACATGCAGCTGTAATGCACAACTACAAAACCTGATTAGAAAAACCCTCTGTACAGAAGAAATGAATAATTAGATAAAGTCTGAACGAGTTACTATGTTGAATTATACTGGGAAGAAGGCACACAAAACCTTCAATTCTGAATATGCCCTTAATATCATATGCCACTCATTTCCCACTTGAAAGGGGAAGGAAGTAACGTGGTCACTTTATAACATGAAAATAATAGCAACCAGCCACTTAAACTGGCTGGTTATTAATTCTCAGCACTTGGAGTGCTGTGGGTATTAGAAGAAGAAGAAGTAGGAAATCACCATGGCAATGTAAGAAAACAGGATCACTCAGTTCCACAAGTGGGACACAATGCTGGCATTCAGGGGGAAATCAAATGCAATCAGGTCCCTCAAAGCAAGGCTGAGCTAACCTCAATAAGAAGCTGACAAGCTAAACATTCAACCCCAAAAAGTAAACAGTCTGCCCCAGAGTGAATTCTTCCTCCTCAAATTACAAAATTTACCTTAAGGCAAATGCTTATTTCCCCCCAAATTACTAAATTTTTCTGGAGGCAAACTCATTTTAAATGTAGCACATATAGAAGTTCATCAGTACCAAAACTATGGTAACTTGGCAAATTAACATAAAAAGAATATTCTTGCTTTTAATACATCAAAATTGAGTTTTCAGGAAACAGAAAAATAATGTGATTAAGACGTTTCTAAAGTAATTATTTAAGTAACAAATGTAGCTATACATTGAAAGTTCATCTTCAAAAGAAAAAAAACTCCTCAACTTCTCTGTTGTGAACTTTCAAGATTCTGCAAGCAAGACACTTCATGCCATTGCAGTTAGTGATCACTAAATCTTTCCTTAAGAGTTGGAAAACTGAGAATAAAAATGTCACTGATACAAATAGTAATAAAAATTTCACTGATGTTTAAGCATAACAGTAGGGTATATGCCAATAAAAACAGAAAAGCAAAGGAAAGGTAGTGGATTCCTAAAAGTTGAGTCTTAACAATGCAAACAAACAAAAAAGCTGATTCTCCCCCTGCCCCAAGTTTACTTTACTGAATACCCCCAGAGCTTCCTTGTCAAATCCTCCAAAAAGCAAAACTCAGAACACTACACTAATGTATTTTAACAGAATGGAATACAAGAAAGCAATGCCGACTAAAAAAAGAAAGCACAAAAAAGACTACTTAAATGTAATTCTACAAGTGAAGCAAACTAAAAAAATGTAAAAAATAAAAATCAGATTCTTTTAAACTTCAATTCAGCCAACATTCATCTTGTGCTTGAGAAAAAAAGCGCTTAGAAAGGTAGAACATGACTTTTTCCAATAATATTTTGTACTTCAGTTGGAGGGGAAAAAATTGTGTTGGCTGTCGTTAACAAGGATCAATCTTACAGATGTTTTTCTCAAATTACCTAAGTTAAAGGTCTGGGTAAGTGACTTCGTTATGGCAGACAACTGTCATTAGAGTCAACCTGCTTGACTTCACAGGCTCTTAAAAAAGTATGGGACGAGCTTTTAATCTTCAGTTTTTACCTTCAGTCACAGTAGCAAGTTGCAGAGGAAACTACCAACAGTATTTAAGCTTTTGACCACAGACTACAGCACACAAGTTTTATGGGGTTCAAACTGTCTGAATAAAGACTTGGCTAATTCACTGTAGTCATTAAGATCTCACTTTGCTGAGGCAGGAGCTCTCCCAGTTCAATTAATTCAGCAGTTTCTCCTCCAGATAAAAGTAAACCCCTATGTTCATTGCTAGCCCTCCCATGCTCCTAACGTGAATGAACAGCGCCTAACAGCCCATTAGTAGAAGACGGATTGTTACTTTAGTATTACAAATTATATCTCTGTGCTTATCCAGCAGAGCCCAAGAAGAACACAGAATAATCTCAATGTAACTGTTTATAATTTTAAAAAAAATATTTTCAGGCACATCTTTTTTCTTTGTAGGCAGACTTTTTGCTATCAGTGCTCATTAAATGATGTAGAGTAGAAGACAAAAATTATAGAGGACATTCTCAGGTTTGTTGGGCTGTGTTGGTTTTTCTAGTTAACCAAATTATTCTAAGAGGATGTAACCTTCAAATTAATGTTTGTTCTATTTTCAAAGCAAAACTAGAATGTCCTACACAAGTTAGTGAGAGTTCACCCCTGCCTGACAGAGGCACAGGTCGAGACACAATTTATATTCTTTTCGGGAAAAAAAACAATTTCCTTATTTTCTTAAAGCTAATTATCTTAAAGCTAATTATCTTAAAGCAAAACTACAAATACCATCATTCTGTTGCACGTCTTCTGTTTGTGGAGCAGATGGAGAGCTCTGGAGTACAGAATTCACATTTAGTTCTGTGCCTTTTGGAGACACAGGTTCGCGTTTAACTTGTACTGAGGAGTCAGGAGTATCAGAAGGTATACTGCCAGAAGACTGGAATGGTGATGGCACAGTTACAGGAACAGAAGCTCCTCGTGGAGGTACAGACAAAGAGTCCAAAAGGGGCAGGAGAGAGCCTGAAGGAATTGAGTCAGCTGCCATCAGAGATTTGCTGTTTCGTCTCTCAGTTAGAGCGGTGCAGGAAAGTTGCTCTGAGAGTTCAGGAGGTTCAAATGTTTCTAATGGCAAAAGAAGAGATACATTAAAAAAACAAACAAGCAATTAACAGAACAAAAACATTCATATTTCACAATAAAAATTAGTGGTGCCAGGAGCTCATTTTTTGTGGATACAGAGTCAAGGAACAGAAAAATTTGAGAAAAAGACCCTAGAGGGAACTATCAAAACTGACAGTTCACACTTGACAATTAAGACCTCATTTTGAAAGTCTACAATTTTATTGTAGCTTAAATGAGCAAATTCAAGTTGAACACAGTTTTTAAATGATTCTGAGTTTAAAGAATATGAGAGTAAGCATTCCACTGTTGTAGCTCTATGGTATCATGTACCTTGTAGCCCCTGCAAGATCTGGATTCTCTGACTTCTCAGTGTACTCATTTCCATAGTTATCTGCAAAACAGTTGTGGCTTATATCAGTCCCACTGATTTAACAGGCAGTTCTTCATGCTGCTAACTTCTAGTTCAAACAGTTTCCAAAGCCCGCTGTTACCTGCTGCTTTAACACAAGGAACCGTTGAACCTCAACATAGGCAGCCTGCAGGGCAGCCCTTGCCTGCAAGAGGCTGCTGTCCACACTCTGCAGGGACTTGCTTAACTCTTCTTCCCTCAGAGAAATAGCCAACAACTGGTCTACCTGAGAACGCTCTGGAAAAGAAACAAAATGTAGAGTCTAACTGTATTGAACAATTCATTAAGATACATTGCTTGTGATATCACAATAAATAATACCACCTCAGAATGGAAAAATCAATAAATTAGGTCAAGCATTCAAGCATCAATATACAAGCTGGAAAGGAGTATTTATGGACAGGACTAGCCACATCTACATGGATGAAGGGCAAAGTCAAGTATTCCTCTTTAAGGAATCTCAACCTTGACTTTAGTAATTAATTCCATCACAGCTTTGCCAGCACTGATTTAGTTTAAGTAAGTGAAGTAATTCTCTTCCACAAAGATCTTTTCTTGAAGTATATGTCTACAAAAAGTACAAATACACACCTGCCACTAATATAATCAAAAAGGCAAAGGAAAATTTAAGCTAAAAAAGATTTAAATTATTCATGAATGCAAAAGCCAAGAAAAAGCTGCTTCCAAGAAAAAGAACCCAATGATTAAAAACCCAGTTTATTACTCAAGATCATTTTAGGCCATGAGACTGCTGTATGCAATCTCTTGAGAAAGTGACCACTGTACTCAGTAAAAGATCCTCCTATCCCTCCTAGAGACTTCTGGCATTACAGAGATTGTCCAAACAAAATTCCATTTGGGCACTGTTTAATTGCATTCAGGTTATAGTTTCCTTTAGCGAATTTACTACAATAACAATCATGTTAAAGCAAAGTAATGGGAAAGAGATTTTACTAAGTAGAATGTGTTATTAGTCTCTATAACAGACACTGGTCATTGAAGACATAGGCTGATTAAACCCCCCACCCTTTCAAGTAGTGAAATACTCATTCCCACAGAAGAGTCATATTATTGCCCTACATTACAAACAATTCTTAATAGAAATAAATAATGAGAAAAAGATAAACGGTACATTTGAAAGCCATCTTCTGGAGCTCAAAGCTCCTAGCAATGGTTTAGAAAATATTCTGCCTAAAATATGACGGCTGGATGATTCATTTAGAGACACGGTGATGAGGATGTTTTAGGCATGTTTGAGAAAGATCTGTCTAATGCCAGAATAAGTTTGCTTATTATTATTAACAAGAATAATAAGCAAACATTCCTGCTTTGGTCAGGAGCAGGAAGGAGAGAAGCATTCCACACTCATTTCCACTAAGGACACTAAAAAAGTAAAAAGTATTGCCAGAGATGTCAAAAACAGAACAGAGACAAAATAAGGCAGAGTACAATTTTTTCTGGTGAGACCGCCCAGAATTAGAAAGGGGAAGCTGCCATGGCAAATTAGAAGGAAGTTAACTGGGGACTTCTCCCTTAAAAACTTCCATCCAAAGAGGCAACAAACCTCACTACCCTGTACAGGGGGAAAGCAAAGGTCCCATCTGTACAATCAGGAATATGAACTGCAGGCAGAAAGGATCCTTATACCCTTCCCTTATAAATAACTTATGACAAATTAAGATAAAGGTCTCCAGGGAAGAATGTGTTGCAGATTAGTGAGCAGTCCACACTATAAACTTCAGTGAAAGCCCAAGAAGCAGCATAGTAACATTAAGGAACTACTACTTCAGCCAAGTCAAAATACTACTGGGTGTTAATAGCCTCTACACCCCATGCACATATGCATGATATTCACTGACCTTTTTTACCTTTGATTTTTCTTCTTTTATTCTTTCTTTCTAGACTAGGGATTTCAGGAGAAGATCCCTCCTGCAAGTAAAATCATCAATTAAAAAGTAACAAGAATAATTTTGCCTAAATCAAGAAGCTGAACATCCATCATCTTTACAATCATTAGTTATAGGCATCGAGAAGAATCCACAATTTGCTTGCACATTCTTGTATAACTCATCATTTGCTCTAATCTTAAAAGAGGGAGGACAACAGAGTGCCATGTTTTCATCTCAACTGGGAAGAAATATTACATAAGCCAACAGCCTTCTTCTTGCTCAGATTTTTAAAACTGCACTTGAATAAGAGTTTCTGCTTGACAGTTTTAGTTGAAGGTGTAGAGGATTAAACAGTGAGGAAATAAAATTATTGCTTTCTGCAAAATCATTTTGTGAAATTGAACAACAGGTTTTTTTTTTAAAAATCCTTTGGATAAGTCTAAGACCAGACTGTGAAACAAATTCAGATTTAAGGATATAATTTTAGATGTACCATTTTTTGAAAACTTTTTTATTTCCTTGCTTAACCATAAAACCAGAAACATCCAATGAAAACAAATTTCTACTACAGGCTAGCTTCCATTTAAATTGCATTGTGGAACACCAAGGTTCTTGCTAAAATACCTAGTACTTCCACATAAATATTTTAACAGCTCTTGTTTACCAACAAAATATGCCAAGTACCAAACCAAATAAAGAGCATGTCATTCCTACTAATTACAAAAAAAATTATCACAAGTCCTGTACTATGAAAGCAGAAATTTAATGAAAATTAAGTCAAACGAGAAATAAATTTGATGTTATCCATGTACAAGACTATCAGAGGGGGAAAGTCCTCCTTGCACAGATCATTCCAAAGCTGAATGATCATTGACAGGGAAAGAACCTTTTCAGCAGATCAAAGCTGGACAGAACTGCACACTTACTCCAGTTGCTCTTCGCTTCTTTCCAATTCCTTGGCTGTCATTCTGTTCAGTACCAGATGTGCAGCTACTGTCTGTAGCAGCATCTATGTTATTAGACACTGTAAGAAGTGAAGTACTATTTGAAGCTGGACGATTTTCTTCTGGGTTCTCTAATACATTCTGTTTTTCAAGAAGAGGTGTTCTCCTCTCTGGGCTCTCCCGGTTTTGTTCTCTGAGGCCTGTGATCTCAGAGGTGGCTTGTAAGCTGTGACTTCTTTCTCTAGCCTCAGTTCTTTCAGACATAAAAGGTGACAAAGAAAAAGATGGTGTCTCCTCTTTCTGATCAGCCTCAATGTCAGTGCTTGCCTCATATCCAGATGTTATACGATGTGAGTGGCTGGCTGCAATTACTTGCCTTTGCCCATTTTCTTTAACTCTGGCTTGTTCACTGAAAAAGCTATAAGCAGAAGGATTTCTGTCTGCTATGACACTGCTTTCAGAAAAGCTACGTTTTCTGGCCGACCCAGACACTGCTAATGAAATCCCTTCCCAATGGAATCCTTCTAGAGTAGACGGATCAGATTCTTCACTGAGTTCTAGACCCTCCTGCTCATTTTGAACAAGAGGCACCATTTCTATGCCAAACCTTAAACAAGATAAAAAGAAAAAGAAATAAACAAGTTACATGCCTGCTACACTCAGAGGGAAGCCTAACCCCTCCTGAAATGTACATTACTGTTTTAAGCAGTAGCTTTAATACCATTGCACTAGTATTCCGTGCTTTCTACCTCATATGGCATCTCCTGTGTATCACAAAACCAGACTAAGTGGCTAAGAACTGGTAGCATGATTTTGAAGTCAGAAGTCATGTTATTATAAATTATTCCCAAGCAACGCTGGAATAATCAAATGTGACATCTATTCAAGACACTTCAAATACTTTGGGTTTAAAGAAAGTTTTAAAAATGCAGTATTATATAATTGCGTCCTTAACTACAAAAGCAAACTGAGTATCAGAATAAAAGATGAATGAATGAAGAGTGAGCATTTACACTGCTTGGACCACTGCAAGCATTTCTTCTAGTCCTAAATAAATAACAAAATAGGCAAATGTCACAGCACTGTTCCCATCCTGATTGCATTTTCACATTCTTCTATTACTAGAACTTCAAAAGAAACGACATTGTTACGATCCACATTCAGATATTAAAGCAACCATTATGAACTGATCAGAATCTTTTGTAAGCAGATTACTTTTACTTATCTATGGACAAACATTCATTCATAGCATCAATCAATCCAAACCCTGCATTATTTGCAAAAAAATTGCATAATTTTCAAAAACTCTGCAAAAAAATCATGGCATGGCAAACTTCATTACGAACTCTTAGTTTTAGGATTTTGGAGTTCATTTCAGATATGGAAAAAACAACCCTCCCCCCACAGCATGCCCTGAGAGGAATGGTTAGATCTGAAAGCTACCAACCTTGGTAAACCTTTGCCAAGTTCCTGTTTCTTCTTGGTTACCTGCTGGATGACCTGATCCCAGTTAACATTTCGCCGGGAAGCACTGAGAATCTGCCTGAGGGTAGGTTTAAGCCCCGATTCCTTCTCTGTCTCATTTCTCCGAAGGCAATTCACATTCCGAATGCGACGTGCGTTGTTGAGATTGGGCTCTGGGAGATGTGTCCCAACTTTGCTCTTCAGACTGATATGCCGTGTCAGGTCTCTTTGCAGAGAAGCAGGCAGGCCAAGTTTGCTTAAGTCTGGAAGAAGGAGGCCTCCTGACTGGCTTCCCCCTTTTTGAAGCTCATTATCTGAAGGATTTTCAAAACCTTCCATTTCAAATTGATCATGTGACTTGAGACACTCTTCATTCCCTTCCCCATCCTGTGAGGTTTTCAAATCCATATGCAAATGGTCCTGACTGCTTGATGAAGAAACCGTGGGTTCTATCCGAAATGTAAAATTTTTTAGCTCAACAGAAGCAATACTTGAAGTGGATGGCTTTTCATCAACTTTCTTTTCAAAGGTAGTAGTTTTACCTTCAGGATTGTCACAGGGTAAAAAAGAACTAATAGAAGACTCCAACTTTTCAACTCTTGCTTCTGACTTCCCACTTCCAATTAAACCACCACTCACATCTTCTAATGAATCTAGTCTGAGCTCCTTTGGCAATGCTTTCCCTGTTCCTTCCCTATTCTGGTCACTCGTATCTTTGCAAGAGCTTAAGGGAGCACTTTGCAAGGAACGGTTGGACTGAACAACTTTGGGATTTTCTTCTGCTCCACTTAAGTTATTAATAGGCTCTTCAAGATTGCTACCAAGCACATCTTTCTTGTCTTGTAAATTACGGACACAAGCACCATGCAGCTCTGATGAATAAGAAGGGAAACTGTTTGTTTCCAAGTTCACTGAATTCAAATGATTCTGATCTTCACCACTAGTTGAGGATAACAGAAGCCTGACATTTTTTAAGAGACTGTTTGTGTCTTGCTTTGTCAAGGACAACTTCATATCTGTGATATTCAAAAGAGGGGATTTCAGTGATGGCATCCTATTACTTCTGCTATCATCTTTGTCAGGCTTTTCACCACTGGAAGAGTCTTTCATAACCTTGCAAGAATCAAGGTGACCTGAGGTTCCATTAGAAGGGGAAGATGCTTCATGTACCTTAGATTTTGAAATGCTAACATTGGCTTCACAAGTTTTTCCTGTCGTTGATGAATTAGTAAGAGATGTAAGTACAGAATCCATTTTATCTGAAGGTTTTGAAGCATTATCTTCAGACCGTGGTTGCTGCTCTGCAGTTTTCTGAGATGGGTAGGGAGTCCAGCGATACGTTTTATCTCTGGAAGGACTGACACTTTTTCCACTGGCTCTTAAAGTTTTGCTTTCTGGTTGTTTCAACCTACTAAAATCCAATGCCCCCTCCACAGCGAGCTTATCACTAGTAAAATCCAGATGGTCAACCCTATTTCTTCGATTTCTGTATGGCAGAACATTGCCCTTCTTTGGCTTCTGCCATGTGGACCTTTCCTGACTGTGTATACTTGGCTTTGATGAATACGAGTCTCCTGAGGTTCCAAAATTCCAGCCATTTGCACTATGAACACTTGGTTTCCAATTTCCTCCATGACCCTTGGAATTCCGGCTAGAAGAATGACTTGTTTCCTCTGAGTGCCAAGTAGGATTTCTTTCCCTGGCACCATGATGCCAATTTGATGTTCCTCCTCCCTGCCCACTTGGATGCCAAGCATTTCCAGAATTCCCAGAGTTATGACGTTTTAAAGGGTTTCCTGAAACATTCTGGTGCCACCCAGAGCGCCCCTTTGAGCCACCTGAATGTCTGCTTATATTGAGGTTCCTCTGAGAGTGTGAAAGTTTGCCTTGTCTAGAAGTAACATAATCGTCCTTTTTCCACTTCCAGTCCCTTTGTGATGCGTTATGATGATGCTGTGATGACTGATCATAAGCTTCTCTTTCTTTGTAAGCAGCTCTTTCCTCTCGCCTTCTCTGTGATCTCCTATCATCACATTCTAATTCTTGGTTTGCACAACTTGGTTCAGTTTGCCTACGAAAGAATTGAGAAAAGCCTAAATTCTGATGCTATTCTACTAAAATCCAACAGTCCACAAACTTCATAAATTTTATTTGCACTGGGAAGAAAATTTTTTTTAAACTATTTATTATAAAAAGAAAAAGATACTTTTTAGCAGCTTTGCTGTTCAAGCTTCAGTAATGTTTGACTTTCAAAACTAATGTTGTACCTTTACTTAACATGGTAATTTCAAAATTTCTCTTACAAGAGCAACTGATTTGGTGCAGGGACAGTTCAACAGACTAATTCTCAAATATTTGTCTCTAATTTGAAAGATAATATTCCTTTATATTTACTATTGGACTAATAAGAAGCTAATAAAAAGAAAGCTTCTTTGTTATATAGTCTTCATAATTTGATCTATCTTAGTAGATAGAAAACTCAGTAGTGAGATTATTATTTTTTCTAAAGACTGTTCTGCTGGTGTTAGATGAGGTAACTAAAGTGAACTGATATGCAACAGAGGAAATTTAGGCTGAAAAACCCTTTATTATCCTTACTGGAGGGAGCAATTTACATGCCTCCGTTTATAAAGATTAAGTTAAAACACAGATTTAAAACTTCCACAGAAGATGAACCTCAGATAGAAAAATAATTTCCCTTCTTTTAATCAAGAGACTGAACAGTTCACAGCACGCAGTGCTGAGTCTGTATGAGCCTCCCAGCAGCGCTATCGACTGTCCTTTGCGTAGCACTTGTGCTTGGCAACTTATCACAAACACGTGGCAAACTATCACATGCATATTTAAAGATAAATGCTCCCTTAACAGCTACAGCTATTCCCAGGGTCAGCAGTCTAAACATTCTAAATATTCATCCTACCAAATGAGTTTTCATTAAAAGATTTTTCCAGAAACTTATCACAGAAATACGTCCATTCTAGATCCCTGGACAAGAAATACAGTAAACGTGCACACTACTACTCAAAAACAATTGATTTGAGTAAACCAAAAATTCATATTTTATCACTCTATGTTTTTGATACATTTCAGTTCTGCTAAAAGATTAATAGATTAATAACTATTAATTGATAACTATAATTTTAGATAAATTAATAACTATTCTCTAATGAAAAACAGTCTACTGTGCAAAATAATTGGAGCTCTAAGACAAGAATTCAAAAAAACAATGTCTAAGTGATATAGTAAGTTCTAAGAGCTGACTCAACTAGATTATGATCTAATGAAAACAATTTTCCTGAATTAGTAACTTAATCCTTGTACTTTCTGGTTTTCCCCCTCTCCAAACCAGCACCCAGCAGACAGAGATTTTCTATGGTTTTAGTTGCCTCAGAACAACACTGCACTGACAGCATTACTCCTTTTCCATAAAACAAAAAGTAAAAGCGACATTTTTGCTACCTACACTAACCAGTACAAAAACATAACCATTGTGCAGTGCAGGGACACATTAGTATGACAGAATGATGTCAAAACCTAATAATCTCCACAGATTTCAACATCTGGAAACACTAATTCAAATTTCCAGCCACAGAAAGCAAGTGCTTCTTTAAAAAATTGTATGCCCCTTTAGTACCACAATCATCATGCCACAAAGCTGTTCAAATAATATATTCCCAACTGGAACATCACACAAGCAAACCCAATGTGCAGATTTTCATGTAAAATAAAAGACAATACTTATTACTTCCTGCAGCCTTCTTTCACAGCAAGCCACTAGAACTATGTTTAGCTAATGGCAAGCAGCAAGGTAAAACAGGTAAGAAATTTCATTCAAGGATATGGGGATTTCAGTGTGACATTTACAGAATAATCTAATTAATTTTATAAAAAAATATGTTCAGCAGTAGTTTCCTAAAGGTCAGGTTCCTATAGACAACCTCCACCATAAACAATATTAGCACTACTGTCCATTTATTAAGCCTTCAGTTAAAAAGGTATTAAATATTAAAATAAAAACATTAGGGTTCTCAAAACACAAGACTGTTTTTACCAATAATGGATAATTATTGTATTTCCATACTAGTAGTAGAGTAACAGGACAAGAACATTCAGCAGAGTCATTCTTACATGTTGAAATTATGATATCCACACAGGTCTCTTGATTGTTCTCACAACAAGTACACTGGTTACAGGCAGTTTACATTTTGTGAGTACCTAAGCCTCAGGAGTGCATCCTCATTGTGTTAAAAGCAATTCTATGACCTAAGTGGAGTAAGGAAAACTCACCGGTTCCGTTCCTTCTTTTGCTTGATTAGTTGAATGAGTTCTTTGTCAAGGTATTCTTCTTCTGCCTCCTCTTTCTCTTCCTCTTTTCTGTCATGGGCACCAACGTTGTCTTTGTGCAGCTGACTGGAGATGTGCTTGGCATACGCCGACAAACCCACCAGCGTCACCCTGCACACCCGGCATTCATGGCTGCTATCCCTAGGAAGAGAGGCAGAGGGTGGACTTTCAACTCTGCCAACTGGCATGGCAGGGAGCTCTGGTCTTACTTTGTTTCCTCTGAATGTGCTTGAGTTCAAGGCAATTAGGTTTTGCTCAGTATATTTAAGTTATTTGAATTCTCTGACTTTTTCTTTCAAGGTTTAGTTTTTTGATGGTCAGGTTTTTTTAACAAGATTTTTTTCCAACAATCAAGAGGTAAAAGACTTGGTAATAATAAAGCTGTGTTAACTGGAAGGAGGAGTTCTTCTTGAATTGTTGTACTCAAAATCTATTCAGAGGAAACATAGTGAGCGAGGAGGCAGAATGAAAGGCTTCCAGAGCTAGCAGGAGCTCTGAAGCCCATCCATGCTGCCAGCTGCACTGGGGAAGCCTGGTGACAGCTTCTACATTTAATCCTTGCCTTGAGCCTTCCCCCAGTGAAATTTAGAAAAGGGAGGAGGCAGTACATGGATACAGCCAATCCTGATACAACACAACCTAAACTGGGACAGCTGAGACTGCTGCCTGGAATCCAAAGACTCCACAGCACAGTGAGTGATGGGAGGGTGTCTTCAGTTCACTGTACTTTATTTGGTTCAAGTGTGCATGAGGTCTGCTTTCCACTTTAGAGGACTTATCTTTAAAAAATATAGAAATAATTTCAGCTGGAGAAAATTGACAGCTGTATCGGACAAATGGCTTCTCATGTTACTTCATTAAGGTTACAAGACTTAAACTTTTTTTTTCTTTTTAAGAAATTCAAATTTCTAAAACCACAACATTTGTTCAACAAATCCTTCCAATACTCCAGTGTCAGAGAAGTACATTGTTAACTTCCTAAACAAGGAAAATATGTTCACCAGATTAAAAAAAAAAATCAGTAAAAAATTTATCAGAGCATATTCCACTGCAAATAACTCAGCAGGACCAAGACAGGATTCACTGACTGCCTCCACAATACTTCTTTCAATTCTGTCATTTAACTCATAAAAGCAGATCTGTATCTCCCTATGGAGCACTTGGCACCAAGGTCTTAGAACACAAGCATTACAGTACGAGACACAGTTCATAACTAGCGTCAAGAAAATGGGATCCAAAAAGGAGAAAAAGACAAACATGAATCCTTGTTTTTTTAGTGAACAGTTAAAAATAAACTGAGAGAAAGATCAAAAGAAGTACATTCACTCAAGATATTAAGACAACATCCTTATTGGAGAGGTCAGTCAAGTGCCATCAGCTGTGTTTTATTTATCCTGGATATCAGTGGTTTTCCCTACTAACATAGTTGAGATATTTAATCAATGCAGTCATTCAGACACACCTAGAGATGGCTTTATTTCAAACAGCCTAAGTATTAAAAAATCTGAAATTTATGTTTAATTATTTTGTGTGTTGCAGCCTAATTAATTTCAGATTAAATATTAAGATTAATTTCATTTATTATGCCAGTAGCTTTCCAAATTTAGCCTGTACTTTCCAGAACTAAGTGTACTTAATTTAGTACACTTCACACTCGCTAATAAATATTCAAAGTCTATATCCTATATATTGCACTTTGGGCTATTGTATTCATGCAATAAAGGTAACCAAACCAGTATATTTTATTAATGTCATTGGAAGAATCCTCTTCACACTCATAAATGGCACAGCTGTGCATAGCTAATAAGACTTATTTTTAACTGAAGTCATCACACAAGGCAAACTGCAAATAGAAAGTTGGCTTCTCACTGAAAAAGATGTTCTTTTTACATAACATTCCACTTCAGTCACAAGGACTCAACGACAAACACACCCCAGTGGTTCTATTGTGGTAGTAATTAGATTTTAAAGATCAGTCCACATCCTTCATAACACCCATGTTTCAATTATTTCATAAAACTTTTACCATCCTTATTTATAAACTAACTAATTAAATGCAAAGTTTTATTTACTTTGGACAAATCCAGCGAGTTAACAGCTGGACTGAAGACAAAGAACTTTCTTCTATCACTTCTAACTTGCAGGGTACTAATTACAAAGCTGTGGTTCTTGTACCAACTGAGAGTCTGAAAAGACTTCTCTGACCTGCCATTAATCTATAAGAGCCTAAAAACACCCAAAAAGCCCCACATTTTTTCTTTATGAACAACTGCTTTAATTGAAGATAAACTGGCTAGGAGTTCAAATAGCTACACTTAGGGGAATTCAGATTTCTTCCTGTTCTATACTTTTCCTATACCCATTAATGCCATCCAGAACCAGCACAGTCCATGACACACACTGATCATGTCTACACATTCCCCTACCATACAGGAACACCACACAATCTTAGTTGTTCAACAAGGTGGCCAAAAGAGTTTTGAAGTAAACATGACAGAAGTATTCTCAGTATGAAGGCATCCAAGAGCTTTATTTGCTGCATGTATACTTCAGACTGCAGATTTAATATCCTTTGTAACAAGAGCACTATTTCACTTACAACTAAAAACAAACAAAACCCAAATACGCTACAGCTTTGTATTTGGCATCCAATTCTCTTTATACGTCACACAGCGTAAGACTTCAACAAAAGGAGAAGTCTTAAAATGTTTCCAGAAAATTATTCTAGCCCTTAAAATTGCTAAGCTAACTTCAAAAGGAAAAAAAAGAAGTATCAATTAATGTGTGCCTTTCCTTCACCTCTTCCATAAAGAGGTTTAAAAAGTGACTTCTAGTTGGATACTAAATTTCATGGTAGTATGATACTGATACTCTACACACTTTAATGGTATTATCCTCTGTTACACAATTCAGCCACACTTATGAGGTTGTTGCTTGTGCTTCACATTTTCTTCCTGAAGTACACGGTTGTAAAAGACTATTAAAAAACTTCTAATTAAATTTAAATGGGAGAAGGTAGGCGCACAAGAGAAAGAACAAGACTGCTGTTGCACAGTGAAACATTAAGTTCATTATTTTGAGAGCAAGCATCTTTCAGTGCATTCTTCTGAAAGAATAATGAAGACGGATAGTTACATTAGTAGTAAAAAATGTAATGATGATGAAAGAAATTTAATTTAACATCAGTCCCATGGAAATGGAAAACCAAAAACTGTCCAGTCCAAGACTTAAACCTGAAGACACAATATAAAACTTCTAGAAATCAGTGTTACTTCCCAGAGCCATAACTAAACTAAAAACAAAAATAAAATGTAGAAAGCCAGAAACAAGCTGTCAAAATAAGTGAAATTTCAGAATCATTGTCAGAAGAAGACAGTCCAGAACAGAAGTGCTCCACAAGTTAGGTGACCAGAAGTCAAAAGGCAGTTTCTAGTGAAGAGAGCATTCTAGCTTTTTTCCCTGGGTGTAAGACAGATGTCTTGACAAAATCAATCCCCCCTACACCTCAAAGTGTGGAAAGAAGATTACTTTTAGTCCTTTAAAAGGTGTTTAAAACAGATTTGTAATTTGTTAAAGTTTGTGCTGCGAGATGATTAAAAATTAATTTGTAGATCAAATACTCAAGTATTTGACAGTATCTGATCTCTGCGGTTACCTCAAAATCCGTACACCTGAAATTATTTTTAAGTGTACTCTGGTTGCACCTAGCTCCCGATTATTAGGTTTAGACTTTCCAAGGTTTCAAATAACACAAGGAAACCTTAAAGGAAACACCATCCAGCATGGTTAGATCTCTTAATCAAGCAACTGGACCATGGTGGCAAATGACCCCCACTCAAGCAGGCATCATTCTCACAGTGCTTTAAAAGATTAACAATTGTTTTTACATCATTGAAAACTTAAAAAAAAACCCAAGAAAATTTAAAAAGAAAAATACCCCTGTTCCTAATTCTGACAAAGGCAGAAATCTAGTGCTTGCAAAGAAAAAGGACCAAGCATGAGACTGCCAAGAATTAAGTAATTTTATTCCACTGCAGCCAAAGCAATGCAGGTGAGTTTTCTACCACATCATTGCTTGCCTCCTGAGTTTCTGACATGAGAATACATTCATTGCCAGCTGTATGACAAGGCATGCTACTAAAGAAAAACATAAAAATAAACAGCTCAATTCAGCTTGTATGGGAAATAGGTCAGGAGTTCTTCCAGAAAGTGACATACAAATTGGAGGAAGGATGCAAGACTCTTCTCATACCTTCCCTTCAGGTTTTCCAGTTCTCTGTGGTGAAGCATGCTTCTCATGTGTTCTTCCATCTCCTTCATCATGTGGAAAAAAAAATAAAATCAGTCAAAACAAACCACTATTGTGTTTGAAAAGCTCAATTTTGAGAATTCTCCTGCCTTGCACAAGAGTGTATGCTACTCCTGCAGGGCTGTAGCAGTTGCCATTCCTGTTTCTGTGACTACGAAAGCACAAGCAGGCACACCTGCAGGAAGTTATGTTACCTTTCCCAAGAACACATGTGAGTCATTAAAACTCAACGTATAACAATTTTATATTTTGAGGGAATGGAAGCAGAATTCCAGAAGAAAGTCAAATAACAGTGCATGTAGCAAGTTCATATTAGACTGATTTTTGACAAATCACTGTTGAGAATCATTTTAATTATAAGTCTCCTTAACACCACTCTTCAAGAATCACAGTACTTAAAACAGTTTCCCTGTGCAATCTGAGCAGGTTCTCTGCATTTGTAAGACAGCTGTGAATTCATCATCACATACTACTGTACTAGGCTAGACACTTCAGAAACTGAGATGTACATGCCAGTTTGTTGTTTACAGCAACCCTGATTCATGAACAGCAGCACTGTTACAATTATTTACCACTGAAGAGAAAGAACATTCGTCACTGAGCAAAAGGAACCAGATTATTTAGATGATTTAACTTTCTTTTGGGGATTGACCCAAAGTTGTTTGGAAATCTTCAAAGAGCAGATACTAATCACTATCCTCTTTAGCCCCTGAAATCCTGTCTGCAAAGGGAAAGGAACATCTTCAACCTTGAAGAGCTGTGTAAATTAAAACACTGACACTTGCCATGTGGCTAAACTATACATGAAGGTCCATCAAGAAACACTCAGCTTCAATGCAGACTTTGCATAAACACACAGCACACAGAAGCTGGACACCAGACTGACATTAATGAAAACACATGCTGTGCTACACAATTCCTTTTGGTTCTTCCATATGGAAACACAGACCTCCCAAAAGGAATCTAAAAAAATCATGTATTACAGTATTCTTCCCACATCACAATTTACAGGTAAATAAGTGTGAGTGCTTGAGCATACTGCACAGCTCACCTCAAGAGAGATACTCCAAAGCACATGCAAATATATTCTTTGAGACAGACTTAGGGAAATATATACCTGGTAAAGGGTAATTGTATTTTGAAAAATTTTAAAGTAGAAGCATTTCTCATTCACATTTCATATTAATATCTACTGATACCCATCAAGCATTAATTACTTACTTTTTTTGAGTTGTACACAGTGTGACATAATGCACATTTTCGTTGCTGAACCATGCTTATTACTCTGGAAATATCTTATCCCATACCTGCAAATAAAAACAATTTAAAAATAACTAACATTCAGGATTACTTGTTTCCTTAACCTATTTTACTAAACAAAGTAAGCAAAGTTACTGTTCATGAAAACTATTGTGCTGAGCTTAAGAAAATGCATGCCTCTCATGAATAGTAGATATTTTTTAAAAAAAGATATGGTAGTTTTGAACAGACATCTAAAACATCTATAATAAAAAGTATTTTTCCCTTTCTTTCATTTTGTTCCTGGTCATCCAAGGCATGGTACTCATTCAACAGCCAGGGATCCATAGGAATTCTCTCAGCTACTCAAACAGATTAACAAAACACTTTTCAATTAGGATGATGACAGGGAGATAAGGAATTGGGAAAACCAAGCAAACTCAGATCTTTATTTTAGTACACAGGGCCACTCAAGGAAGATATTTAAGGCCCTAGGAAAATGAAACAGAAGCCATTCATGATATCAAAGACCACTAGTCTTTAAGTTTTATTGATCCGTTTACTCACATAAAATAAAACCTGAAGTGATTTAAATTCAGTATTTTTCTCATTAGCCTTTGTAAAAAGTACACATTTACATATACTGAAATATGCATTTTTTTAGCTTCATCATATGGGCTGCTGATATATTTGAATCATTACAAGCAGCTGTTTATTTTGACACATAACCCCCAACAAAGGTATAAGATTATTCAAAACTTCGCACCAGCCTGCATATAAATTCATATGGTACTGGGGATGTCCCTGCAAAAGCACCTGCCTTCATGGAAGGTTAGAATATAGAAATACTATATTTTGGAACAAATTATTTTGAAAGCATTTATATAGATAATAACTAGTTTTTAAACAAATTTCAACTGAGATACCAGCTAAGGAAAGTTTAAGCTAATATGAGTAGAGACAGAAATTGAGATATTGCAGACTCCTGATTCTCTAGTGAGTTATTAGCTGAGTATAGTAGCACAGCATTAATATGCTGTTTATACACAGATCTGTGCAGCTACAACAGATCTAAAGGAATTATTAATGACCATACACAAGTGATAAATGTTTAGATGCCTATCCAACATAGTACAGATGGTTTAATGCAATTAATATGGAAGTACTCATGGAAAGCAAGGCTGCTAATCCTTGCACCAATTTCAGACACTTCCTTTTGCATTAAAATATTCTGTACTCCCCCAACATACTTCACTGGCACTACTTTGTAGGTTAGTGGATTAGTACCCTACATGTGCTCAAGATCTCGTTCAAGATTACCCAAGTGTTTACTGAATTCCTTCTGCACTGGGCCGAAAGCAGCATGGGACTTAGATCAAGAAAAGCAGGCCAATTAGCACGGAATATTACAAAGCTTCCACCAGCAGAGCTAACATTACACCTGTTTTGGCTAATTAAAACATATAGTAACTATACACGATTACAGGAAGAGTTTTGGGCAAACTGCCCAATCAGCTGGGCATACTTATGACAGAGTACTAAAAATACTAATAGAATTCAAATGCTATTGGTTGTCACTATGAAAAGGGAAACTTTCAACTCCACAGAGAGAAGCCCTTGGAGACATGGACTCAGAAATAAAGAGAATTGGTAGATGTTACAGGGACTGCAACAACAGAGACATATGTTCTATTTCCAGATCACCTCTTGACTTTCTGTCTTACATACATATAAACCACTTCCCATCATCCTTGCTCTTCTCACGAACACTGCTAAACCTATAAAGCCCATGGTTGACTTAATTAAGTACTTTAATTTTACTGTAAAAGAACTTGCATGAAGTAGTCTGAATAACATAATAAATCAAAGGTATTTCCTCAGTCACTATGCAAAATCAACAAGAATCTGACAGCTTTTGAGCCATGTAGTCACTGCATTTCATCTCATCATATACTGGTTTGTTCAATCTCAAAACTTCTATTCTTTATGAAGAGACTTCAGAAACAGAGCTCATTCTAGATAAAATACAGGCACATTTGAATTCTTAAAAAAAACCTCTACATACTTTAAAAACCTTCAAGCTTTTATTAGCTTTAACACCTAGTGCTTTTGAAATCATTAACTTGCTGTATAACATAGAAAATTACTTTTTAAGAGACTTGAGAAAGAAGAAGAGCTACTTAAAAAAGTTAGCAAACTGCAAGCAAAGATAAGATTTTGCCAAAAAGACCCCACCACCATATAAAAAGAACACGTGTTAAGAGCAAAATGCAAAGCCTTTGAAACAAATGAGCTATTACAACAACTTTATATTTTGAGGGAATATAACTGTTCTATGGGTGATTTATTTGTTTGTTTTAAAGGGAAGGGATGCATTTTACAACTATGTGATGTAAATGCAACTTGACCATAGCCTGCACCTGTACAGAGCTTGGAAACACCACACAGTTTTAATTAAACTAAGCAAGTCTGCTACAGAGATTTTGGAGAACCTTCATCACAACTAAAAATAGTCTCCAAAGAAAATTAGGCATTAGACCACTTCCTGCTACAACATCCATTTGTCCACAGTTATTCAACCTTACCGGATAACATACATAAAAAATGTACGTCAAGATTAAATCTGCTACAGATTAGTGGCTGAACACTCTGACTATATAAAGCCACAAGTGCCATGGAGTGGGATGTGCAGCCTGGCATTCCAGCTGTCTAGAAATCCTCAGGAGGCTTCAAAGAGATCAGCAGTGCTGGCCTGTCTAAAGGCCTGCCTAAATGCTGCATGTCCCCACAGAGAGCAGTGGAAACTCAACACTTGAGAAGAACAGGAGGCTACAGATTCACTGTGCAGAATGTCCTGCAGCAACACGCTCAGCACAAACTCAGCTCCTTGCGGAGATGTCATTCCTAGAGCCTCAATGACCTCTCTCCTGCAGCAACCAACTGTACACATACCAGCTGAACTGGAGAACAGTAATAGCAATAATGCTCTGATGCTCTAATAGTGCTATGCTCCAATTTCATCACCTCCAGCAGAATTTACATGGAATGAAGCACCAGCATTCACAGACTATCTTCCCTTCCAACATTTATTGACCCTGAAGCATCCGAATTCACCATGCATCCCTGCTAGACCATAACTTCTACCAATTACGTTAACCCTCCTTCTGGGCACATGTGTGAGGCACTAACTTTCCTTCTGAGAAGTTGATCTCTGCAACCTAACCCAGGCAACAAACAAAATCCTAAGGACTTACTAAAGTTAAGTCATGATAACAGCGTGATTCTCCTCCAGCACACTGTCAGGCACTGCACAAACTACTTTGTAGTTGGTTTCTTATTTTTACAGGGTAAAGGAGAAAACTATATTACACTCCAGAAATTAAAATACTTGTATCAGAAGTAAAGCCTTCAAGATAAATTTCTCTCTGCTTTCCAAGATTTAATTTTATCCATGTGACAAACTAAGGGTAGTCTAGACCCCTGAGCACTGAAGCAGCACCACTACACAGCAAATGTTATAATTGGGCAGACAAGTGCTCAACTGTTTTGATATTGAGCCAGGAAAGAAGAGTTTTTTCACAGATCCAAGCTCTTTAAGCTCCCGTTAAAATCAATACAATTTACTTCACTACCTGACCTAGAAAACATCTATCAGAAATTGTTTGAGTGCTATCCCATGAGTACGACTGGGATTTTTACAACATACAGGGAAAGTCTGCTGGAGATAAGGACACCACAGACAAATAGCTTAAACAAACCAGTGCTGGCACACAACACCTGGCAGGAACATAGAGTTTTCATTGACTTCTATTTTTATTTCATGTAAATCTAAGAACAGGGCACAGACCAGAAGAACACAGACACTTTAAGCCACAACCAAATTGCATCTATCCAACTCCTATATATAAGCAATGCTAATAATTTCCTAATATACAAAGTAAGTTTTCCTTGCTGTAAATCAAGATGATAATTTATCTCTAGTGAAACTAAATGCCTTAATTCTATCTTACTCATGAGAGCTTTTCACACACTAGAAGATTCAGTAATATATTCTGTCCAAACTGGAATGAAGAACTGTACATCATTATTGCTGTATGCTGTCATTTAGAATGCCTAAAATCCACATACCTGGAAAGCTTCTGTTTTCTCCCATACTCCCTATTTGGTTTAAGGCATATGCAAGTTTTCTTCAATTGTTTTCCTCAAACATCACATTTCCTTGGCTTATTAAAATACCTATTCCCCTTTCCAAACTGCCCAAAGCACTTTAAAAGAATTGTTCAAAACTGGACCTAGTATCGCAGCTAAGACCCCTATTAGCACCCTCAGGAGACAGGAGCTGCCTGTGTATCCCTACTATTATTACAGCCTCAAACATAATTGATAATGACTGGGATTAAGTCTTACTAAGAAGCAACACAGTGCTCCTACAAGATGTGGGGAAAACAACCTAATTAAATATTAGGTTTAAATACTGAAATCTAATAATTTAAATATTTATGTGACTTACAAAAGAATTCACATCAGCTTATTCTGGTAACCTTGAGTCACTTTATTAAGGGTCTTCACTCTACAGACCCTTATAAGAATGACAGAAATACAGAAATAAGGGTAAAATTAAGTGTTGGGTAACATTTAGTTGTATCATTTTCTTCCCCTTCCTAGGCTATTTAAGTTCATAATACCCTTGGCAAGTATGCATATGACATCTCTTTCACTGATGATAAGTCAAGAACAAGGACTCAAAAGCCACATAAAAACAGATTACTCCATACATCCCATCTATTGCAGTTCCACAGAAGCAGGTACCTGGCCTTGTCAAAATAACTCAGACTCCCTAAGAAAGATCTGTATAGACACAAAAGAACAAGCAGGGAGAGCATTCAGTAAGTAATTTGGCTTCTTCTATTTATAGTGTCATTACAGAGTATGAAGAATCACTGGAGAGAGATCTGAAGCACTCAAACCATGGCACTCAAGTCACTCTTCAGTATAAAGAGCTTGCATGCCAAGAAAATTCAAGTCAGGGATCTCAAACATTAAGACAGCATTCATTAATGACCAGGTAATTGAAATACAGGGCTTTCCCTAAATTATCATATCTCTGTAACACAGTTTGTCCGAGGGCTGAACACCAGCAGCTTTACCACGATAGGATCAAAATCTAGAAGTCTTGATGAAAGACTTGATGAAAGACACCCAAAAACCTTACATTACAAATATAAAACACAGTTTTACAAAAGCAAAGAAGTTACTTGTAAGGTATAGTATCCTCCTCCTTTGCTAGAATCAGCTCGAGTCAGATAACACCTCAAATCTTATGACACCATCTGGTGGCAGAGCTCAGAGAAGAGGATTACCAGATGTTAAAAAGATCTTTAATAATTTAAATTTGATTCTGAACAAATTTAAATTTTATTCTGGATATCTTATGAATTTTTTCTTTACAAATAAGGTGGGAAGAAAATTGATAGAAAAATATTTTCATTTCACCTAGATACTACAAGCTGTAGTATCTCTGCACACAATTTAGGTACACATTTAGAGGATAGTGACTGATGTTATTCTGTACTGGATTCACAGCCCTGCAGGAATTAAGATGTCTTTAGCTGATATCTCTTCAAACATGTAACATTTTTGAACATAGGGAATAGAAGCTACCTGAAGTTTACTCACAGTGACCAAACTGACTTAGGTAAGATACGAACATAATTTGGCTAAAACTAGTGTCTTGTTCCAAATTGAAAATGCCAGAGTAGAGCACCTATTTTGCTAACTTTACATACAAAAATCAGTCATTAGTGGAGCATACAAAGTAGCACAAGCGCAGCTGCTTTGTACAGCCTGTTCAGCTGAAGTCAAGCAAGAACTTTAAAAAAAACCCAAACATAATTCAGTTACTTTTTGTGGGAATCCAGGACATTGGAAATATTCCTTTACCTGTCCTGAGATGTTTCGTTTCTCAGGAGAGCACAGCTTTTAGTCTTTGGCCATGGAAAAAGCTTCCAGGACTTTGTGAGAAGTTGAGATTTTGTTAACGTATATAATAGATGATATTGTGATTTATCACAGGGTGAAAAAGTAGGTTTTGGGTTTTAGCATGGAAGGTGGATGAAAGGCAAGATGGAGGATTTTGGGTGTTAACTTAGTCTTTTTCTATCTTCTTCATCTACTTCATTTTCTGTACTTTTGGTAGCACAGTGATTGGTTAGACAAAGTCACGATGCAGATGTTACATGACTGAAGAATAATTCGGAATTGGTAGAAAAATAAAAACATACTACGTGTTAGGCATGTTGTAAAACTTAATTGGATAAGGTATCTATATCAAAACCCTTGAAATCGTCCATTTCGTCTCTTTCTGGCACATGTCACTGAAGTGTGCCAGGCCTATTGTCATCTAAGGCTCTGAACTGTGATAAAGAAAATAATAAACAACTGAAGACCAAAGCCAGTGAGTCCCACTTGTCTCACTCCTGGTTCCTGACCCTGGCACAGACTTTTTCACAGGGGATTCCTGGTAAGGGAACCCCTGGTGTGGGAGGTAAATCCCACAGCTTTTAACAGGAGAGACTACAGGACAGAAATCTATTTTCCAAGGTAAAAAGTTACAGAGACACATTGCATTGGTCCTTAAAGCCTACAATAGTAAATCCCAAATACTGCAGTGCTAATGGAAGTACACTCCTAAACTTCAGCAAAGCTATTATTCAAATTTTTGGAAGGCTTAAGTGTTTGTAGGTTTTTTTAGGCTAGGATCTGTCAGTTCAACAAAAGAGTCAATTAGGTTAATGCAGAAATTGAGGTTTGACTGAAAGAAGTAGCAAACAACTGAAGAACAGCAATAAGTAGCAGAGATGTAGGAAACGCAAGCCCGGAAACTCACGTTGAAAACAAAGCCCACAAATTCTCAATCATCTTCTCTCTCAGGTCACACCACCTCAGAACCTACCTGTTCTTTAAAGTTGCACTTCTTCAGGTGCAGGAGGGAAAGTGAAAAGGAAAGGTTGTCACTTGCATGAGAAGATTGTAACCAAACCTCCCTCAGGGAAGTATACTGAAGTATGAACTTTGATCATCAATGCCACTTGTAGCCAATGTTTCATAAACTTTTAGGAATTGATGTTCATATGCAACCCCGAACAGCTCTTCATATAAGTTTGGATTTGAACTACGCTGTGTGCAATGATGAATGATTACTTTCAAGCACATCATATTTCATCATACTGTTATGACTTGTTTCACGCTGTCAGTCCCACTCCTTTTAAGTTACCAGATATTTATCACTAAACTCATACACGCTTCCACTACAACACATTTTAGATATTTGCTTATGAGAAAGGCAACTAAGCAACTTTGTAGTCAGTCACGCTTCATTCCCGGCAACACTTCTGGCAAGTATGAAGAGGCAGCAGGGCAGCTACACACCTGGGACAGAGGGTTCTCCGCTCTAACGAGGCTGTTCTACAGCAGGCATCAAAGTCCAGGGGTCGCTACAGCAATAGGGGATGCTCACAAGGCAAAGTAAACCGCATGTCCGCCCCGGGGCGAAATGCCCGCTGCCGCAGCCCCTCCAGGCCGGGCTCGCCCTGCTGCCCTCCACAGGCCGCCCACTCCGCCAGAGCCGGAGAAACCCCCATCACCCCCGGCCGCCACAGCGCTCCCCAAGCCCTCTGCTCCGTACGGCCCCGGTACTCACGGATCGCACCGCTCTCCAGGGAAGCGGCCCGGCAACCCATGCCCCTGTGGGACCGAGGAGGCCCGGCCACCACCGCCCCGGACCGGCGCCCGCACGGCGCCCGCACCGGGCCCAGCCCGCAAGACCGCGCGCGGTTTGGAGGGGGCACAGCACAGCACAGCCCACCAATGGGCCGGCGGGAAGGCGGCCGCGCTGCACGCTGGGAGGCACGCCTGCGTGCCCGCGGGGCTGCCGGGAAATGCAGTCCTGGCGGCGGCGGGACAGTGGCGGACAGCCGAACGAGCTTCGCCTCAAGGGCACCAGCAGCGGCCAGCTGGGGGCATTTACCAATAGATCATGATAATAGACGTTATTGTTGTTGTTGTGTGTAAATACAGCGCTTCAAACGCGCACGTGCTACCGCTCTACAAATCAGACGCTGCAGACGGCGAGTACCTCGGCTGCGAGACGCCGTGCACATCACGCTGGGCTGGACCGGCCAGGGCGGCTGAGCCTGGGAAATCTGCTCCAGAGGCGATTTTTAAGGCAGGAGGAGGAGGGCGCGGGCTGTGCAGTTAAGCCTTACTCCACCGGGACCTTTTACGACGCCAAAATCCACAGGGGTTTGGAGGATCCCGAAATGCTGAGAGAGAGAGGAAGGAAATTACAACCCAGCTCTGATATCGCAGCTTTTTCACTGGAAGAGGGACTTTAGGAGCCAAGCTGATGCAGGCCCTGATTGCCGTAAAAGCTACCGGCAGTCCTTACAGTGCTTACAGCAGGTACGGGATCTGACAGCAGCCTCAGGGAAGAACTTATCCATACCCGAGAAGGAAGATACCTCAGGAAAGGCTGCGCGGTTCAGCTACAAAGGATGAGGTCTGTGATCGCGAAGAGCAGCTTTCCCTTTCCGCCCTCCTTCTCTCCGCTGGTGACAGAAGGGGGCTGTCTCGCATCGTCCTAGTAGAGAGTAGTAACTGGAGGAAAACTCCACCGACACAAGTAGGGCCACTTCTATACTGCGCTGTTTGCTGCCGCAGCTCCGCTCAGCACGGGCGGTCCGCAGCTGGCAGTGACACCCGCACACCCCGCACTTCCGCACCGTCTGCCCCAAGGGGGAGGGAAATGAGCGCAGCAGTGCTCGGTGTCGCCATGCTCGGTGTACTCAGGCCGGCGTTCCCGCCCTCTGCCGTGTGGGGGCGCCGGGGGCGGCTCCTTTCCGCCGCCACATCGGGAGCGCTGGAGGAGCGGGGCGGGGCGAGGCCGACCCCGCTTCCGGGCCGGCGCTGGGCTGCGGGGACGGGCGGGACATGGGAGCTTAAAGGGGTGGCCCGGCCCGGCGTGAGCGAGCGTCGGTGGTGGTAGGTGAGTGACGGGTTAGGCTTTGGCAGCTTATAGCGCCCCGGGTAGGGCGGTAGGCGGGCCGATCCGGTCCGTGTTCTCCGCCGTGCCGCGTAGCGCCCCGTGCGGGGCGGGCTGCGGCTGCCGGGGGCCGCTGCGGGGCCTGGCGCGGTGCGGCCGTGCCGGCTCAGCGGCCGCTGGGGTGTATCGGCTGAGCGGGGTAATGGGGTGGAAGGGGGTCAGGCCCGGCTCCTCCGAGCCGCCGCCTCAGCTGTGGGCTGCCCCCGCCCTCAGGGTGCGGGGAGGCCTCGTGGGCTCGCCCCTGTCGGGGGCGGCAATGCCGTGTCCAGGTGGTTTTTTTTTTACTTGCTTGGTGGGAGCCCGCGACCTGCGCTGTTAGTAGGGTTCAGGAGAAAACCCACCTCTTGTTGCTTCTTCTTAAACTTACGTATTGTTCTGCTGCCTTTAGACTAATCTGTAAGATGCTGTAGTGTTAGTGTAGTAAACAATAAGCATCGCGGTGCTTTTGTGCTTCTTTCGCTTGGACGTCTCGATGCCCTTGGTCCTTCTGGGAAGCTACTGACGAGTCAGTCTTATTTTTCGCTTTCTTTCCTTTTTTTCTCTTTCTGCTTCATTTAATGTGAAGTCAGCACATGACTTGACACTAAGTAAACGACCTAAAGGAACTTTGGAAATTTCTTTATGCAACCTCTGTAACTATTTGCCTAGTGTTTCTTTTTTTTTTCTTCTTTTTTTTTTTGTTCCCTTAAAAAGGGCACTAGATGCTCAGTGTTGAGAACTAAGGGTGTTGCTTTACTTCCTCTTCATAAACAAATTCGATTTTGTGCTGTATAGGGAACAGCTATGTAGGAAGGTGTCTAGGGGCAAAAGAAAAGCCACTTGTGATATCAATTGTTTGCTTGATTGATCTAATTGAGTACTTTATTGCTTTCTGGCAATCTAGTAGCCAGTCTGTATGCCTGACCTCTTCTGCTCTGCAGTTTTTCAAGTGGGTTATTATATACACAGTTTGTGTCTTTATGAGAAATGGACTCTGTTACTGTCAGTAAGTGGATCAAAGTTTAACTGTGAATTTGGCCAGTATCTGATATGGAGGAGGTTTCATGAGGCTTTTTCAGGGACAAAAATGTGCTGTTGAGCTCATTTTTGGACAACTGTTGAACAGTTGTTGTGAGTGTAGAACTGAGCATGCTGCACAGAGGAGGTGGCATAGGTAGCGCCTGTTCTTTGTGCTGTTGTCTCTGTGCAGTGTGTTCAGGAAGCTGATAAGAGAAAGCAGGAAGCATGCAGAGTAGTGTCTTGTAGTGTCTTGGTCTTGGGCCCTGGCCTCTTCCTCCAGGGCCACAGATGCTTTATTCATTTATCTTGTAGACATAATCATGTGGAGGAGTACATTCTGGTGCTGATACCTTGTTCCACCCTACATTAGCTGGGCTGAATTTCAGCTGACTAGCAAGTAGGATAGCTGTTTGTGTTAAAGAAGGGGTTTTAAATGCCAACTCTCCTGTATTAGTGAAATGAAAATTTTGAGAGAACAAAAAATCCTCCATCACTAAAAACAAAGCTGTCTGATAAACTGTCTAATTTTGACCTTTGCAAACATGCAGAGGAAATTCACACTTAGCATTCACATAACTAAGAATACTGTTTCTTTAATTCTTCTGTCTTTGGGGAAGGCAACAGATCCCTTTACAATAGAAGGAACTGAGAGCATCCGCAATCACCTGAGACTGTATGAATTCACTGACAGCTAAAAATACAGCTCATGAGATACTGGCTTTCAGTCATTTGCTGCAGCAGGAGGGCTGTATCACCAGCTAGTTCCTATCTTTGTGGTAAGAAGGCATAGGCTGTATTTCTCAATCATCCCTGTAGATGCACTGGATAGGCTATTTCCTTCCGTCTCCCTAGTTTACAAATTAGCAGTGTAAAAGGAAGTAGAGTTTGTGATATTGATTAAAAGCATAACTTCACAGCAAAAGGGGTAGTTGCAAATAGAGTGCCTTCAGATGGTGAGTGAGGAACTAGTTTATGATCTGTAGCAAATGTAATGGATATATGACAAATTTCTGAAAGGCATTCAGCTTATCAGAGGTACAAAACTGCTGTTTGTCGGCCAGAGATGCAGGACAAAAATCTTATTTGGTGTGGGTTTGTGAGAGTGCCAGCAGTCAAAACAATGTTGATCTGGTGCAAGTAGACTTGTCTGGCTTTAGAAAACTTGTCACTTTTGTCAGCCTTTCCCTGTCCAGATGTGGTCAGTGTAACTGGAGGGGAACAAGCACTTTGTCAGGCCTTGTGGCATCTTGCAGTTAATTTAAATTCATAAAGATCAGTAAGGGTTTTGAGTACTTTGGACAGCACAGCCTTAATGTGCTGTGACTGTTATAAAGCAAGGAATTAAATTTTCTTTTTTCCTCGTGACAATAAGCATTAGAATTACTTCTGAGCTAAGTGCTGAAGAAAAGCATATTTAAATCATGTAGCTTACCCCCTATAGCTTTCATTACCATGGAAGTGTCCTATAAATCTTAGAAGATTATTGGTGTTGAAGAAAACCATGAAAATGCTGTGCAAAGTCACTGTTGTAATGGCTTTTGAAACTTGTTTACATTGGTTACTGGGTGTGTTGGTGTAAATAGCTGGCTTTCAGTTGGCAGGGAATTCTGAATGAAAATGAGACTGCTTGCAAGAAAAACCCTTAGTGGTGCAGTGGAGTATTTTAGGCCAATGAGAGAGACAACAAAAAACGATGTCATGTTAATTTTTTACAGTGTGCTCTGGGAAGGTGAGTGACAGGGATGATTATGTTGTTGCTGGCTGCATGTATTAATGCTATAATCTCAAGGGTCTTTCCATTCAAATGTTTTATTACCTCCCCCCAAAGTTTGTAATATGCCTATTTTCAGGAAAGCCAGCCAGTGAACTGCTGTTGGATGAAGTGATTCCTCCGTAGCTTTCTGATCACGAGTGGATATTTACACCTGGGGACGTGTACATGCAGCCAGGTCACCATGGGTATTCCTAACACTGAATTTGCTCCTCTCACACTGTGAAAGTTCTGCCTTGGCAGATGTCAGCTCTCAGTTCAGTAGCTGGGATTGGGACAGAACTCGTGCTTGGGACTGATCCACCACAAATGTGGCAATGTGAGCAGTGTTTTCCCAAGCAGAAATTTGCATTGTACTCTCATGGGATCACCCTCCTGCTAATAGAGACCTAGCCATAGTTCACATCAGTCTGTGTCACATTCCAGCTTTTTCAGGTTAGACAGAGAACCCACTAAAATGCTTCAGCTGTTCTGTGAATGTTGACTAACAAAATCAAGATCTTCAAGCCAGTGATGCTTTGAATGGACCATGATAAAATCAGCCCAAAAGTGCTTGTTGTGTCCCTCATTATTTTGCAACAGACTTTTCTTCATCTTTTTCTCAGTCCTCTCCAACCTAACAACTTCACATAGAGTGAATTGAAAGGTTTTCAGGGTTTTTGGAGCCATGACTAAACGGATAGTAAGTGGAAAAAAGGCTGCGCAGATCTAAGTTTGTTTCCTCTTGTCCAGGAGGTAGAAGTAACTTAAGCTTAAACCATCCTCAACTGGCTTGGGCAACAATGTCATAATTATGATATGTATTATAGTGGTGAGCTTACAGGATGGCTTAGCCCAACATGAATAGTCTTGTGAAGAGATCTAAAGCTTTAGGTTGGAATTGGAATTTCAAAGAACTCTTTCTATCTTGCACAATCTCCCAAATAAAGCATGCCAGTAAAAATTGGGTTGTTACGATTTGCTGGCCATGCATTTATTTCCTTGCTGCTCTGGTTTCTCAATGAATCTTCCTTTTTATAAGGCAGTGCTAGTTAAGGTAATGAATGTGTTGTAGTCTGATTCCTAGTAGAAAAGTTTAATGAACCCAGTTACTTCAAGAAAATACATTTTTGTGGCAAGTTTAGTTTTGCATACTCTGCAGGTGTCAGGCCTTCCTGTGAAAGGGGCAGAAGGGGAATTGTGCTGAAATGTGCTTTACTGAGCAAATACTGCAGAAAACTGATAACAAAAAGTAAACAAAGCTGACATCACATCCTTCCTTAAAGGAGTACTGCTTTGTATTAAGGCACATTAGATTCTTGTTTAAAACATGCCCATTTAGAAAGAAAATTAAACAAAAATAGCAGAATATTGTTATAAATACAAAATATCTTTGTAGGCTGTTGTCTGTTTTTTACTTTGGTTATTTTGTGGCTAGGATTTTTTAAAATGGTAGGAGAGGGAGAGCAAAGAAAACAGACATTGAGCATCAGTGTTAAACTAAATGCTTGCCTTAGCAAATGTTATAGTAACAGGTGTTATCATAGCCATATTGAATTTTTTCTCTCTGTATATTTTATGTTTATTGAGTAATCTTAATGTCTCATGCATAAAATAATTTTGCCATATACCATTATCATAAGAGCTGAATACCTCAAAGGATGCTTTATGATTCCTAGGCAGAAAGAAGGGGAAATGAATATCCTTTTTTTATGTATGTATACTGTGTTCTGTTGGAACAGCTGAGTTATTTCAGTACAAATGGTCTCACCTTTGCTGTTAAAATTTCTTTTGAGGTATTTTGCATGAGGGACACCTGCTATGTTCAGCTATTCCAATTAGGCCTGCAATTATTGAGTATGTATTTACATTTTTGGAAACAGCCTATTTTGGAAGAGTTTTGTTTGTTTTAAATTAGTGTTGTGTGCTTTTTAAAGTGTTTTAAACTGCTGTGTGGTGAGAAGTTTTTATTGCCTAGGGAATGTGTTTTTCTATGCTGCCTTATGGCACTAATTGCTTCTGCAGAGCTGCCATGTAGGTTGTGGCTGTGCTTACAAAAGCAATGCTGCAAACTAACTGGAAAAAAACTATGGGTTTTTTGAGTCTAATGCATTTGGCTTGGATATTCAACTTTAAACAGACAATATAATCAAACTAATTCAAAGAGCATGCTTTCTTATGCCAGTCTTAGTAAGGAAATCTTAATATGTCTTGTTTTACATATTCTAGTGGCAATATCTGAAAAGCAACAGTGGGTAAGCTTGCTGGGAAGTCTAGAGAAGGAAAGATAAGTTCTGTCACTTTTCAGTGACATAAGACCTCAAGAAATTATCAGAGAAGTTCAGCAAGTAGTTGAACCCTTTATCTATGATAAAAAGGTTATCAGAAGGTTTCTCTTAAGCAAGTGTTCTGAATGGTTTTACTTAGCTTACTCACACAGGTAATTTATCCTAGAAATTATATGAGCCATCACTTTAAATTATGGTTTCATCTCACAAGAGGAAAAGCACTACAAGTGTCCAAATATGAGCATCAGAAGATAAGCACATGCATACCTCAGCTTTGAAAAATCTTGGAAATAACATTTTTTTTCCTCTGTGTCTGCTGTGTTAGAAGGGGTTTTCCTCCACATCTTGAAGCTGGATTTCTTCATTGTTAGGTTAATTTATAAAAAGTTTCAAGACAAAATACTACTGTTTTAGGATGAAAGTGAGTGGAATGCTGTGTATTTCTATAGAGCTTCTTGCTGGCTGGTAGTGGAGCTATTCAGGAAGATATGAACAAGCCAGGGAAACACAAAGCCTGTCTGTCAGCTGTTGGAACTGGTTTGCTGATGACACAAAGCTGGGAGGAGTGGCTGATACCCCAGAGGGTGGTGCAGCCCTTGAGAAGGAGCTCAACAGGCTTGGAGGGATGGGCAGGAAGAACTGTCTGAAATCCAGCAAAGGCAGATGAAGGGTCCTGCACCTGAGGAAGAATAACCCCAGGCACCAGCACAGGCTGGGGGCTGAGCTGCTGGAGAGCAGCTCTGCTGGGAGGGACCTGGGGGTTCTGGTGGACAGCAAGGTGTCCCTGAGCCAGCAGTGCCCTTGTGGCCAAGAAGGCCAGTGGTGTTCTGGGGCTCTTCAGGAAGGGCATTGCCAGCAGGTGCAGGGAGGGGATCCTGCCCCTCTGCTCAGCCCTGGTGAGGCACATCTGGAGTGCTGTGTCCAGTTCTGGGCTCCTCAGTACCAGAGAGACAGGAGATTCTGGAGCTGGTCCAGCAAAGAGCTACAAAGATGAAGAGACTGGAGCAACTCCTGCAGGGAAAGGCTGAGGGAGCTGAGCCTGTTCAGCCTCGAGAAGAGACAACTGAGAGGGGACCTCATCAAAGTCTGTCAGTACCTGACTGAAGGATGTCAGAGGATGGAGCCAGGCTCTGCTCGGTGGTGCCAAGCAATAGGACAAGAGGCAAAGGGCAGAAACTGATGCACACGAAATTCCACCTGAATATGAGGAAAAGCTTCTTTACTGTGCAGGTGACTGAGCACTGGAACAGATTGCCCAGAGAGGTTGCCTAATCTAATTCAGGGAAAATAGGTACTTTCCTCTCTGTCTCAGGCTTACTGGTCCTTAGCTGTGCAAATCAGCTTGAAGGGCGTTCCCAAATTCAAAGCTTGGACTGCTTCAAATAAACTTTATGAAAGGAGCTTAAGCCTGTGAATGAAAAGGTAACTCACCAATTATACACTGAAATTGGACTACTGAAAACAGAGTTATTTAGAGGCCTTGTGTGAGAATATCTTGATTTTTTTTTTATTTATTTTTTTAGTGATAGCAAAAACTAACTTGCATTGACTCTAATTTAAAAAATCTCCCAAAGCCATAGTCTCAGGCTATGCTAGGTTCTGAAGACCAAACCTGCTGAAATATTCTTTAAATCTTGAAGTACTTCAGCTGTAAAGGATTTACGTGTCCTGGTTTCAGTTCGCCATCAGAGTTATTAACACCTCCTGTGAAGAGCTGTAGGGTAACAGCTAGGCCAATCTGCATAAATTTACCCTCCTAGTTAATTATGTTATATATTTTAAAATACTGATCTTGTGGGGGAAAGTGGATCGAATCAAGCAGGATGTTTGGAATTATATCCATAGGTAACACGAACTTAATTGCAAGCTACTCATGTGAAAGATCGAGGATTAGTTTAAAATTAAAGGGGAAATTTTTGGGGAAAATATCATCTTATTTCTCCGCTTATGTGCTATCGCATTAAATGCTTCTATAGCCTGGGAGCTCTGTTTTCCCATTGCTAGGAGTGCTGGCTTTTTTACCATTCCTCCAAAAAATGCAGATTCATCGCTCCAAAAAAACCAGTCTCTGATAGGAATACACTTACTGATGGGATTGCTTATTCATCCTGTATTTTAAGTAGAATATGTCTTTTGTTTATAGCAAAAGGTAAATCATGGTGTGTTGGGACTTCAGTTATGAATGTGTTTGTTATGGGAAAGGCAGATTAGAAAGCCTTTGCTACAGTTGCAGACATAACCTGCAGTTCAAACCTTTGTGGATCCTTTTGTGTTTGAGGAATTCACCATACAATAACAACAACCATTTCTAGAGTGTTACTTGGGATCATTTTAAGTGGTGTTTCATTTGTGGAAATGTTTCCCCTTTTTTTGACTACTGACATTCTGCTATGAAAATGGAAAGTATGCCTAAAGTTTATACTAATAACTTCAAAATCTTAAGGAATTTATTTCTAGATTACTGGGCAAACCAATCTGTTTCTCCAGCCTGGAGAAGCTTGTTATTTTAAGACCGTATTTCTTGGTTTTTACCTAACTAACAATAGAATTTTTTCAAAAATGTTTAAGAAGCCAAATCTTGGAAAGAGAACTGCTCCATATAGTGATTGTTCCTATATTTTTTAGCTCCTCAGTTAAGTCATATCAGCTGAAGAATTATTTAAATGTCTTCTAGTCCTACTAATATGTTCTACTATGAAGAATGAAATGTATAGGCTCCCATTCTTTGAACTATCTTCTAATTTCAACTCAAAGTACCAATGAAAGGATAATTCTGATGCTTACTTGGTATCTGTTGTTACAGGGGGAAGGTTCTCTTTAGCGTGATTACTTGCAAGTAGTATTTCCTCATCATGGATGAGCTATCACCTGAAGAAATTCAGCTGAGGGCCAACCAGGTCACTGATGAGGTAAATATTATAGGAAGATTTCTGGGATTACAGTACTTGTCTGACAAGATTAGAATACCTTTTAAAAATAAAGACAGACCAGGATAATGATTCTGCAAATTATAGCTGAATGTTTTAAATTTTCACTTTAGTTGGTGAATACTGGAGTGATGACTACTCCTAAAAATGATAATGAATTTTAAAGTCACTTTACTGAATACTGATCACCCAGTCCTGACTACTGATATGATGAAATTTGGTTACCTGCAGCATTGTTAATTGTATTGATACTTCATGGCTTTCTTGTTTAACTAAAATTCATTTGAATATGTCATCTTTGATAATGACTTTCTAATGGGATAAGAACAGTAATAGTAAGGACTGAAAACAAAGAAAAACTAATTTGCTGCCACTATGAGCATGTTGTAGCATGTACTAAATATAGACATGGTGATGAACCTTTTGTATACTATTTTCTTACTGGCAGAGAAGACTTTCAGACACTGTGTAGATAAGTAATTAATGCACTCACTTTAAAATTCCCTTTCTAGTCTTTGGAAAGCACAAGGAGGATTCTTGGCTTGGCCATTGAGGTAAGAAAAAGCTTTTCAATTCTCTGGATTTATTAAGTATAAAAAGCAACATGTTAACTGTCACAAAGTAATTTTAAACAGTTTTTTGTCTTTCTCAAGACACATGCACTTCATTAGAAGTTACTGCTTTAATTCAGTAGTAGCATTAGAATGACATAACCTTCATGATTTTCACATTATATCAGATTACAGAAGAATCAATATCCTTTTTACCTGTTTTAAGCAAAAGGATCTAATCTCCAAATGCTACAGATTAGTTGTAAAAAGTTGTCTGATGATCAGTGATGTCTCTGGCTGCTCCATAATTTCTTTTTCATAACGTCTTTCATCTGTCTTTTAGCTCACTTGGTCTGTGGACAGTGTGGAAATGATTCGCTATGAGGACAGTAGGGCTGAGTTGGGTGGGGTAGTGGAGTATGGCTCTTGGGACTAAACAAGTAATTCTACATACATCTTACAATCTGTTCATCAGTTTTAACTGATAATGAAACTCTTATCACCTTTTTATATGACTTGAAACAAATCTGTGTTTTGGGTTTATCGAAGTTAAGTTGTATGAGGAATCTACTCCTCTGCACAGTTCTGGCTTGCTGAAGGTGCTGCTGTTACCAGTGAGGCATTTGAATCACCACAGCCTGATAAACATTTCTCACACATAAGTGTTAAGTCATGAGTCAACATAATTTTGCCTCTGTCATAGTTTGGTGATTCATTCTATGCTGCCACTTTGCAGTAAAGCATGGGTGCAACTTGCATGCTAGATCCAAGACTCTGAGCCAGCAAAGAGCTCTGCTGTAGTATATTCCTCACCTCAGAATTCTTAGGAATGGTTTTGCAGTCTTTGTTTTGCTTTCTTTCATGCTGGCTCCCAGGACTGAAGGCCTTGCAAGCCCTTTTGAAGAATGTAGGGATGAATGATTCAAATGCTACTTCTCAAAATGAAGCACGGCTAGGTTTACTTTTTTAGCTAGACATTGTCACAGTTCAATCTGAGTATTACAATAAATTTTATCATCTTGTTGTAACATAAGAAAAACTTTACTAAAACACCATAAAAACCCCACTAATTGATATAGGCTGATAAGCACCTTACCTGTTACACTAACATAGCGTATAATTAAAGACTTCTAATAGCTTTACTGCAGAAGTTATTTCAGGTACAGTGTTTTCTTATAACTTGGTTGGATTGTCAAACTTCTATCCAGACCTTCTGATTTTGCACTGCAATCTCATTTTATATCTGCGCCTAAATTTCTTTCTGCAGTCCCAAGATGTTGGCATCAAAACTATTACTATGCTGGATGAACAAGGAGGTAAGTTCTTCCCAAACACTAAAAATCAATATTAGAATGTAATCAGTGTAAGAAAAGAACTATCATAAAAGAGTTTTTGCTGAAACTAAAGGCTTATTATTAAAGACTATTTAAGTGAAAATGAGATTTCCTAGTTGGTTATTTCCTGTGTATTTGTAGTATTTAGAAGAGATTTTAAAGCAAGTGAGAGGCAATGATAGTTACGATGTACTACAACTCTGCTACAGAAGCTGTTCTTTCTACCATGGCATGAATCTAACTATCTGCCTTTATTCTAAAAGTAGCAATAGAAATGCTGCTCTAAGGATGGGGAAGATATTTGCAGAGTAATAACCAAAACCTCTTGCTAAATATTGATCTTAATTTTTTTTAAAAAATCCTAGAAGGCAGGAAAGAAAAATGTCATTAGTCTTGGTATAAAGATAGAACTGAAACTTGTTCCTGCTATAAAAAAAGTTAATTTTCTCCACCTTCCCCCAATCCATGTTTGTTCAGGTTACTTGTTTCTCTTCTAGAACAACTAAATCGTATAGAAGAAGGCATGGACCAGATAAATAAGGACATGAGAGAAGCTGAGAAGACACTGACAGAGCTCAACAAATGTTGTGGGCTCTGTGTCTGTCCTTGTAACAGGTCAGTTATATTGGTACTTGGGCCTAGAGTTCTAGAATATTCCCTATATCTACTAGCAGGAGACAATATTTAATAAAAGAGCTAATTAAAAAATGCTGAATCTTTACCAAAGTTGATTGTTTTGGTTTGTAGAGCTGCATCTTTTAAAATTGTATGAGAGCAACTGAAGCTTACTTGTATCTAACCATACATTGTGCCCCTTTTACTGTAAATATAGCTGCTATATAACATCCTGCACAGTTGTGTTCTAATCTCTTTAAGGCTTCTATTTAGTAGACTATCAATGTCCATGTAGATGAGACCAAACTGAACTGCAAATAGCTGTATGTAAGCGTCTGCCTATTAGAAATTTGATTTCAAAAATCATTTTTTCACAGAAATTATTTACTTTTTCAAATATGATTTCACTTTTGTACTAATTTAAAAGCAAGACAACTTATGTTTTGGATAAGAAAATTAATATTGGTTCTCTAAGCATTTGAAAAATATTCATACCTTAGGGAGGGTGAGAGTAGGAGAACAGGGCAGACATGGTGTTAAAGCTTTAATCTTTTCCCTAGTAACTACATAAATTCTTGCAGACCTGCTTCACAGTATCCTTATAACAGCAGCATTATGGCTGCCTTATCTAAGTCAGTTGAGTAATCCAATCTTTAGTATGGCACTTGATTTGTACTTTTAAACAAATAAACAGCCTGAACAATGCCAGAATTATTTTTGATGGTGTCCTAGCTTTACCTTTAAGCAGTAAAGTACCAAATTGTTTGTGTTAATGGGATGTGCTCATAGTTCTTCCAAATGAAGAAGTCATAAATCGAGTATGGTGACTGCAGTGAATAGTGTGTGCATTTGTTGGTTTTTGCTCTTTAGCATGAGCAAAATCAATTGTCATTCAATGGAGAAGTAGCAGAAGCTTAGGTAAAAATTCCTTGGAGTAGCTGAGTCTACTTAACCAACAGAACAGTATTTTAAAGGTCATTTAAGATAGATAATGAATGTGCCTTCTAAGGTTGAGAGTCTTAGAGCTTTTGTCCCTTGAAAATGCAGATGTCCTGACCTCTGGATAGATGTGCTTACTGCTTTATATTAGTTGGCTCAAGCTGGTGGACTTTGAGCCTTTTGACATAGTCAGTCTTTGTTTTCTGTAGTTGATAAGTCTTATTTCACTGAAGCTACGCAGCTTATTGACACCGAGAGCTCAGAATTTGTGAACTCTTGTGGCACCCCAAGTACACAGATAATGAGACCAGAAATAGTTGTGTACCAAACTGGACAGTAGTGTACAGAAAAAAATGGGTAAGTAGAGGGCAGCAAAGAAGAGAGTGAGTGTCTTTCATATATCTACTGGCACACCAACCCTTTTGTCAATGTCAGATTTGTCAACCAGTTATCTCCATAGCTTTTCATATTTTTCATAAAAGCATAAAGCTAAATAAGCCAAATCAGAACACTTACTGAATTATTTGGTGTTTTTTTTTTTAGTTTTTCCTAGGTATAGATTATTTATAAAAGCTTTGTGAAAACACAAAATACTGGCAGTTCTGTTATACAATCTATGTACTAATAAAAATTTACCTTTTTGTTGATCTTTACTACTTTCTTCTCCATTCTCTCCTAACACTGATGCTTGCTTTCTAAAAATGAAGACTAGGATAAGAAGCTCTATTGACTTAAACTGGTGAAAGTGGATTTTAGGACAAGGTCAGTGTTAGTAGTGCAGATGCATATTTAACCAGCTGTCTGAAGTGATGTTTCTATTGCATTTGTGCTTGCATGTGCATGATGTCTGTCTGCATGCAGTTCTCCTTGTGACTGTGATGTTTTGTAACACTGATGTGAATAGAAAATGCCCATTACTACAGAGGGTATTATTAGCTGTGGAAGTAGTGAACACCTGCTTGAGCCATTGCTGCTTTGACTGGTTATGTAAACTGCCTTAGTTTTGCAGAAATGAAACTTGAGAAATGTGAATGTATGGTAATTTGAAAAACAGCTCTTAAAAACAGGCGATGAGAAGTTTTATTCTTAGTTGTGCTTACTTTGAACAATAATTCTTTTTCTGGTTGTCTACTTCACAGGTGTAACTAGTCTTCAGGTCACTTTTTTTGTTAATGAAGTCCTCACAATTGCCTCTGGCACCTAAGATTTTGCTTCTCCAGAAGCAAATAATACAAAGATCTCTTCTGGTTATGGCTTTAGTATAAATGAGATTCAAATATAATGCTTAATCTAGTTGCAGCAAACTTAGAGCTCATTAGGCCTGTGTATGTACAAGGAGCTAGAATTGACATGTTTAGGTTTCTTCAGGGTTTTGTTGGGTGCAACATTTCCATCATGAACTGAAAAATTGTTCAATATTTTTTCCCCTCAAAATATTAATTCTAGATTACTTCTTGTAGGATCTGACCTGAGAGATGTAATTTCCCATACTGAATACACAAACACCAGTAGAATGAGGGGGAATATTTGTTCATTACAGCTAATTTCACAACTTTTCAAATGTATACTGTCCAGGTTACTGAAAGGCACCATATCTCTAGAAATTGACTGCCTGTGATTGCAAAGTTAGATGTACTGAAAGACACTACAGATTTCCCTTCACAGATGTCTAAAGAAGCAGAAAAATGGCAGTGTCTGGATTGTCTAGCTTAAACCTGAAAATGCCACAAAACAAGGTGAACATGAGAAGAGTCTCAAAATAAGTTCTTTAGGATTCATGAGAACAGACCCCAATTTAGATTAGTTTATTTTGTTAGGTTTTCTTCCCCTCTTGCTTTTGTGGATCTGTGGTTCTTGAGGTTGCTTTGTGTCTGTGCTTTCTTTATTTTATTTTTCTCCTATGAATTACATGGAAAAAGTGTAATGGTAAGATGGTTTATTGATTTAATAGAGTAAGTGCAATTGAACTGCAGAATGAAAGAGCTACTTAAACATGATTACTGTTAGTTCGTGATCAAAGGTAGCATGAGAAACATGAACTTTTTCTGTTGCCAAGTATTTTTTTGTTTGTCTGATTAAAAAAACAGTAGCAATCAATGGTTTTCTTGTATAGAATAGGTGTTTGAGGATGTTTTTGCATTCATCCATGTTCTTCCTGAAAGGTAACTAATCTTGACTCTAGATGAATTCCTGTTCTAAGTGCAACTCTATTTTATAACAGGGTAAGCTTTCCTGTGACTGTCATAAGCTTCTGTCTCTGGTAGAGTATTGCTTTAAGCAAATTACTGGTCTTGTATTAAAGCTTAAGACCAAAGTAATTACTGTCCTTAGAGTAACTCAGTTGTGTTTGTATTATCAAGATACAAGAACTTTTATTATATAGACAAAGTTTTATCTGTACAAAATTTAAGCTCTTTTGGGCACAAGACAAATGTTTCTGAAAATTCTAGATTAACACTGAATTTTACTCAGGAAGCCGTATTTCTGATGTAGTGGTTCAGATTTTTTTCTTTTTTTTATGGAGTAGGACAAAGAACTTTGAGGCCAGCAAAGCATACAGAGCAACCTGGGGAGATGGAACGGAGAACTCAGCAGATCATGTGATATCCATGCAACCAAGAAGTATAAATCAGCAGCCACGTCAGATTTCTGAAACATCAAGTGGTGGATATATTACAAGGTTTGCTTGTTCATATTCCTCAATCTCAAATGCACAAATCCTGTTACTAGTTGTCAGTTTCTTTCAGATGCATTTTAGGTCGAGTTGCTAAATAGAAAATTTTTTACTATTGTTTGAAAGAATTGTTACTTCTTGGAGAGGAGATGGCAGACACCTACACCTTCAGTATTGTAGTGCTTACCTTCTCTTTTTTATGTAGTGGTGATATTGTCGGTCTGTTTCTGGATGTGAGAACTTTAAAGCTTAGGTATTCAGTTATTGAAGGGACTGTTAGAAATATCAAGGCCTTCTACTGTTATAAAGTATACTTGAGAGAAACTTGTCTTAAACTTCTGGTCACTATTTTAATTTTTAAGGCTATTTTTGTAGTAGTGGCTAGCTTAGCACTCTTTTTTTTGTGAATGCTTGCTTGAAATACAGGGAGTTTTAAAAGGGGGAAAACATACCTTGGTTTTAATGCATAGTGCAACAAACAAACAAGCTCTACTAGAGTAAATGTAAGCTAGATAAAAGCAAGTTCTTGATTCTTGAAACATTGTCTTAATTATTTGAACAGGATAACCAATGATGCCAGAGAAGATGAAATGGATGAAAATCTTGCTCAAGTTGGAAACATTCTTGGGAATTTGAAAAATATGGCTTTGGATATGGGCAATGAGATTGATGCCCAGAATAAACAAATAGACCGGATAAACGTAAAGGTAAGTCAGAGGTGTTATCTGCTCTCAATTCTGAGGCTGTTAACTGAAAGGGTATTAGGAATGTGCTCACTGTATTTGCAGCAAATATGTGGTGAGGTTATGCCATCCTCTAGGTTGCAGTGATTTGAACAAGAGACGTACCTTGATGCATATAGAGTATATAGCTTAAAATTCAAATGTTTGACTGTCAGGAAACCTAAATACACAGCACAGATTACTACTTACTCTGAAAACTAATTAACTTCATGGGATCAAAAGTACAAACATTTACTGGAGCCATACCTGGGGGATTGTTGCTCACAGGAAATGGTTGTTTTTAACAATAGCAAGGCTCTTCTGGAATTCCTAAAAGTCACTATAATGAATCTAAAACAAAACACAAGTAATTCATTGCCCTAATTCTTGTGGATGAATTAATATTGGAGCTGGGGAGACTTTGGAATAATGGAGTTTGTAGGTGCACAGGGAAATGGTCTGCATATGAAATTAGTCATAGTAACTTTCTTTTTTATATATAATGTTATTACTTAAGTGTTAACTTCTTCAAACAGATTAAGCATATATAATATGTTTTGGGGAGGTTCCTTTCAAAGGGCAGCTTAATGAGAATAATGAATCTATTGTAGAAATGCCCATGTTCTGAAATGAGTAAAGTTGTTTTATAGGCATCCTGGTTGAGAAAGGAAGCAAAACCTTTTAATGAATAATATACTAAAGATTTCAAAAAGTAGAAGTGAACACCAATTACTGTGAAATTATAGTATTAAGACAAAATAGGAATTTAAATTCTCACTGAAATGTGCAGTAGGGTTAAAAGCAAGAGGAATGGAATTCCTCTAATTTGACAAAAATGCTGGTTGCATCTGTGTCAGCATCTCAATTTTGTCTAGTAATTAAGGGATTGTGGTATTGATGAGGCAAATCAACACTATTATATGGAGGATGCCTTAACTGTTCCCTGAAACTGCACAACTGATTACCATGTTTAAAAAGCCATACAGTTTAAAGTACACTAGAAAATTTCTTGGAATTTAAAATGAGGTGTGAAATTCTTATAATTTATAAAGCAGACTGAAAACTGCCTGGTGAAATAAACTGCAAATGGGAATTACTGATTTTAGTAATAGTGTTTCTAGTATATTCAAGCATCTGTTTTGGCCTGATGCTCTTTTGGTTTAGTGATTTGAATAAATCTTGCTGATCAAGCCTTACTATTTATTAAAATAGAGTGTATACAAATTAGAATTGCTTTGCAGACCAGAATAAAAATAAAAGTTCAGTTCCTGGCTCTGAGACTGGCAACTTGTCTCAGGATATCTAAATTAATCCTTTTGTACTGATAACTTCTTAAATCTAGTGAACAGTATGGCAACCAAACCAAATACTGTCTGTTAATCTCCACACAGTATCATGTAAAGAAACAAAGAGCAGTATTAAGCTAAACTTCAGAATAGAATTGATACTTCTATTTTTATTTTTTTTTAATTCTGACTACCCTGAAAATAGGCTTGACTGGGTGACTTTTGGTAGTATTATGCAGGACTCCTAGTCTGAATAAACCCATAATGAAAGATCCATGACTGGATTTTTCTTAGAAGACAATCTAGTAAATAGGTTAGCATTTCCAAAGTGTTAACAGATTAGAGTCTCCCTTTTCTATAGGAGGTTTTTGTCCCTCCCCTCCTCTTGATTTGAAAGGCAGGAAGGAGGGAACAGGAGGGAAGGACTTGAACTGCAAATGTGCTCTGCCCACCCCAGTGCAAGACAGAAGTGTGAAATGGCTAACACTTGGCACAGGTTGAGCTTCTTAGGAGTTCTGCTCATGGCGAGGGCAGAGGCTGGTTTTGTGCTTATTACACTTCCTGCACATTCCCCACAGCACACTGCATAACTGGGGAATTATTTATTAACTCCCTAACATACCTGTCAGTAAAACTATATTTTGACACTTGTTCAGCCTAGATACTGGGACCTGATTTTGATGCTTAATTATAGTAAATGAAACAATGATAAAATCTAAAGCTTGTTCTTACAAATAGCATAATCTTACAGCACTTGGTGAGGATGTGAATGAAAACTATGGATTTGCACTAAGCAAAATAAATCTGACTTCATGTCCATAGGCCCAGTTTTGACTATTACTTCTAGTTCAGAGCAACCTTGTTGCTCTGTAGAGGACCTTAACATGTCTACTGGGAGAGAATTTTTATTCCCTTGTTTTAACCAGCTTTTCCCTTGTTTTAACCAGTTTTGACCAGCTGAGGCAAGCTGCTGTGTTTTGAAGTCAACTAAAGAGTAAAACCCATTTCTCTTGGTTGTTTCTGCCAAAATTGACAGCATATGTTGTCTAGGGAAAAAAAATAAACTTCCAGAATATAGAAGTTGCTCCCCTTCTCTCTACCACAGTGATGATACCTTGTGATTCAGAAGTTCATGTCAGTTTGAATTTTTAAATTGCTTTGTATCAAGTCTGCAAATGACCTATGAATTTCTCTCTTTCAGGCTGATACAAACAGGGAACGCATCGACCAAGCGAACATCAGAGCCAAGAAACTAATTGAAAATTAAAGCCTGCTGCCATTGTTCAATGACAGCCTCTCCAGCTGCAAGCCACCATATTCATGGATCTGTGAAACTTCTATTCTGAAATAAGAGGGGCTGGGAAAAATGAAGCAGTACCTCTTCTGTAGGGATTAGTTTCCTTTTATTGCTTCATGTAAACATGGCCTTGACTCCAAGAAAGCAGCCAACTTCCTTCTACTCATCTGCCTTCACTTTCTTTAAACTGCTCAGGGCTAAAGTGTTAGGGCTTTGAGAATCTTCTTGCATGTTTTATTCCTCTTCCCAGTTTCTTTTTTATTTTATTTTCCTGCACCGAAAATTCAATCTTTTATTTAAGTTGAACAAGCAGGGTAACCTGAATTCACAGTTGTGGAGAGTTGGAGAGGGCACTTTGCACTGTTTCAAATACCTCATAAGTTGAGTGTCTTCACTAAAATAGGGACTAGGTGAACATTGTCTCATTTGTATCTCTAGCATCTAACCATAGTTTTACAATCCAAACCACATGATTGGTTTGGAGTTGAATTTGTGGATCACAGAATTGAAGAGGCCCATTACTTACAATTTGTGGGTTGAGGGCTTTATAAAACACTTCCTAACCACATGAACTTTAAGGTGATGGTAACAGAGGGATTTAAGGTTTCCATTTATTTACTGTAAATTGACATCAGTTTGGAGGCCATGACTAATCGTGCTGCATGGTTCTGATAATATTTGTTGTGTGTGTATGTATCTCTAATCCAAACCCCATGCACACAAGTAGAAGATAAAACTAGCTCCCCAAGGTATTTATTTGATGGGAAATTTTATACCCCTCATCTAAAAGTTAACTTTCCCTTGAATGATCCATCTGAACTGGAAGAAACTGAGTAGAAAAGCATGCAGTTTGCTTGCTTCCCATATCTTATTTTCTTTGGGCCAGTTTTCACTGGAGTTCAGTTAATGCCTTTCTCCAGTGCCAAATAATGATTGAGATCTAGTGCAGAGTTTGCTCTCAGCAGTAACTTTGGGGGTGCTTTTGAAACCTACCAAAATCAGAGAAGCTTATTGTGAAACTTCTTTGTCACAAGTCTGGAGGAAGCAGTAGTTATTTATGAACTGTATGCTAGTTCTAAATAAACTAGTTCTAAATAGATTCCTGACTGGTTTATTATTGCAGACTTTGGGACTGGCAGTTGGAAATACTACATATCCAAGTTGCTTGCAAGTGGTCTTACTCTGCTGCAAATTAAAGGAGTTTCTGACCAAATGAGGGAAAGCACTCCCCTGTGAAGAAAAATAGTTTGTTTTTACTGTATTATAAAAATATTTTCTTGAAATTTTGATAGTAATTAAATGGCAAATGACTTAGATTATTTTAACTCCATCCAGCAATGTATTATGCTTGTTTTAAAAGTTGAAAATAATGCTTTGGACTAACCTATGATACTCAGTGTTGGATGGCAAAAATCTTCAAACCAAATTGATAGGAGGAATAATTAAAGCTAATAGCATTATGGGGTGCTTTTTTGAGGGACAGTCCACAAATACCTTGAAGCCACTAATATTGAACCCCAGAGTCAGATTACACTAATCCACTGAAATGCAAGACAGTGTTTGTTAAGTGTTCTGTTTTCTTTTTAGTAGAAATACAGTCAGTGTTACTAGTATATTTGCAGTTGGTTCCCAGGACAACTTGATATTTAAAGAAAAAAGAACCAAAACCAACAACCACACGCACAAAAACCCACAACAACCCACCAAACTAAAACCAACCAAACAAAAAAACCCCCAAATAACTGACCAAAGGATGGGGCAGCTGCATGTAAAAATAGGCCAGTGGCAGTTTGCCTTATGTGAATAAGGTAGTCATTTTTAGGGGACTAGATACTTCAGTAGTGTGGGTTGGCTCCTCTCTAGCTTCCGGTAATTGTTGGAATGCTAATGAATTTCAGAAGCTCACTAGCTACCCAATCAGTAAATGAAGATTATGCGCTTAAAAATGCGAGCAGAAAAGAAGTACTTTTAAGAACATTGCATAGTAAACTTTAAACAGCCACCTGCTTAGGGACTTCTATGTCCTTTTTTCCTTCTTAAAAACTTCAGATTAACTTAAAAAATATTTGCTGCTAGTTGTGAAAGCAAAGTCTGTTATTTAATTATGATTGTCTCCTGGAACAGAAGACTGAAGTGGTTACCTTATTCTGCTTAGACAGTGCAAGCCTGCTCTGTAGCATTTGGACATTCCCAACATTGGCATGTTTTTCTCCCTTGCCATTGCAAGTCCTTGTTCTTGACTTGCCTGAGCTTGAACAATAAATGAGCATGTTGGCTTATAAAATGTGATTGATATATCAAAATTGTAATATTGCAGTAAATACCACACAAAAATAATTTCTGAGACTCTTGAGTATTATCAGAGTATCAATACTATTTTCTGATGCAGCAAGAGCCAAATCTGTGAGGGAGTTGGTGCCTTTATGTTAGTCAAAAACAGTTTGCTTCTTGGATGTCTTACTGTTGTCTATAGAATAGATGCTTAATTTCCATATCTATGGTATGAAATCGACACTTGTACATCTTTGTACGTCTGAATGCTATTAAGAATGAAGGTTTACAGTTTCTGCTTTTGATTGTTAAACTATATATTGTGCACAAAAATACATACTTTTATAACTGAATGTGTTTTAAAACTCTTTTCTCTTAGAAATGTCTTTGTTTAGTTTCCTGTCCTTGAAAAACTTGGCAGAACTAGTTGCTACTATGCAACTAGGAAGTTCCTCTTCTATTTTTATTTAACAGAAATCCCGGTGCTAAGAAAAGAATGGGTGTGGTTGGGAAGAGAGGAATAGTGTGGTCTTTAACACTGTAGTTTAGATCCCCGCATAGTCAACATATCTTAAATTCAGACAGTGAACTGTGTCCATCTTTTCTTTGAAAGACCACAACATACATGGGAGTATACTTAAGGGTGATAAAAGAACAAAGTAAAATAACTTAAAACTTTCTAGTTAAGTATTGGAAACAGATGCAAATAACTAGTCCAGTAGATGAAATGTAGTGATTTAGCATACTGCAAATGCAATTTCATTTGTGAGGCAATTTGATTTGTATTTTCTCTCGTACCAGAGCCTCAGATTCCCAGAACACTCTTAAGGAGGAGGAGGTATGGGGGGAAATAGAGGCTTTTGTTGACTTGAAACAGTTCTGAGCTGCAAGAGAGACTAGCATATCCAGGAAGAGGTTGGAAGAAGTACTTCTAATATACTATCTAGTATCTACCAGTAACTAGGAAAAGAAACTAGGGACGGCCTGCTTACGTAACTATTATGAGGTGGCAGCATGTCCTATGGGTAAACTTAAAGGACAATAACTGGTAAATTCAAGCTAGTTTGCTCCTTGATGAAAGACAGCTTTTTAGCACAGCAGTAACTGTACTATGAATTGCAGCACATGCTGCTTGTACAGCTACTTGCAGAACTCATCTCTGTGAAGGCAAAAAGGTGAAATTACTCACTGTTCCCACCACACAATGACTTGCAGCTGCTAATTCACCTTTGCTGCTCTTGAAGCAATGCAGTGTCTATTACTGGTGGAATCAATGGATGAAATGTGTCTTACTGCAATGGAAAATTGGAGAGCAAGTGATACAGGTCTGGAACAAAATACACAAATGGTTTATACTGTTAACTAGGGTAATATTCTACCTCAGTGTTTCCAACATCAAAAAGCTGCAAGCATAATTGTGCATGGAAATAAAATTGGCTTATAGCTTCACTTGTTGCAGGGTGGGGGTGATGAGAAGGGTAAACAGGAAGTCCCAATATAAAACTACTAATAGGTTATAGTGCTGAAATGTCTAGAACAGCATTCTACTGTGTGACTTAGTCACAATTCATTGCTGTGAGTTAAAAGAGGCAAGGGCATCAGCCAGTTATTTTTCCTTGCAACAGAAATAAGTCTTCCTCTGTTCTGGAACAAGTTTAGTTAATTAGGACTAACTCAGTTCCAATCACTGTTTTATGTGATGCTTTCTCCATTTTGGTCTACAAAAGCTTTTTATAGCTGTCATAACTCCAAGGCAGCAAAGGAGCCTAACAATGGGCAATTGAAAGGTTTCTAAATGTACTATAGATAACAAAAAAGAAATGTTGACTTACTTATATACTTCCCACAATAGTAAGATTTTTTTTAATAGTAATGCTAACCCTATAATTTTCAACGGTTCTGTTCTACTATCTCTTCTTACACATTGTTGTTGAATAGAAAAGAAGAACCTGGATAAACACATGTTAAATAAGAGAAGCAGTATCTCTGAGCAGAGACACTTTCAGTTAAAAAATTGTAAAATTTTGTAAATGCCATCACAACACAGTATTGCCAAGTGCATACATATTGATGATAGACCACTCCTTGGGTGAATGCAAAGGGGGAGTCTGCTAACTGCTCATTTGTTCTGTTGATGTCTCATGCACAGCAAAACTCTAGGAAAAAAAAAAGCTAGTATTTCAAATGCGAGTTAGGTATCAAGTAGAAGGAGCTAAAATTTGGAACAAGTGTGGAGGCTTTATTCACTACTCAATTTGCATGTCCTAATCTGTGGAATCTATTAGTATGAAGCTGAATCTATTTCTGACTACACAGGGCCTTATGGTAAGACATAAGTGTTCTTAAAGCATCCCTCGTTATGCCTTGCAAAACAAAGTAGTCTCATAACCATGGTCAGCTGTCAGCTACTTCAGTCGAAAAGCCAGTAGGTTTTTTATTAAATAATAGCTGGATTGACAAATCTTAAGTACAGCTGGTTCCCTGTTCAATGATGAATCGCACCCATCCTTTGAATAAGGAGCTGATGTCCCCTAAAACACTCTTCTAGGTAGCACTATGTAAGAATTGAAATAAGATGGCAACAGGGTCAGGGAAATAAATACCTCTCTGAGCATCTCACAAAAGAACCACGTATTGCTAATCATTATTATAGGTGTCATGTTGAAGTGTAGCTGTTACCAACAAGTAGCTAAGTGAGGGCTTTCAGTGACATCTTAATCCTACTCAATAAAATGACAACAGTTACACCAAATAAACTTGAACTGATTTTTTTTTAAATAATTTACTAAAATATACAAGTACATTTTCCTTTTCAGTATAAGTTACATAATTGCATACATTTTTAGCTCTTTCTAGGTGCTTTTGGTAATAAGGCAGCAGCAGAGGGCTGACGACTAAAACCTTCAGCATTGCTCTGTACACAAGGAGTCAGTGCAAGGATATTATGTTTTCTAGCAATATACATTTTTACCAAATACAATGAAGATGAACCTAATTTTTATTTGATACAGCTCAAGCAAAAGTGGACTGTAGTGCAATTCTTGCTTATGGAAAAAGAAAGCCTGAAGAGTAAAATATAAATTAAGAATGCTCAAACTACAATTTGCTTACTGGAAGCTGTTAATAAAACATTTAACTTAACCACGACTATTTGTGCTTCATTAAAAAAAAACAAAAACAAAAAACCCAAAAACTGAACTTACACAGGTTATAAACTAAAACCTCATTTGTAAAAGTTCTTCTCTGCAGAACACTGCTTTCCGCAAGACATACAGTGCTTTGGTGGTAGAACTTCCATGTGCTATCATGGAAAAATGTTTCCAGAAGAAATAATCCTCTTACAAATCAACAGCCAGCTTCCTGACAAAAGGGAACTGGCAACTTTGAAATGCTTGTTCCCTTTCTCTGTGAAAGAACAAGCCCTGACAAAGGAGAACATATACTGTGTTAAAAGCTATTGTGGCACAAAAATCAAAACTGGCCCCTGGGCAGGTTCATCAGTTCAATACCTATATTCTCTAGTTCAAGTTTATTTAATGTGGTCTTAACAGGCTGTTTCAGACTACTACACGAGGAGTACTCTGATCACTTCCTTCATCACTCTTGGTTCAAGTCAGTGAAGCGGATGCTTCTAGTCTAAGTCTTCTTACTGGTAATGTACAGGGTCAGAACAGTGATCATGCAAACTTCTTCTTTGTAGCCGTAAATCGTTCCATGTACTACAAAGAAAATTTTAAAAATGTAAGATTTTTTCAGACATTAATAGAGGATTCATTACTACTAAAAGCACCTGAGCTTCTGCTCTCAGACTCAAAAACAATCTTAAAGCATATTTTTATATCCCAGGCATAACTATTAGAGCTTTAATTTTAAACAAAGACACCCTCTAAACATTTCTGGCATTTGCTGCAATTCAGATTAATAGTCAAATAATGCTTAGTATTCTGAGTAATGACTTCACCAGGAGCTTTTTTTTAAAAAAAAAGACAAAAAACCCCAAAACAAAACAAAACACAAACCTTGTCATAACCTTCCAGTTCTCTGAGTTTCTTGATTTCAAAGAGGTTGCCTTCTACTGCAAGCAGCGAGATCTGGGAATCACTGAGGATACTCTGAGGCAGCATGTTGAGTTCTAGACAGTTTTCTTCTAAACGCAAGACTTTGAGGCGTGGACAGTGGGAGATCTGCACTGAGATCTGGGAAATCTTGTGGAAATAAAAAGAAAAGAGAAATGGAGTTAAAATGGTAGTGATCAATTATTATTAAGTGATCTGTTTCCGACTTATACAGAACAACTACCATATTGTAAATATAAACTACATTAATAGTAAGTACCTAAAAACAATGTATAAGAAGCAAATTATCAAAAGTCAAAATAACTTTTTTCATTCCATGATGAAAAGCAACGTACACATCTGTTTATCACATTCCACAACCTATCCATCTGTTCATCCATTCTCAAGAACTGTTCAAATAATTTTCTGCATGACTAAATTCAGGATTTTTTAGTTAATCAAATCAGGCAGTTGGATGTATTGGTACACAAAAGTCTAGTGATTCCTCATTTATGTTGTGTCCAGGAGATGACTTTTAGCTATATAATTTTGATGCTCTCATCTTATGTTCCATGGCCATACTAAATCCAAGATAAACCATGTCCTAAAACTACATTCCCACAACATCTCAGTTACCAGACCTGATTCTGATTCAAATTGAGTTCAATAGCCTGCAGCTCTCCCACAGTGTCAGGGACGTTTTGGATCTGGTTTTTTGAAAGATCTACCACATCCAAATGGCGAAGCCCAGAGAGTTGTGTAGGCACAGTTCGAAGCTGGTTTCCAGAAAGGCTCAGGGTTTTGAGAGCTGAAAGTTGTCCAAATGCAGCTGGTAGCTGCCTTAAGTGATTGCCATTCAAGTGTAGTGTTTCCAGTTTTTTCAGTTTACACAGCTCCTCAGGTAAAGCAGCTAGAGAAAAATTACAGAAAAACATATGACCTAAAGAGCAGTAAATGTTCATACCCATTTAATTCAAATAAGCTTCTGCAGGGAGAACAGTGCTATATTAAGTAATTTCTCACTGAATTCCTCCCCAATTGACAGTGAAGGCACAGATCCCTGCACAGAAACTTAAGCCCACAGACAACACGTGCTTTTTAACCATCATCCATAAATGTATTAAAAATAATCTGCAGACAAGGCAGATCTTCCAATCATGGTCTGAAATCACTGTTCAGAAGATTTTAGCCTGTCAGTTACAGTTCTTACTAACATTCTGCCAGCACGTTCGATGACACTTGAAATAACACAAAATTCACAGCTTCACCTTTGCCTTTTAAAGGTATTACTCAACTTATAAAAGTAAGTTAGGAGGTAATTCATACTGTGCCATACCAGTATACAAACATCAACAGGTAAGATCTGCTGGCATCCATTCATCCCTCTTTCCACTGACACGTGTATAACCTCTAACACTCCTGAGCTGCACTGTAGAGTCAATGAGGTTTGTAAGTTATATTTGTACTTTTCAAAAAGGCAGATAATACATACTTAGTGCATAAAACCCCTAGTTTCTTCATTGTGAGTTTTCCATAATGATGGATGTTTGTTTAACAGAAACAGTAACAATAGCTGAATAGCCAGCAACATTGTCTTCATGTCATCTTCGTTACCTGTTCTCTAGACAAGTACTAAACCATCTGGCACTGTTAAACCTTCATGTCCTGTTAAATCACAGCATAAAACCTCCATGGGTTGAAGTATTCAAGTGTTATTGTAAAATTGATAACACACTAAGTGACAACTAGTTTTGAAGAATTTATGATTTAGATGTTTTTATCCTGTACATAAATTCCAAAGATTTCAGTTTAGGTGACTAAACTGCCCATCTACATCTTATGACAGTTAAATAATTAAATTTAGTTTTTGATAGTGAAAACAAGTTATAATTTTAAAAATCAGTGGAGATATTAATTAGTAGACATACTCAGTTTGTTGTTGTTTAGAGCAAGGCTCTTCAAAAAGGAAAATTTTCCAATGAGAGGTGGCAAGAGGTCTATTTTGTTGTTCGACAAGTCTATTGTCCTTAAGTTGCTTGTTAGCTTCTGCAGATCTTCAGGAAACTATTGGGGGGAAAAAGATACAGCATTTAAAGAGCTGATACAAATTTGAATGTTTAATTGTCTCACTGTTACATACTGTCATATGTATCACGATGTCCAATCATCACAGTGTGATTAGCACATTTGTTTAATATTTTTAAAAATATTTTTTCATCTGGGGAGGAGAAAGGGAGTAAAAAGAAAACACTAACATCTAGAAGGAGTAGTTTTTCATCCAAATAAGTAAAATTAAAAACATTACACTTTCATCCTCTTATGTACTTCTCTTAAACATGCCTATCATTTAAAACACTCTACAGCCAGTTAACAGCTCTGTATTTCAGCAGAGTATGGTTCTCCTGCTTTCCTTTTTAAAGGAAAAATGTTAAATCTATACTATTTTGCCTTGTTCTTATTTACATACTGTACCACTTTGGCATTGAGTCTTGGCACTCAAGTGAATAAAAGAAAAGTACCATCAAGGACCTGGTGAATAAGCCAGTGGTTTTGATCCTCCTTTGGCTTGACAGTGAGGTAGGACAGTGGAAGAAGGTATGTTAGAAAAGGCTTGGAAAATTACTGCAGTAGAGTTATTTTTGGCTACCCTGTGAATTGTTGCTCGACTCACGGTTCCAGGACATTCTGCAGTTTTCTGCAGTTGAGTCTAAGTTAAGATAATTTCCAATATAATAAACTTTCAGGATGCTGGCTGCCAGCCCAATGAACAGCATATACACGCATATGGCTACAATTAAATACAGTGAAAGTACCTAAATGTGACAAACTGTGGAGCGTCGTTCTAAGTTACAACACAGTTATAAAATTTATATTGTTCCCCTCAAATTTACAGCCATTTTCTAAAAGCACAACATCATAACTAGTATTTCTTGAATATAAATATTCACTGTAAAGCATAGGCTCATAAGCATACAATTGCCCAGACAGATAATTCCTCAATCGGAAGACAAGGCAAGCAAAAATGAAAAAAAAAACCAACAAAAACAACAAAAACTTGAAATATTTTCCATAACTCCTTATAAGAAATACATGTGTGCAAGTGCATTATGACAAGTTGGAATTTCTCTCCAAAAGTGTCAGTCATACACACAAACAGCCATGTTTCCCCTCCCAGTACATTACCTCAGTAAGTCCCTTTCCTGTTAACTGAAACACACCAGTTTTCTGTGCTGTCTCCAGATGGGCTTTTAGTGCACTATTTCCCATCCTAACAGCTCTCTGTCAAGCACACAGAGTCCAAGTGATGTTGTCAACCAGCTTTACTCTGTGCTGGAGAACTGCAATCCAAAGTCCCTGTGATAAAGCAAACGTAAAAAGTCATTTTATGTGCACTGTCCCCAACACTACAAACATTCTGAAACAGTGAACCATTTCACTGCTGTGTTTTCATCTCCCTCAGAACTAAAACCTAGAAGTCTAAAGGTTTACCTAGGTTTACCTAGATTAAGGTGTCTTCCCTACAGCAGTTTGATTGCTGAAACTATGCAACAAGCACAGTAAGAACTAAGTGGGAAAACTGCACATTTTCTATATTTTGCTTCTTTCGAGGCCCCGCAGCATAAGGAGATTCTCCACGGAGACAGGCTGTGATTTCTGTGGCATCTACCAGCGTTAGCCTGCTGACATAGCTACTGTTTTATTCGCTTTTTTTGAGACCTTTACTCTATTTAGAGAACTGACTCCTCTGCCGTGCCTATTAGCAGACACACGACACCCACCTCCGTAACCCCAGCGGGGTTTAATCCTGGGCGCACGGATCACAGGCCCGGGATTAGTGCGGGGTTCGCACCTGGCCGTGGGGGGATGAAGCCTGGGGGACAGCACGTAAGCACCCGCGACAGGAGACGCGCTCCACGCAAGGGGCGAGGCCAGCACTGACCCGCGGCAGGCCGCGGTGCCCCCCACCCCAACCCTGCCCGGCTGCTCCGGCCCGACCCCGGCACCGCCGGGCCCGGCCCAACCAACCTGTCCGGGCGTCGCTGGNGGCGGCGGGCGCCGTGAGCCAGGTAACGCCCGGGGGCTGCGGGAACAGCGCCGCGGAGCTGGTGACTTAGGCGTTGTTCTCCTGAATGGTGCTGTATTGCGGAGCGCAGGAGAGGAACAACTTGGAACTATTAAATGCCGGCACGTTCTTGCTGCTGATTGAATTTTTCCTGTTGTCTTACTTTCAAAGGAGGCCTTGGATTTAACTTGCAGAAGAACGCCATGCTTTGCGAAATTCTCAGAGATGGAAAAAGCTCTAAACATGGAAGCTGAAATCAATGAGGTACAGCCTTTACTATTGTCTGTGTACACTCAGCACTTACACCTGGAGGTAATACAGGGCCCCGATGAAATAGCAGACTGCCACATGCCACTTTTTTCATGTTTTGAGGGGTTTGTTAACAGTTCAGCTGTTTAACAGTTGGCACTTTTTTCCCCAGTGGACTGAGTTGTCATAAAGAAAACAAAACTACGAAACAAAAGTTTGACTAAAGTGTTACCTGAAGTTTTTTGAAGAAACTGAGTACTAAAGAAGAATTTACAGTTGACTTCAGTACACAAAAATGTCTCTTTATAAGCAATTTTGTTGGTTAGCAGGCAGTAACCTCTGACATTTCATCCTGTCTTAATCAGCTGTTGCCTTGTATTTTTATAATGTTTGTTTAGACACTACATAGACTATGAGACTGCTTTGTAAGAGATGTAAGTAGGAGAGACATGGTCTGAAGGGTAGACTATTCAGTGATTAAGGAATTGGCAGGAGAAGAGTACTGCACACAGCAGAAGGATGGGATGCCATCCAGAGGGCCTGAGCAGACTTTAGAAGTAGGCTCACAAGAACCTCATGAACTTCAACAAGACCAAATGTGGGGTCCTGCACCTGGGTCTGGGCAATCCCAGACATGAGTGCAGACTGGGAGATAAATTTATTGGGAGCAGCACTGTGGAGAAGGACTTGGGGTTTCTTGTGGATTTAAAGTTGGACATGACCTGGCAATGTGCAGTCACAGCCCAGAAAACCAACCACATACTGGGCTGAATCAAAAGCAGAGTGGCCAGCAGGGCCAGGGAGAGGATTCTCCTCTTCTGCTCTTGTGAGACCCTACCTGGAGTGCTGTGTCCATGTCTGGGATCATCAGGACAGGAAAGAAGTGAACCTGTTGGAGCAGTTCCAGAGGAGGGCCATGAAGATGGTTCAAGGGTTGGAACACCTCTCCTACAAAAACAGACTAAGGGAGCAGGGATTGTTCAGCTGCCATCCCATACTTAAAGGGGGCTTAAGAAAAGAAGGAGTGACATTTTTCCACAAGCAGATAATGCTAGTACAAGGGGGGGTTGTTTTAAACTAAAAGAAAAGAGATTAGATTAGATTAGATTAGATTAGATTAGATTAGATTAGATTAGATTAGAT
>VXBU01019632.1:259259-275519 GCA_013400315.1 Bombycilla garrulus | reverse complement strand
CCAGGCGCTCCCGCTCGCTGTGGGGCACCGGTGTTTCGCCGGTGGCGGCCGCCAGGCCCAGCCCCAGCCCCAGGCCCCGCGGAGCGGGCGAGCCCGAGCCCGAGCTCGACTCCGATTTCGAGCTCGACTCCGATTTCGAGTTCGACTCCGATTCCGAGCTCGATAGCGATGCCGGGCTGGAGCTGGAGTGCAGCTCGTGGTTCACCGTGGAGAGCGATGAGGAGCAGGGTGGCGGCGCGGCCCGGCAGCCCGAGGGGCCCTCGGCGGCGGCCGCGCTGCTGGCGCGCTGCGTGGCGGCGGGCGCCGTGAGCCAGGTAACGCCCGGGGGCTGCGGGAACAGCGCCGCGGAGCTGGTGACTTAGGCGTTGTTCTCCTGAATGGTGCTGTATTGCGGAGCGCAGGAGAGGAACAACTTGGAACTATTAAATGCCGGCACGTTCTTGCTGCTGATTGAATTTTTCCTGTTGTCTTACTTTCAAAGGAGGCCTTGGATTTAACTTGCAGAAGAACGCCATGCTTTGCGAAATTCTCAGAGATGGAAAAAGCTCTAAACATGGAAGCTGAAATCAATGAGGTACAGCCTTTACTATTGTCTGTGTACACTCAGCACTTACACCTGGAGGTAATACAGGGCCCCGATGAAATAGCAGACTGCCACATGCCACTTTTTTCATGTTTTGAGGGGTTTGTTAACAGTTCAGCTGTTTAACAGTTGGCACTTTTTTCCCCAGTGGACTGAGTTGTCATAAAGAAAACAAAACTACGAAACAAAAGTTTGACTAAAGTGTTACCTGAAGTTTTTTGAAGAAACTGAGTACTAAAGAAGAATTTACAGTTGACTTCAGTACACAAAAATGTCTCTTTATAAGCAATTTTGTTGGTTAGCAGGCAGTAACCTCTGACATTTCATCCTGTCTTAATCAGCTGTTGCCTTGTATTTTTATAATGTTTGTTTAGACACTACATAGACTATGAGACTGCTTTGTAAGAGATGTAAGTAGGAGAGACATGGTCTGAAGGGTAGACTATTCAGTGATTAAGGAATTGGCAGGAGAAGAGTACTGCACACAGCAGAAGGATTGGATGCCATCCAGAGGGCCTGAGCAGGCTTTAGAAGTAGGCTCACAAGAACCTCATGAACTTCAACAAGACCAAATGTGGGGTCCTGCACCTGGGTCTGGGCAATCCCAGACATGAGTGCAGACTGGGAGATGAATTTATTGGGAGCAGCCCTGTGGAGAAGGACTTGGGGTTTCTTGTGGATTTAAAGTTGGACATGACCTGGCAATGTGCAGTCACAGCCCAGAAAACCAACCACATACTGGGCTGAATCAAAAGCAGAGTGGCCAACAGGGCCAGGGAGAGGATTCTCCTCTTCTGCTCTTGTGAGACCCTACCTGGAGTGCTGTGTCCATGTCTGGGATCATCAGGACAGGAAAGAAGTGAACCTGTTGGAGCAGTTCCAGAGGAGGGCCATGAAGATGGTTCAAGGGTTGGAACACCTCTCCTACAAAAACAGACTAAGGGAGCAGGGATTGTTCAGCTGCCATCCCATACTTAAAGGGGGCTTAAGAAAAGAAGGAGTGACATTTTTCCACAAGCAGATAATGCTAGTACAAGGGGGGGTTGTTTTAAACTAAAAGAAAAGAGATTAGATTAGATTAGATTAGATTAGATTAGATTAGATTAGATTAGATTAGATAATAGGAAAGTATTCTTTACTGTGAGGGTGGTGAGACACTGGAACAGGTTGCCTAGAGAAGCTGTGGATGCCCCATCCCTGAAAGTGTTCAAGGCCAGGTTAGAGGGGCGCTGAGCAACCTAGTCTAGTGAATTATATTCTTGCCCATTGGCAGGGGCTTGGAACTTTATGATTTCTAAGGGCCCTTTCAACCGAAGCCATTCTATCCTAAGTTCTGTGGTTTAGGAATGAATTGCAGGATCTGTCTTTTCTAGCACAAATATCCAAATTATTTAAGTTGGTCTTTTCAAACAGTCTTTTTCTTATTGACCAAAAAGGCCCCACCTAGTAGTAGAAACTCTCCAGAAAGCAGGGTAACATGTTCTTGTGCTGATGCTCGCTCTCTTTCACACACATGCTCTCCCTGTGCTGCCACTTTCTCCCTGTCTACTTCCTCCTCCACCCCAAGAGAGTCAACAATGTCTGGATAAGTATGTTAAGAATGCATTTTCATTAAATGTTATTATCGTTGTAGATAAAACTGAAAACTGAAATGATGCAGTTGGAGAATGAGACAGCAGACATTACTCACCATTTTTATTTAGGTATGTGCAGTTGTACCATAAAAAAAACAAGAGTCTGAAATTAGCATCATGTTAATGTTTCATCTGATTACATGACACTTCTAGAAGTTATTGCAGCAGTCATCTCTGAATCACTTGTTAGAGGTGGTAAATGTTTTATTAACACCTAAAGCCTGTTTTCCTACTGTTTGAACTTGCACTCTCTACTGTCTCATAGCAGCTCTGTGTGTAGCTCATTCTCCAAAACAGTGTGGGATGTGTGGTCAGCTCCCCAGGGTCAGTGCATCATCAGTTCTGAGATCATCAGCAACCGTTGGCCTGCATGTACTACTCTGCTTCTTCTCCAGAAACTCAGTGTACTTCTGTTGCATCTCTATCCCTCTACGTTTATTGCATTTTTAATTTAGCACTTGGGGAGCACATGCATTGATTTCTTTATTGTTGCACACTGTCCACTTTGATTTTATATCTGCTTAAAAACATTCTAGCTTGCTACTGTTGTGCTAGACTAGTGAAATTTGTTGTGATACTTCAGTGCTATGGTATAGTTGACTTAATCTCAAAGAGAATTTACTAAAAACTGTAGATAGAGTAAAAGAATTATACCTCTCTCTAAAAAGTAGGTGCATGCACACTTTGAGTGCATGCTGATACTAAATCATATATGCTCCAGCAAAAGCCATTCTGATTAATGTCTCTAGAATGTAAGCTGTCCACTGCAATAGATCAGTATTTTCCTTTCTGTGTTCAGGAGAAATTTTGCTCTTGTTTTAGCAGGACAATAGTTCAACTTTGCAATTTTATTTTATAGGGAAGAAGTGCGAGATTTTGCAAGATATGAACAAGCACCTGGAAGCCATACTGAAGGAGAAGAGGGATCTCAGAAAGAGGTTGATCAAACACAGATGTCAAGAAAGCCTGCCGATTGAGGCTACTTTTCACAAGTAGGCACACAGAAAATATTTTTTCTTGTTTGCATGAGTCCAAATTAATTTGAACTAACAGACAGTAAAAATCATATGTTTTCAATAATTTTTCCACTGATGAAAATAGACATAAAAATGGTAGCAGAACCTCAGCTAAAAACTGGTAATTTGCTCATTGATAAATTCCTAGAAAGGTAGAGACACATATTTTATGAATATTTACTTTGATTATTGGTCTTGTATTTAGAAATCTACAGAACAAGTAGTGGTTTAAAAAATGTGCTACATGCTGGATTTGTTATGCTTCTCCCAAGCAGGAGTTGTTACTTTAGCCCGGGGTATCTTCGTTCCACTGTTGCTTGTTTAGAACTAAGTGTGAATGATTCCCAGACACGCATAGTGCATGTTTTAAAATACAGTCCTTTAATCTAGCCCAGGTACTGAAGGAATGGCTGTTCACTTCTATGATTCATGCCTTGCTTGTTGCTGAGAGTCATAGAAGAAGTGTAGTTGCAGAAAAATTAATTAAATAGTTAGGAACTTGGATAAAACTGGAAAAGGGGACTAAGAAAATAGGGTAATGAAGAAAGAACTTATAAGCTTTCAATTCTTGTTGTTTAGCACAACTTTTGAGCCCATTTTTTGGTTACAGGTGTATAGTAGAGTTGTTGACTGAGGCTGTGACTTTCATTGAGAAGCTTGAAAGCCATTTGCAGTCAGTGAGAAGCATCCCTCAGATACCACATATAATGAACAATATGGTGAGTAGTAACAGAATTGAGTTGGCTGTCTTCTCCAGCATGAAAAGTGCAATGCTGTTTGGTTGTTTAGGATACTTCTATGTCCTGATAGACTAACAGGATGTATAGAGACTAAATCAAACCCTTTTCTGTTTCAGGACACCACTTTGTCAAAAACAAAGGTGCTCATGATAGAATTGGAGGAGCTGACAGAGCAAATACTGAAATGGGAAAAACTGCAAAAAGAAGTGTATTCTAACAATGTATGCAATACTGCTGACTTGGACTTTGGCTTATCTTTAACCTAAGAAATCATTTTCCTCAAATAGGATGACTGTTCAAAGAACTACATTCTGCTGTGAAAACTGCAACACAGGTGTCTTTTAATCCGACGGAAACTTTGTAGGTCATTATATTTCTGTTATTGATTGACAGTTCTCCAACTACTTACTAAAAATAAGGATAATGAGCAGGAACTCATAGGAAGACAGGGTACTCAGAAGCCTGTTAAGGAGTTCCTTTTTGAAATAGTTGGATAAGAGTCCCTTGGAGCCTGTATCTTCAATGGAAAATTGTTTGGATTTTTTTTTTTTGCACTTGCTATAGTATCTTTATTCATTTTTGTAAGTATCTTGATAAAACACTGTATTTTGTATGTCACCATAAAACTTTAATAAAAGCACTATATTTCAAAAGCTCCATTTCTTGCTTTTAATTTTGTTTTAAAATCCTATAATTAAAATTAGAGTACAGAACAAAGGCTTAGGTCCAAGCTTATGCTTCTATAGGAGTTCCAATCAAGAAATTAAGTTAGTTTTAAGTTACAGTTTATTATGACTGATGTGGTTTAGTGAGAAAACAGGAAATGGACTAGGTAATATATGGCAGGTGTACTGATTTACAAGCCATGCTTCAGTGATAGTGATAAAATATTCTTCAGATTCTCTTTTTCTGTTGCTTGCCTGATTTTTGGTGTTCCACTTAGAATAAAACTCCTGTTCCATGAGTAAGATTAACAGTTTATCAAAAGCATTGATTGTTCTGGTTTGTAATCCTCATGAAGAGACGGGCTGGTAGAATGTCACTGGCAGGACATCAATAAACCAGGATAGTTAGTTGTCTTTCAAGGGTGCACAGTTTTGTATTCAGGATATGGAGTAGACTGAAGTGTGCAGATGTATTTCTTTCTACCCTGGTATCATTTGTTATGTGAACAGCTGCCTGTTGATTTCTGTTGCTGAAATAAAAGCATTTTGCTTTCACAAAGTAACCACTGGGTGGCTCAGTACTACAAGGTTCACAAGTTTATCTGATTATTGCATATAAACTTAAAACAGAATTAAGGAAGAAATCTTTGGCTCTTTGTTGAGCACACTTTATTATGACTGAGTTGTATTTGGTCTATATTATATTTGAACTTTTCTGAGAATCTAATCTTTGTAACCATTCTGCAGAGTGTGATGACAAGTCATCCAATCCAACAATAGTATACTGTGTAAGCTATAGCTGATGTTCCTCTGCTGCTGCTGAGGAAAGCTAAGAGGATCAAAACAATTTGAATTAGGTTTAAGCAGAATGTCGCTAGGTGGAATCTAAGAATATAAACTGGGCCTCGAGTCCCACAAGCATTAATGGGGTCTTTGTGTCAACCCTTGTCAACGTCATTACAGGATTTGAGTCCAAAGTCCCATGCCACTGTTGTTTCAGATGTGGAAATGAAGGTCTTCCACACAACTGCAGAGAACCCGACATTTTTAATGAAAATGCTTTGCACATTCTGTGACATGGAAGAAAACAGAACAATAGGTGACCATAGGTTGGACTCAAAGAGCTGAGTCTTTTCCAACCTAATTGATTCTATGAATCAACTCCTCTACATCTATTCTAAGCTTAGCCTCTCACTCTCAATGTCTTACAGTGATGATTGAGATCAGGCACATTAAAGCTGTTGTAATTTAGTCATTTCAGAGCACAATAAAACATTCTAGTCAGGTTGTTCACTATAATTCCTTGAAACACACGGTTTTGCCATATCCCAAACAGTGGAGCATATTTTCTTCTTTTACTGTATCTACTTTTGAAGAGTTGACTGTGGAGTGGGTACAGTTTAGCTAATTGCCATTTGCAGTGATGTGTCAATTCTTTAGTGTGATTTAAAGGGATAAATCTATTGAAATATACAGTGACTCACAGCTTGTAGGTATCCATTTTAGCATCTCTGTGGTGAATGGATTATTGGGTCCCAAGGATCTATCCCATTCTTCACTTAGGAAAACTTCTGAAATGTGGTACCTTTTTCATTTAGATATAACATTTCTGGAATTTAAGGCAAACTGTCTCATGAAAATAACTATACTTAAAGTACAAAACAGTTAAAAGTCAATTTAAACAGAAGTTGTTTAAATATAAAATCAACATAGGACTCTAAAACTTTCATATATGATGTTCAGATATAGCTCAACTTATCATATTTTGAAACACAAAACCAGAAGTCCATTTAAAAATTTGCACTGACAAATGGAATTGTCAAAACCAGACAGGACTTGCCTTTTGAGCCTGGCATCTTCTTTATGAATGCTCCTTGCTCTTGCATCTTCCTGTAACATCAGTAGCTGACAGAGACAGTATTCTAAAAGAAAATTTTTAAAAACTTTCAGTGATTTTTTTTATTACTCTAAGTACAAAACTTTTATCAATGCAACAACTAGATACTGATTTCGATTAAAGTTGTTTGGAAGTTTTAAAATTTTCTTGAAGATCCTAAGTACGATACACATGAAGATGGGATGTTTCCACAGGAATCTAAAACACTTGAGACCTTTCCTTTAGCACTAATGAGAAAGGGATACTTGCCTTCCCTAAATTCCTGTCAGATTAATGTGGAGGGCTTACAGCGCTCGTCCCTAGTGAGAGCTTTAAGGGCAGCACTGTTAATTGGACTGGCGGCATTGAACTCCTGGGAAAAACCCGCGCTGGTTTGCCGCGGGGCAAAAGAGAATTTGGGGGGGATCGCGGAATCGCCGTCTCTTTCCCTTGGGGTGCCGCTCTCCCGGGCAGGCCTGTCTCAGACGGAACAGTGCGGTTCGGATGCTGGAGAGGCTGCTCTGGGCAGGCTTTTCCCGAAACGCCTCCTCTCCGCCCGGGAAGTTTCCTTGCAGTCCCTCCGCGGGGGCTGCCCGGCCGGGCTCTGCCCTGCCCTGAGGGGCGGGACGGGACGGGACGGGACGGGACGGGCGGCTCCGCTGCTCCCGCTCCTCCCCGTGCCGGGCCGGGGGCGGGATGCGGGGCCGAGGCGCGGGCGGCCGCAGCTGCTGGGCTGAGCCGAGCAATGGCCAACGTCAAGGTAGCCGTGCGGGTCCGGCCTCTGAGCAAAAGGTGCGGCGGGGCGCGGAGGGGCGTGGGAGGTCCTGGTGGCCGCGGCAGCGGGGGCTGATCGGGTGCCCATCGGGTGCCGCAGGTCCTGTCAGCTGGGGTGGGATCGCCGCCCTGGAGCGGCTCAGCCGCGGCTGAGGGAGGGACGGCAGGCGCTGGGCAGCTCAGCGGTACGGCAGGAGGAGTGGCAGCCTCTCCGCCTCGCTAAATAGCTCGGGAAGTTTGCTCAGAAAAGTCGCCCAGTGGAGCTGTTAGGCTGACTTCCCTCTTCCTGAGTTCCCCAAAACAGGACAATTGTCATACAGTGTCCAGGATTCTTCCCTTCCCTTTCTGTTGTCGCTGGTTTTTCCAGCGGGAGGCAGAGCCGGATATTCCCATTGTCGCTCGGCTCCGCTCCCTCCCCGGCTTGCTTGGCTCCAATGGAAATCCCAAAAGCTACATGTTACATCTTGGAGACAACTCCCACAAACAAGAAGATGCCGTAGCACAATGCTCTGGTGCTATTTGTATATAATACGTACTTAAAACCTTGCAGACTTTGGAAATTCCGAGCGGAAAAGAAAGAGAAAAAGCGAGCAGCCCAAATGTCAGCAGCTGGTAATTTACTCCTCCTGTTAGAGAAATGCCATAGCTCTCCAAACAGGAATGGTTTGAAAAGTGGTACAAGCTCTGAGGGCCAGTCTTCGATTTGATGCTGACTTTCTTCTTGGCACGAATCCCTCATGTTGTCTTCTGACTGCACGGACTTTAGTGATAAATAACTCTTTCAAGCAGCAGAGAAAATGATTCTTGAAGTGTTGCCCAGCCAGAAAACTAGCCTAGTCATTTAGCCAGCAGTACACTAGCATATTGGACTCTTTTGTTCTTATTTGGCTGTGGATTTTTATTTTATTTTATTAAAATAAAAATTTAAAAAAAAAAAACGAGAGGGTTTTGAATAAAATTAAAAGTCTCACCCAAAACAAGCCTGCTAGTATTAATAGAAAAGGGAAATGTGAAAACTAATTTACAAGTTTTCAACACATTTTGCCTTTAAGTCAAAGCTAACTGATTTTAAAAATACTCTATCCGTAATTTTGCTTAAAATCATGCTTCGGTTATATAGCTCTGAATTGTTGTACAGCTCTGAATGGAAAATATTTTAATAGAAACTCACCTATTTCAAGAAGAGTTGCAGCATTGAAGTAAGCCAAGTGTAACCTTTTATTGCTTGGTGTTGCTTTAGTGGTGGATATATTATTTGATTTTTTTATCATTATCTTCCCTCTCAGTAGATCCTGCTTGGTGAGGAATGTTGCACCACATCTGTCTTTATGTTTTTCCTGGGTGGGTTGCTTTAAATAGTGTATAATAGTGAATATGTCATTATGGCAATAAACAGCACGTGTAACTGTCAGATAAGATGTGATAAACAGGAAAACCTTTGATGCAGTCAGTGTGGGCCAGCTGTTTGGTGAGGAATGTAGTTTGGAGAGGAGGGTAGGATCGGAAAGGTGGGCAGCTTCCTGCACATGGGAGGAATTAAGCTGAGGCTGAAACAGAAATGTTTGTATGAAAGTGAGAGTGGAAACTCAGGGGGTAATGCAGGATGAAACTGTTAATTCCATCTACTCAACTCGTGATGGTGTAACAGACGGGATGGGAAGGGAAGGAAGGCTGAGACCAGTTTCATGGTGTTTGATCCCAAAGGCAATAGGCCAGTTACTCCTTCTACTGTGCTCAGCTGAGGTCAGCAAAAGCATTTCAAGATGGATTTTTAATATGTTATAAATGGCAAGAGGAAGTGGTTGTATATTCTCTGTGAAGGCTCTGACATGAGAACTTGCTTTCTAGCCTTGAACAAAATTGTTCAAATGTAATGACTTAGAGGCAAACACCAAATATATGAAGGCATAGAGTAACCTCAATAGACATTGAAAAAAACTCTCAGTGGGCTTAAAGGTCTGCTGTCTTCCAGCTTCTTATCCTGTTTCCACACTGTCCTCACACAAACCTCTTGCTATCTCTATACACATGCTCTGCAATTGCCCTAACAGGGTACCCATGTTGCCACAGCTTCTATGATCTTTTAGGTGTTTTTAAAAGGTAGACATCCTGCAGTAAAAATTTCAGTTCAGCTGGATTGAAGTATTGTAATTTGTACGCTCTCAGTTCCAGCCAAAAATGCTAAACCTGGCTTTTAAGGGTATCAGAAATTGGAAACCTGCAGGCAAAGGCTAGAACTCGTGGGTCAGTTGGTTGTTTCTAGACTGTCATGCAAGCTTCCTCATTGCTGCTCTTCATCTAATTTAAAATGGCAGATGAACATGGGTTTTGCATTTGAAAATTTACTGAAAATTCATACGTTAAAAGAAATGTTAATGCAGGAGCTGTCAAAATTTTTGTTATTTAGCCTAAGGCAAAGAGAGGTCTTTTTGTTCTGCATCTGTATGGTTCCCATCACTGTGCATTCTTTGACAGAGAGCTCCTATGACCAAATAATCCATGACAGATAGAAAGCAAGCATGGTTACACAAAATGCAGAAGTTTTTCCATTGCCTAAAGTTTGAACAGCCTGTAGATAGTGTTCTTCATAATGCTATCAGTCATTCTGTAACAGACTAAATGATTTTTTTTATCACCAAAATATAGTACTGGGTGTAAATTCGGTGAAATATTTTCCCCGGAGTAACATTTAAAAGTCTTTATTACATTTTTACTATTCTACATACTAAAAAAGATTTGTTACTTTGTGGTTACATGGATACTTGCTCTGTGTAAATACATTTCTCCCCTTAGAATGAAATATGAAAGCCTGAATGGGTGCATTAAATTGTCTATAGCCATAGGTAATAATCAGGTATTAAACAGGAGCTGGGAAGTGATGAAATCCCTTTATGGTTTATTTCCGGACATCTTAATGCTTGGTCTATTGGATGTCAGACTTTTGTAAGGAAACTGTAATGTTATTTTTGGCTGTCAGTCAGAAGCTGTTGATGGAAACACTTTGAATGCTAGCATGTAACTATGTGAACTAAGAATGTTGTTCCTCTTTCTTTTTCAATTGCTCTGTGGAGGATGCCAACACTGAAGTCTGCAGTGTGGTGCTGTGATAGGAGACCTTACCCTCCAGACTTGGAAATGGCTGAGAAAGTATTCAAGTATTTCAGTACTGTGTCCAGGGCTCTCCTTGTGCTTGGGTAGCTCTCTTAATACTGTGTTGTGTTTGTATGCTACAGAAACCCCTACAGGGTTGGACATGTCCTTTCACTTTTTTATGTAGGCCAGCAGAAACAAATGCTAGTTTTTATGTGCTGCTAAGTTCAAACACGTTTGTCTCTTTGCTGTGATAACCCATCACAATTCTAGTACCTCCTTGGGGCTGCTGATTGCTCTTATTGAGAATCTCAGCCCTGTGTTATATAAGAAGAGAGAGGGAAGGCTGTTTGTGCATGGGACCCCTCTGGGAGGGGAGTGACCCACATGATCAGGGCAATATGGTGTTGGGACCAAGATGGAGCACAGCTGCCTCATGCCTTTCCCTCCCTGGTGCACTACCTCCTGTGCCCTCCCTCCAGCTGGGCTCAGCTCATTTGTGTGTACCCAGGATTCAGTTCTTTATCACAGTGTGGTTTGAGAGCTGCTACATAAGTCAGAGATAGGAAAGAAGAATTTTAAAAAACAGTGTTCTATATCACAATGAAGAGTCTCATGCATTTCTATAGGATTCTTTTCTTAGCATTCACCAGTGAGTAGAAGACATCGCATTCCTTCATGAATTGTGGATTGAGACCTGGGTAAAATCATTCACAGAAAATTTGTTTAGTTCACTGGTAAAGTTATAGTGTTGTTAGTTAAAAACTTGACATTGGGGCATCCAATTTGCCTGGTGAGGCTTTTTGAAGCTTTAAATGACTTTGCTTCAGCGAAAGTACCCTGAAGTGTGGGAGTTACTTGTGCAGGACAGAGCCAAACATAAGATATATTCTGCTCTTGAAAATATCATCTCCACTTTTCAGCTGCTTCTCTGGCCTGAAAAAGAGAGAGCTCTTACTTGAGAGAGTTTTTCCTGGTATCTTTACTAGCTCACAAACGAACTTTCCCATCCTCTGTGACCCTCACAGGTATGTCACCCGAAAGAGTTGCTAAGCAGATTAATTGATCCAAAAGCTGCCCTTTGCCTTTTTTTCTGCTTTGCGTTGTTTCTGATCTCTACCCTGAAGCTATGGATTCCCCAGTCCTCTCAGGAGTTCCTGACCTTGTTCTCTACACTCTGGTAAATGAAATCATCAAAGAAATGTCTGGGTAGTCCCAGGTGGCAAAGCTGAATCACACTTCCAGCTGTGCAGGTGTTTACTCTCACAGTCTGAGCTGCAACAGTTGTTTTTCCTCATTACTGCTACTCTGCATGACATATTCCTCTAATTGCCTTCCTGCAATGCAGTAGTTAATGAGGCTTGAGGACAGGATGGGAAAGAGGAGTTAAGTTTGGGGTCCTAAGAACTCAGGTGAGCAAGCCTATGCTTGGGAGGGAATTTTAGGGAAGGTTTCTCACTCAGAATTTCCAGAAAATGTCTTGGTGTGGGAGGCTGACCTGAGCTGAGCATAGCTTCACTGAATAGCTGAGAAAGGAGCTCAGTTGATGGATGCATCATGATGTGAGTATTTTAAATCTATTTCTATTTAAAAGGGAAGCTATGTGGAAAAATAAAATTACTTTCAGATAATTTTAGAAATTATACAAAGCCAATCACTATTGCTTTTACTTTGTTAATAGTCTCTACTGTGCTCTATCCCTTTATTCTTTGTAATCACATTATAGTAAACAAAGGAAGGATTATTTTGCAAGGAAGACTTACTGCTGTTTTATAGACTGTGCTATCAGCTATTCTACGTGTTCGTGTGTAGCCACAAGAACTTAGATATACAGCAATGTGGTCTACTGCTGACAAGAGTGATAACTTGTAGTAAATTGTGTAGAAAACATTCCTTGAATCTTATGCTTAACAGATGTTAAATGCTTTATCAAAATAAAATTAAAGCAACAGCAGATTGGAGCTTGTTGTTCTCCTTCTTGTATATTTTTACATACATATTCCTTGTGACTTTGGTGCTGTTGCCCTCACGCATAAAGAAATGGCAGACTTTTATCTACTTTTATCTGCTGTGGTAGTTGAGTGAGCGTTGTTCCTCTGTATCCCTCTGTTAAACATGGGTTTTGGGATTTATACCTGATGGTGGGAAAGAGGTATCTCAGGCCTCCAAGAGTCTCTTGCTGTCTGAAAATTTGTATGAACTGCATTGTTTATGCATTGCTGATGATTTCAAGCTTCTTTTCCACAGCAGAGCTAGGATTTTTTAAAGAGAAGTTGAGATTTTAATTTTGGTTTTATAAAGAAAGTCCCTCTCTAAACAAATATATTTTAACATTTGTGTATCCTGTTAAGGTTGTATTGACATGTTTTCCCCCTCTGTCAAATTAGTTATTTTCTTTTACTTAACCTATTTTTTAAATTTTCATGTAAGCTATCATTGAGGTGGCTGCTCTTTTCTCTTAGCATCTGTACTTGGCATTAGCAGGTGGTTTCCATAAGCCACATCTGTTACTTTATAAAGGGTACCGCATCAGCAGCTTTTCCCAGATGTTTTCCAAGTTTGATAAAGGGCAGACTTTCTAGCTTCTTAAAAGAGCAGAACTCTGCATGACCTGGAGGCGAGCTCAGTTGGTCAGAGCATGATGCTGATAACACCGGGGTTGCAGGTTTGATCCCTGTATGGGCCATTCTCAAAACAGTTGGTCTCAAGAAATGAAAACTGAAAACTGACCTCTGTATCCACATTCTGGTTTGCGTGGAAAACATGGCATTTGTACAGGATTCCTTTGATGTAAAAGTCTGAATTATACTATGTCATTGCTCGGTAAACAGCTGTGAATCAAGGGCGGATGAAACTGCACTGACTGGACTGTAGCTTTGTTTTAAATCCTCCTTATTTCATGCTTCTTTAAATGCTGCTGGTATGACAGATGAAAAAGACTTTTGCCTCTCCTCTTCCCTCCTCCCCTCCATGTCTCTGCATGAAAAGAAAACATCATTATTCTGCAATTCAAACCGCTTCTATATCATCAGGAGTATTTCTAACTTGGATTTATCAAAGAAGATGCCTCATGTTTATATTTGCACCAAATGATCATATTTTTATTGTTATATAGTATTTGCCAAGGAGAATGGGGAAAACCACACAAAAATAGGACTGGTGATTTTTTTGACTTTCAGATTTGTTAGGCATTATGAGAGCCAATGAAAGCTCCAAGCATCTGGGATTAGCCTCAAAAAATTACTTGAGCAGCATCTCTCATATAGCAGCGTGCTGTCTTGGTGAACTCTGTGTACTTGGCTTCAGTAGAGAGTTCAGAATTATTTATAAACATCTGTTTTGAATTTGGTCCGAGGATTGCTGACTGGGTGTGCACTCCCATTTGCAAGACTCAGTGAAACAGTTTTGACTTTAAAGAGAAATACCCAAAATGGTATTGGATAATGAGTAACACTAAAAATTAATCTTAGATAAATTTACTTGATTGTTGATACTTTATTTTTACATATAAAAAATTCCTGCATTGGAATGTCATAGTATGATATTCATACTATCAGCACCTCGACTTTGACAGGTTACAGCAGCAGGTACAAGGACACACATTGGGCTGGTGCTGTGGAGCGTTGCTGTGTTGGGAAAGTTGTGGCTGGAGGTACCTTGACTTGTCAGTAGAGTGCAGAAGCTCTAATGGCTGAAAGCTTTGACATTCTCTACAATTTTTGATGGAGCAGCATGGACTCTTAGTGCTCTTCTCATTGCCCCCTTGGTCTCCCAACAGGTATATCCTCAACCCATTTTCCTGGGATAGTGTTCTCTGAAGACTAGCGGAGATGAGAATGAGCACTGCATACTTTGTTTCCTTGTTTCCATGGCCAAGGTTGGTCAGTCACCCAAGAAGTGCAAAGATAGCAACTTCTCAAAGATACTTCTGCCAAGGCTGCCAATAAACAAGAGTCACAGACACTGTACATACTGTTAATGGAAAGAAAAGATAATTCTGACTAACTGAAGTTTTCCCCACAAAATCTTTAGACTTCCTGACCAAGGGAATACTAGATTTTCTTCAGGGTTTTACATAAGCTGCTGGCATGATGACTGCATAGGTGTGCCATTAGATGGCACAAAGTGTCTCCAGGTACAAGTGGCAAATGTCTGCTTTACATAGCATGGACAGCATACATGGCTGTCATAGGTATGGGTCACATGCTGGGAAGTGACAATCCAAGAGACAGCAGGAGTAGCTGCTGGTATACGTCCTGCCACACAAGGCCACTTTTTTTTCTGGAAGAGCCTCTGCAAGTGTGAAAGGATTGATATTCTTGACACACTACTTTTGAGGGACTATGTTTCAATACAGATTAGGATTGGGTTTGTAGTTAGCTTGAGTGGTAGGAACTGGCAAGAAAGCATTAAGTACTTGCAATGATTACATTGCAGGGTTATTGTTGAAGCTTCTATAAAAAAATCATGTAAGAATTTTTTTGTACCTGAGTTGTATGTATTGGCTTTGGTATGTTTGATTACTTTGGTGAGTGCTTTGCTGGCCTGTATTTGTAGAAGCTGTTTTGTTGCATGACATGTCAATTGCTAATGACTACAGTATTTTTGCTTTATCACATGTACATGTTCCTAAAACAAATAGGCAACTTTTAAAAGTCAGCTTCCTTTGTTCTCCAAGTGCCTGACTGTTATTTGAGAGGGTGGAGAAGTGGGGCAAATTTTAGAATGTATAAAAAAAAACAACTTCCCCCTTTCTTTCCACCCACTGCTTCCTCCAGCTCTGCATACCTCCTTGTGCCTGTGTGCTCTGCATCTGAACTCATCCCACTGAGGTTCAGCAAGCTGTGGAAGCGTCCCTCTCCAGGGGTCTTGATTCTCCCATGATTCTTTCCCACTGGTTCATTCTTGCAGAGTGCCTTTGTCCCTGGGAGAATTGCATTAGCTTTACATCTTGGCTTCAAAAATGATTTTTTGTAGCAACAGCAAATGGTATGAGATTCCCTTTGGGCTGCCTGTATTTTCTGGACTGCTGCTGCAGCTTTGTTTCTTCCAGGTTTCCCTTGTAACTCCCCATTACAGCCCTGCCACTGCATTCTGTACTTGTGTCACTGTTCTGTTGCTGGGTCTGCATTTCTCTAAAGCTTTCTGTGACTGAGAAAATGCAGGTCTTTCCTGGGACAAGCACCATTAAGTGGTGTTTCTACAGCTTTATCTTTGTACAGGTAACTTGTTCTCATGGAAAGTAATTTAGGAGAGGCGTTTCCCAAACACTTCATTTTTCAAGAAGTGGGGGAGGAGAGAGGATGGGGAAACTCAATGTTAGAACCACAGTGATTTCTGAGCAGCAGAAGTCAAATGTATTACTAGAGAAGCATAGTTTAAAGTTGATTTTATTGTTACAAAAAATAGTTTTCTTACCTGTGGAGGAGAGCACCCGTTCCTGAACATGATGGATTCCTTTATCATTCAAATGTAAAGACTGTACTGACAAACACAGGTTTTGCTGAGAGAGTTTTGTAGTGTTTGCAATTTGGAGTTAAGGTCAAAAATAGAATAGCTGTGAGTCTGTTTTTCCTCCTGAGCTTTAGATAGGAAACTGTGCTTTTTTTCCCCAGGTTCTTTGTTTTGTACCTAAATGAAGCATGATATAAATGTGTGTTTACAGAGGGTTCAGATGCACAGTGTGTAGAGCTGGCAGCGACAGGTTGCTTTGTTCATGCTCCATGGTCTCTCTGGCTGTAAGCAGAAGGGAAGGGTCTCCGTTCCCACCACCACGTGTTCCTGCCCTTTCTCCTTATTTGGCTCAGCAGGTTTTGTGACTGCTAGGCTCAGTGCTCTGGAAGTGCTTGAGGGTCCTGGGACATCTTGGTTACTTTTTTTTT
>VXBU01019632.1:233963-247307 GCA_013400315.1 Bombycilla garrulus | reverse complement strand
CAGACAAAGTCATGTGCTGAAGAACTTTACCTGAGAGACCATTCCTCTCTAAGCTGAGTCTGTGACACATCCATGCCTCTGTGCATGCCCTGAAAGATTCTAGTTTTAAATTGTCTTGTAAATTGTCAGGACAAAATCAAAATCTGATATCTGTCATTTGTGCCTAATTATAAAAAATGGAACACAATGAAATTCTAATTTAAATATCTTGAAAAATTCTTTAGATTTTTTTTCTCTCTCTGTCCTCTCCCCCTCCTTGTCTTGTAAAAGAAGGGAGAAAGAGAAGGCAGCAGCCACTGTGGGTGTAAATGGCATATTCGCACGAACTGTTTGAAAAGCAGTAAGCATTCCATCCACAAGATTTTTTTTCTCCAATCCAGAGTGAGACAGAAGTAAAAAGGAGAGTGTGCTATAAGAAAAAGGCTTTTTGTGCAATAATTGGATCAGTATATAGCGGATTATGATGCAGGCAGGGAAGGCACCATGAGTGCATGTTATAGATCTTCTGCCAGCAGCACAGCTGCTGTGTTCAGTTTGTCATCGAATAAGGTCATTCTTTCTGACTATACCAAGACTTGTTTGCTGAAAACTTCTCTGGGAACTCTTGTGAATAATTGCAAACTTCAAAGCAGGCTTTGTTGGAAGGCAAAAAGAATCAAGTTGATTTTCAATGTATTGAGGCTTTGAATTAATTGATAGAAATAGTTGTATACATTCATCGGCAGCTATGGCCAAATGCAGATACATTTCAAACATGAAGCCTTAACAAAAGTAGACAAGAATGGATTGAGCTGAGGGCAAGCAGTAAACTGTTTAACAAACAATGAAATGAGACATTTTCTGACTGTTCAGTCTGCTAATGCTCATGCTCGCTGATTGTTTCCCATCTAGGCACTGACCATTGCTTTAGAGGCACAGAGCACATTCTTTACGATAGGCACTCAGTATAACTCAATAATTAATAATGAAAGGATCTGCAAGTGCCTTCAGCAACCTAAAAAAAGGATCAAGTTCCTTGGATTGTCAGGTATTGTGTGTGTTTGCAGTGAACATGCACATTTGCAGTCTGAGTTAATTCTAAAAAAACCCTGTGATTCTTGCATGTCTTATAAGTAAAACCAATAACTTGTATAATGCTCTGCAAACTTTCTGAAATCACCTGCAAAATATGCTTATTTGGATGGATGATTTTTTTTTTCTTTTTAAGTTAACTGCACTTAAGATGTGAGATGCAGATGTTTTTAAGAGAAAAGTATTTTACATAGATCAGCTGTATGGGGATGTTGATTGTTCTTTCTTACTTGCAGATGGACATTCACAGTTTAAATTCCTCTGTGTAATCACACCACAGTTTTTCCTCCATGTTCATAAAATAGTGGCTTTTTTTGCCTTCTCTTAATCTAATTTAAGGACTATTCCATACTCTTTCTGTTTTGCAAACGGATTCCCTTGTTCATCTGTAAGAATTTCTACAGCATGGCTATTCACAGAAGGGAAGATCGTATTCATGGTGCTTCCAAGGTTGCAGATTGATCTAAGATTAGACTTTAGCTTGGAGTGGTTTTTCTCCAATTTTATCAGTGCTATGTGAATAACTTTGACTATAGACTTGTCTTTTGGGAGCTGAAATTACTGAAAAATTAGTCTGAACTTCAGCTAAGTCGCCAAAATCATGTAGGTCTGTGAGTTTTAGTCATAGATAGAAGGATGTTGATAGACTTCTTCTGGGAGACTGGGCCGGGTTTGGAAATTTTATTCTCTGAGCGTGTGGTTTCATTTTCTTTTAGCTGGCAGCTTCCTTATGAAGGATTTTGTTGGGCAGGACTGTGAATAGTGAGATATGTTTATTGCAACAGCTGTGATCGAGTTCCACACAGACAGTTTGTTTATCTCTGAAAAGGAGCCATGTTTCTGACTATTGGAGGCATGAGATTGGACTGCCTGCATAAGTAGCTGAAGTGTGATAAACCTAAACAATATGTGTGTGTCCGGTTTCACTGTTTATTAAAGTGTTTGGTATGATCAGCAGTTGTTCCTTTATATTATAGCAAAAAGAAACCTTCCCTTTTATATAAATTTGTACTCACTTTATTTATCTTCAATAGCAGCTGACTTTTATATTTTTCTGTGAACTAAGATGATATGCCTCACAGAGATATGTGTGTGTGGCCTTGAACACAAACTGAATGAATCATCATTTTGGCTGTATCTGAGCACCTGCATGTTGACTCCCTATTCATCTTTGTTTTTAATCAACAAAAAGCCTGCCCTGGAGACCTTGTATGCAAAAAGCAAAATTAACATCTCCATTCATTTGCGGCTTTTCTGACAAAGTAGTTTCTGATGGCAGTTCCTTTATGTTGCATAAGACAGAGTGAAGGTGAATAAAATTAATTCAGTCTAGAAACACTTACAAGCAGCCTCAGCACATCAAAATGGAAATTTGGAGTGTCAGTTTGTTTCCTTACCCTCAGATGTAACACCAGTGTCGCTATGGTCTCACTCTTTATAACTTCAGTGTTAAAATGTTAGGACATTCTCATCTGAAGGAGAGGAGATGATGTTTTGTATTTTGTATTCGCAAATGTATTTTGAGGGATGTCTGCATCACTGTCATGTGAAATAGTTGATCAATAAGTTTTGGAATGGACCATTTGAATCAGTCTTTGATGAATAGGTCTTATTCCTGAAATGCTGAACGGCAACAAATACTTTCCTCAATTGATTCGGTTGTTTGGTTTTTTTTTGTGCGTGCTTGTAAGGATTGATTGCTTTCAAATTACACCTAAAAATGTTAGTATAGATTTCAGCTTCTGTTCTGTTGCTATTGCAAGTCTTTTCCATTTTCAGCCATCCCTTTCCTGCACACACATATGTGCTTAAGAGTGTGTGCATGAACTGTATCATCAATAGTTAGTGCTTTTATGGTATTGTTGGCATGTTTTCTTATGAAGAGTCTAGTTTCTCTACAGAGAATGCACTTCATCCTGCCCCATGTGACAAACCTACAAATAAAGCACCAGGTCTGAAAAAATTATCTAAGAAAGTGTGAAGATCCAGACCAGAACTAATTAAAGTGGTCTTTTTTATGTATTTATGGGTTTTTATTTTCTTGGGATTTCATAGATAAAGGTAGCTAAGGAAAGCTTTCTCTAGTTAGCATTGGAGAACTGGAGAAAGAAAATGGCAGGGAATTATTTATTCAATGTAAAGTAGTCATACTTTCAGGGAAGTTTATATTTGTCAGTTTCATGTGTCATTTTGAAGAACTGTCTGCATCTCTGGATTTTGTTTCATTTGGAATATGACTAAATAGGAGAGCCCAAGATACTGGCACAAGACTGCTTTACGCTTTTTGTTTTGGTAGCTCAAATTTTCCGGATCCATAAATGTTCTGCAAGCTTTCTCTAGATCTTGATTTTAGTAAAAGTTCTCTCACAGTGTGTTTAAACTGGGCTTCAGTAATGCATCATTCTGCATGAGAAAAACAATTGCTTTGGAGAGGAACAGGACAAATGGAGACATGTCTTACTTTGTGCTGGGTTTTGCTGAGTGTGAAAGTGAATTTGAGTAACTGCTTGTGGATTTAGGAATAAATAAACTCTTTTTTTTTTTTTTCTGGAGCATCAATGTTCAAAGTTTAATACATGTTGTAATCCTCACTGGGAAAAAAAAAAAAGGAGATTTCCTGAGGGATTTTAAAAGTCAAAAACCTCTGAGCAATGATTCACAGTATTTCAAAGCAAGTCCTATTGGAACAGTAAAAACCACACTAATCACTTTGCCACATGACCAATTAGTAACCTGAGTCCTTGAAAGCACGATCAAAAAACTTGCTTACCTATGTCCCTGAGAGCTGTGGTGTCTCCCTGTCCTTTTGGGGTAGAAGAGGTGCATCTATGAGTTCCACTTGCAAAGTAGGACGGTGCTCCTTTAGCTGTTGGCATTGTGGTGCACCTGCTGGGCTTGTTTCACTTTGGAGTTGTACCTGCCTGTCACACACCATCTCCAGGACCTCCCTGTAGAGGGGCAATGCTGTTGGTGATGGTGGATAACTAAGGTTACCTTGCATCATGCATGAAGTCATCATGCTGCTTTAGTAAACACTCCAGGGCTATTTGCTCCCAGTCTCTCTTATCTTGATGCACTTCCTTGCATCGTGTTTCTTAATGACTGGAATAATGGGCAGTACAGTTCATGAGTGACTAATATATTTCTTCTTGAGGCATGTTGGAACCTGTTTCCTAACAGAACACAAGTTGTGCTTTGAAATGTATGACTCTCTGGATTTACTGACCTTTTCATTACCTAAGCAAGGTCTGAAACCTACTTGCTTTTGTCTTTTTTATGATTTTTGTTTAGTTTTGGTTTTTTGGGTCTTTTTTATTAAAAGGAAGAGCATTTCTCATAGTTGTTGTGAAGTAGGAGAAAAGACTGAATTGTGTTACAGATGTAGAGAGAGTTGATAGGAATTTATCATAGAAGCAGTGATTTTTTTTTTATTCTAGCACATTTAAATTCCAATCAGGGAAAAGGTTTGGTGGAGCTAGTTGTCATTTCAAAATAATCTCATTTCTGTAATGATTGGGAAATGTTCTAGTCCACACCTTGAAGCTGTTACTTCTTTTCTGATTTTTTTTTTTTACAGCTAACACTGCTGTATCTCTTAGTTATTTTTAATGTATCTTATAGCCCTAAACCAAGAAATTAAAACTGTATTTTCAATTAATATTAGAAAATTAGCAACTCTTTTGATTTTTCTTATGAGTGGAGAACAAGATAATTTAAAGCCTGGGCTCAGGTGGCTTTTATATTTTCAACTTAAATTCAGCAGAAGGTGTCTTGAAGATGCATTTAGTCTGAAAACATAAAGATTTTGGAGGATTACAGAAACTTGCTTTCAGCTGTTCATGTCCTCCTTTACATCATTTCTGTGTGTTTCACTCTGCCCGGTACACCACAATGCTTTTATTGTCTCACTTCCTACTGCATGTAATTTGCATAAATTTGTTGCTTATTACAGTATATGGAATGTAATCTTTTTCTATTCCATTTATTATGAATGCAAGAGGCTTTCTGCAACTGAATTTCATTGGCATGTTGAGTTGAAAGAGGAAGCAAAAGAGATTAGAAGTTCATCTTGATTAGAAGGTCATCTTTTGCCCCTCATTTTATCAGCTAAGAGTTGATTTTATTTTTTTTTCCTTTCTAGCAAACTGAGGCTGTATCTGTACAGGCCCTGCTTGAGGCCAGGGAATATTCCATGAGCGCTGCAGCTTGGTCATCCATAGTGTTGAACTGTTAGAGTGGTTCCTGGTGCTGTTCACCCTGGGACAGCTGCTGCTTCTTGTAATGATGAACCAGGACCGTTCCTGACTGGCAGTTTTCATGTGGCCACCCTGCCTTGGAGGCTGAGAGTGCTTGACAGTCTGACCGTGGGCTGTTCTGTGCCATGGGCTGGGCATGTTTAAATTGCTGCTGATGGGAGCTGGCTCAAGAGTTGTGAATTGTGACTTAGGGGTGGAGATTTAATTGGAGCTGGAGTTTGTTGCATGCAGTTTTTGCATATCTGAGCTTCATAATGAGTATCAAGATATCAAGATTTTTTTTTTTTTTAAAATATCTGATCCGCAAGACAACTAGCAGTATGCACATTGTAATGTTTTCCTGGGGCTGGGAAACAATCTCAGAGTCTGCCTTTCTTACAGTCAGACTCTGGTTAACAGATCAATTTCTAAAAATGAGGAAGAGGGCTTGGGGAGAGAAATTATTTGATAAAAAATAGAGAAACCAATTTTACTCATAGAATAATATTGTAAAAATATGCTTTTAAAAATTCTTTTCAAGTCAGTCTTTGACTTTTTCAAAGTGATTGAGGGGCTAATAAAAAAAATTGTAGAAGTGAAATGCTTTAAATTGTACAGTGGCCTGTGCTACTTTGACTTGTTTGGACAGCTTTGATCAAAGCAGGCAGCCACTTTTAAAGAATTTACAGATGCTGTGGCCTTCCTTTGCTGTGAGAGCAGTGTGTACAGATCTTGAACACAAGAAACACCCAATGCTTCTGCTGAAGTTTTTACACTGAAAAGAGAGGAGTCTGCACTGAATTCCCAGGGAGATGGACAATCATCTTAAACAGCACAGCTGTTTGAAAATCACCTACTGACTTCAACATGGGGTCATTATATTCAATAGTCTTTTGAAACAGAAACAATTCTCTAGTAACTGAATTTCTGTCTGAATCCATGATGTGACTGTTCTCTACCTAAAAGAGAAAACAGTGCAAGTAGAAATATAGATGAATAGGTTGGTATATCTCAGAACATCCTGAGGTTTTATGTGAATCTGTCTTGTTCTGAGTCAGTTTATTGTAATAAGACACTTGCATGAAAAAACAGTTGAGACATTTATTTAAAATTTATTGATTTAGTATATTATCAATACAATAAACCTTGGGATGGAACTGACAATGAAGTTGCAACCATAAGTGACAAAATTTATACCTCATTCTAGCCCATTGTACCAATAAAGAATATGTAGAAGAGTATCTGCAAATCCTGCAATTGCATTATGTCCTGCATTTCAGTCCTTTGTAAATATGTTTTCTGAACATCTAGCTATCTGCCTCTGCTCATTGCTTGTTCATTTCTTGCCCATTTTAGTGTGCTGCATAGCATAAAATATTATTTTTAAAGGAATAAAATTTAATGCATCTTCAAGAGCTTTCAATGCTGATGAAATTTCTTCATTATGTGTCATTTCTCTGTATCACAGCTTTTCATGTATTTTATTAGTAGGGAAAAAAAATTCTGGTTTTCTTAGATGAGCAAATATATTCCTCTGAATATTTTAAAAGTTTTTTTTTTCTTTTTTTTTTAACCCCAGAAAACATCTTGTCTGAGAGGGGAAACTCCAATATTTTCTTCACAGGCAGTGCCTTGCCATAATATTATTTTGTTTGTTTGTTGGGTTTTTTTTGACAGCTTGCCAAAGGGTCTTTGTTCATCTTGGTAATACCAATGATCTGGTTATTGCTAGGCTTGTAATGACACACAACTATGTGACCTTAATTGGGGCATGGAGATTCCCTAGTTCTGATGCCTTGGTTTTCTTACTGATTTTTAGAAGCTCTACATGTTTTAATTTTTGAAAATATGTGTTGTTATCTTTTGCGCCATGGGAGTATTGGGATAGTTGGGTTCTTCTATATTTCACAAACACTTTTAAGAAGTTTTACTGTTGATGTGAACCCTCTTGTGTTTTGGTTCCTGATAGCTAAACAAAGTGTAGTATGAACTATTGAACCATCTTCATAGTATGCCTTGCCCAGTTTTGAGGCTGGTGTGGTATGAAGTGAACGGGGAAGAGAAGGACAGTATAAAGCAGTAGTTCTGCCCAGCCTGAGTAATTTCTGCTCCTGGGAGAGCTGAAATAAAAGAAACTGATACTCTGCACCTTTTTTTAATGTAACATTTCTAGTTAGGTGAACTGTGGCTGTTAACATGCAGTTCTTGGAAATTGGAAGTGAACAGAGCTCCAGTGACCTTGCAGAAGACCAGAAATAACAATTTACTGAACCACAAACACCATCAAACTTCATTCTTAATATATTGTTGAGCATAGGATGCCAAAACCTCTCTCTATGAACTCATTAGTCACCTTAAATTACCTCTTGTTGTTTGGACTCTCCAGGAAACTGCTAAAAACCACACAAATTTAGAAAGGACTTTTTCCCAGAGACTTGTGTACCGCTTCAAACCATTTTTATTTTATATATTTTTAAAGTTGTGGGACAGACTGTGGAAAACTTTTTCTTTTCCTTTTTTGGTTTTTTTTTTTTTTTGGCACTAAAAGAAATCAAACATAAATCTTTAATGAAATTCTTGCTAAAATTTTTGAAGAGCTGAATCACAGTCAAGAAACTTGCTTTTGGGAATTTGACTGGTGATTCTTGGTCTTCTCAATGTACAGTGAAGTCATATGTGAATTCATAAAAGTGTGTTGATTTTTCCTTCACATTCTTTTTGTGGACATCAGTGGCACTTTTAGTGCATAAAATTAGTCCCACTGCTGTAAAGGAGTAGACTCAGTGGAAATGTCACCATTCCCTGCTTATTGCAGAATGGGTGGAGTAGATGACCTTTAAAGGTCCAAGGTATTCTACAGAATTATTAGGGTTGGTAAAGACCTCTAAAATCATTAAGTCAAACTGTTAATGCAGCACCACTTTGTTCATCACTAGGCCATGTCCCCAGTTGCCACATCCACAAATCCTTTGAACGACTTCCCTGGGCAACCTTTTCAGTGAAGAAAATTTTCCTGATATCCAATCCAAACCTTCCCTGGCACATCTTGAGTTTGTTTTCTGTCATTCTGTCACTTGTTACCTGGGAGAAAAGGCTCACCCACACCTCACCACAACCTCCTATCATGTAGTTGTTCAGACCGGTATGATTTCCCCCAAGCCCCCTTTTCTCCAGGCTAAACGATTTCAGCTTGCTCAGCCACTGATCATAAAGCACACACTCCAAACCTTCCACCAGCTCCACCACCCAGCACAGGACACACTCCAGCACTTCGTTCTGCACTGTAGTGAGGTGCCCAAAACTGGGCACAGGACTCAAGGTGTGGCCTCACCAGTGCTGAGTACAGGGGACAATCGCTGCCCTGGTCCTGCTGGCCACTCTGCTCCTGGTCCAGCCCAGGATGCCATTGGCCTTCTTGGCCACCTGGACACACACTGTCTCATGTTCAGCTGCTGTCAGGCAGCACTCCCAGGTCCTTTTCTGCTGGGCAGCTTTACAGCCACTCTTCCCAAGCTTGCAGCACTGTGTGGGCTGGTTATACAGGAGCTGGCACTTCACATTGTTCAACCTCATACAATTGGCCTGATCCAACGATCCAGCCTGTCCAGATCCCTCTGCTGAGCCTTCCTGCCCTCCAGCAAATCAGCACTCCCACCCAGTCTAGCATCATCTGTGAACTGTCTGAGGGTGCACTCCGTCCCTTGGTGGAGATATTAAGCAGGACTGGGCCCTGGAAAACACCACTGGTGACCGGCTCCTGGCTCGGTCTAACTCCATTGACCACCACTCTCTGGGCCTGGCCATCCTGCCGCTTTCCTACCCGACTTATGGTGCACCCATAAGCCCTGCAAACATTCTAAAAACTGTCCCTGTCAGAAGGCATGTACTTTCCTGTCTTTATTTTAAGTAAGTAAGCAACAGAAATAAAAATCTCTCTGATGATTAAAACAGATATAGTCCTAAGTCTGTTGCCTGAAGCTAGGAAGATTTTTTTTTTTTCCTTCCTGTGAAATAGAAGTGGAAGCAACTGCTGTGTGTTTTAATAAGCATCCTTAAAACCTTCTTATCTCCCCAAGTATGGAGGCATAATTTCTTTTAACAAGAAACTTGCAGTAAAGTGCCAATGTTTCTGGTTTGTGCAGTTACAGCAAAAATATAGTTTCTTACAGATGAGAAGCATTGCTTTATTGACAAAACATACTGCTACAACTTGTTTAACATCCCAATTTATAAACAGAAGATATGTCTATATTGTAGGGTAGAATCAGCTTACAGGTTGGTTCCAATTAAGTCTCATCGCTGCAATTGTAAAAAACTGAAATCCAAGGTACAGTTAAGACCAAGCACTGATGAGCTCCATGAGCTCTTACAAGGCTCCCCCCAGATTAAATAATAGAGAATTTACTTCTAGAAGCATGATGTATATTGGGTTTGAGTACCGTTGAAATCCAGTCATTGCTGATAGTTTTACAAACAGAATATGCCTTGTAGAATTTCTGCTGGCATTTTAAAAGGATTATTGATATAAATAACTATTTTCAATGTCTTGCAATCTCTTTTGTTTAATTTCTACTTTCTTTTGGTCTGTTGTATGGAGGTAAAAAAATGAGGTGATTGCTAGGAAAGTATATTTTATCGGCTTAATTGTTTTCTGGTGTTGTAATTTTAAGAGCTGGTGATCTAATAGTAAAAATACCAAATTGAGCTAGATGACATATGAAAAGCGAATACCCGTTTCCAGCTGAAGGGAAAAAAAGCAGAAATCTGTCTTGATAGTTTCACTGTGTTGTTTGCTGAGTATTGCAAACAGTTGTTAGCTCTTACTGAATTACTGAAAAATTTAAATCACTACTTTTTCCTTCTACCCCCTGATAATAAAACCAAGGAACAACCTTTTTTCTATCTCCATCCTCAGTCTTCTTACAAAATGAAGGGGCAGTTTTTTTCCAGAGACATAGATGAGAATTGGTATTTATCTCTGCTGTCTTATACAAAAAAAAAAAAAAAAATTAGTAATTTCTTGTTGTTTTTCTTTACTTTCCTTTCACATGGAATCACAGACATCCACTAATGACCTGGGATCTTAGCCAAGAGCTAGCAGTAGGGGGAGAAAATGCAGGATATTTATAACCTTCATTATAATCTATTATTTATTCCTTGCTCTCTTCATTGCAAGAGAGATATCATTCAGTATAAAAAAAAACCCACCTAACTCTCACAGTATTTATTTTGCTCATTTTAAGAGAATAACAGTAAAACTGCTCTGCCTTTCTTTTATTCCTTTTTTCTTTTCAGTGGTCATTCAGGCACAGATAACGATGCTATCACAACATTTAAAGCGACAACTTACATTCTTTTTCTGGCATGAAATAATATCTGGGGCAGGGGAATGAGATGTCTAAAACATCTGGCTGTGGAGTGAAACAGCGTGACTGTAGAGAATATTTTGTTGCTTCTTCCAGCTGTGACATTAGCTTGGCTAGACCTTTTGAAAAGCTGAAGATTTTTGCTTCCCCCATGGTTCCATTATTGAATAGTCTGGCCCAGAATTCACACAGGAAAAATTTTCCTTCATGGGATATTGTTGGCCCTGGTCTAAGTCACAGTGTTATTGTTCTGCTGTTGGAGATGCACAGCACAGAAATCAAATCTGTACCTCTGACATCCAACCCAGCACTCAAACCTGTAGTCTCAGGTCCTTGGGACAGAGAAATGAAACCACTTAGTTTCTCATCTGCTCATTAAGTGGTTTGTAGACAGTGTGGCATGTTGTGTGTAGCCAGCCATTTGCTTCCAATCTTCTCCCTTTCCCTAAGGATGCTTACTGAAGTTTTTATCTAGTTTTAAAGACCCCAAAACCATAAAATGCTATGTGCGAATCTTAAAATATTCACTAATAAAGCCAAAAATTGTCAGGTGTTTTTCAGTGTAGAAAGCTTTATTATGACAAATATAGCTGGACTGAGCTAAATCTATATTGATGTAGTGTCAGATGCTGTAGTGTTTGGATTACATGGCTATTACATTAAAATTGCTCTTCTGTAAATCAGGGATAACACAATAGGAATCCCTGCTGGAAAGGAAAAGAGGTGAAAGGTATGTGCTTTTGTATAGGTAGATGAAAAGATACAAATTTATGTTTGCAACAGAATACCAGCAATTTTATAAAAAGAAAAGAAAAAAAGGAAGTAGAGAGTGGATTTGTGCCCTTGGTACTGAAGCAGTTTAGAACTTTTAAAAGTTCAGGTTCTATCAGAATATTTATAAATTAGGCTGATGTGGTAAGTACAGATTTTTTTCCTTTTTTTCAAAATGAGAGATTCTTTTAATGATTGAATAAGGTGTATTTTCATTATTATTATGCAATTTTGGGATAAAATTGTAGGAATATAAAGCTACCACTCAGCCTAATCAGAATCCAACATTCTCCTTCCTGTCCCCCCCTAGCAGAGCAATAGATTTGTCACATATTACCTGTGACTTTCTCTAGTATTTTTATTTTATGACTTCTCCTAAATACCTTAATCAAGCTTGAACTTTCATGCTGTTAAATTCAGCTTGTGTATGAACATTACAGCACAGAGCAGACAGTTTTTCCACTGGAAAAAAATGACACCTGATAAGACAAACAAATAAATCATTGTTGTCTCACAGGGAGAATTAAAGCACAAAGGGATTTAAGGACACACAGGAAGTCTGTTGGCAGAGCCAAGAACAGAACTGTCTCCTAAGCTCTGGTGCAAATGCCTCTGCCAGGGGCCAAGCTTCTTGAGCTGGAGAGAAGCCGTCCCTTTCACAGCCCTGCTTCCGGTGGGACTGGGAAAAAAAAACCTGCAAAGGCAGGATAGAGAGAAGGAAAAGAAATAATCCTGGTTGTGAAGCTGTGGCCTCTTGTTAAGAGAGAAAAACCGTTCCCAAACTAACCAACCGATGCCTTCCCCCCTTCCGCTTTATCCCATTCAAACCAAGGAGTAATGTTGCTGAAGTAATCCAAATGTCACAGCAGAGGGTTCTGTGCAACTGATCATCATAATGTGCTTCCCTTTGCTTGTGCTTTCTCTGGCCATGTACGGAAAGCCCTTCAGCTGGCTGACATTTGTTTAATATTTGTTAAGACAAAACATATGCAGAAAAAGTCTTGCATTATTGGAACAACCTCCTAGATTTGTTTTTATGTATTCCTTCCTTGCATTCTCGTTCTGCCTTTTTATTTAAATTAATCTTAAGGGGTTTGTAAAGATTGTGAGATTAAGGCTTTCATTATTTTGGCAGGAATTTCTTAGTTCTGCATTATTCTATGTAATGAAAAATTTTTTTCACCTTAAATCTGGGTCTTGGATGCTACATTTCAGATGTAGCAGCAATTTAATTAAACACAATTTAGTTGTAACCCAAACAGAAACAGCTTGAGGCAGGCAAGACTCTGGAAGGAAAACACACCATATGTGAGATGCAGCATATCTGTAGTTCACAGTGGGGACAGATACTGCAGGACTGAGCCTCTTAGGCTTCATGCAGTAATTCAAACTGCCCCGACCTATTGGCTGTGGTATGATTTTGTTTGTAATCGTAAATAATAGAACCTCTTTAATACTTAATTCATTTTGTAGCTGTGTCTGCTGCAGTGGTCTTGATACTCTCAAGCTTTCTGTCTCTTGATGAGGAAGTTTTCTCTTCTCTTGTTTGCATGGCAAATCTTTAATGGAAATCAGGCTGTTGAATTTTTTTCAGCATTTATGAAGTCACCTGGTTCTGTGGTCAAAAGTAGCTCTTGGTTGGCTGTGTGTCTTGCTTCAGTTGAGTCTTTTACACTTCCATCAAACTGGGCTATTTCAAAGGCTATTTTTGAATTGTGCCGAGCAAGAAGAAAATTGTCCTTTGATTTTGGTCCTGGTTATTAGCTGCAGGAATTTATCTTAGTATTATAACTTTAGCCTAATGTTTTGCAGTAAAACTGGATTGCTTTTGGTGAATTGTCATTGTTGATGTTTGTGAACTCTGCCTGTAATAAGTAGCAATTTTATTTTTTCAAAAATCC
>VXBU01019632.1:137265-233918 GCA_013400315.1 Bombycilla garrulus | reverse complement strand
TTTTTTTTTTTTTTTGCCTTTACCAAATAAACTCTCTTGAAATTTCTGGTTTCCAAGTTTGGTTTAGTATCCTAATGTTGCTACTATACATTGACCATTTCAGACACTGGAAAATAAGAAAATACGTGCTTTCCAAATAAGACTTGATAAACTGTTCTATTAACTTGTTGCTCCTAAAAGTTGTAGCTTCCTCCTTGTGCTTTCCCCTCCTTTTTCCTCTGCTTCAGTCAAAGTTGGTCCTTGCTTGTTCATTGTTCTCAAAGCAAAATGCAAGTCTTATTTTCCAGAAATTACTCGGGGGAAAAAAGCCCCAAGTGCCAGAAAATGCTTATTTATCAATATTGATCCCTTACATTTGCAAACTTGGCATTACATGCTGTACCTGGAAGTTTAGTGGATTTGTTTTTTCATGTGACTCTGAGACTTGGCTTGAGTGACTTTCAAAACATTCAATTTCCCAAATTATTAAATCCCAAAGCATAGCAGTCAATTTACTCTCATTTAAAACAATTGCTTTTTCTTTCTTCTTATGATCCAGGTTCTAATTGGATTAAGAAAGGAAAGTTTTTATGCTCAGGAAATTTATACTGCCAAACCTTCATTTCTGATAGAATGACTCCCCTGTTCTCTTCAAAATTTATTTATTAGTCTAAGAGGGATACTATCAGAGAATAAAGAGAACCCCTTCCACTTACAATGTAAAATATGTATTTGTTGTCATCAGCTGTGCTAGGTTGTATCTATTCAATGCATAGAAATTCAAAGAAAAGTCAAAGGCACTGGTATTAACTAAGCCTTGTGTTACAAAGTCAGTAGCATTAGTTTGAATCTCATGCATTAGAGAACAGTTTAATTATCTCCAACCTTTTGGAGGAACAAAAGAAAAACTGACAGTCAACACACTTGTTTCTGTCTTGGTGTGTGTCACAGAGAGGTTATAGATTCAAGGGATTATCCACAGGCCGTTAGTTTGATAATAACTAAGGAGTCAAAGAATGTAAAAGAAAGAAGTCTTTATAATATGTACAGGCAATTGGGAGAAATAGAATAGAATAGAAACACTTCTTCAAAAATATAGGCCTTTTTAAAAAGAAGAATTTGAAAAAAAAAAACCCTTCACACTTTTAATATCCAAGCAAAAATTTCAATGTAAGCAAAAGTCTCAAATCGTTTCTATTAATAAAATAAATCTGAAAATTCTTTCACTTTTGTTGAGTAATTGGATGTGCTCCATGCCAGATTTTACTTCTTAGCAGTAGAACAAAATATATTCCTGAAAAAAAAATTAGTCATCTGTCTGCTAATGCATACTTATACACAGACATGCAGGTCTAATGTGATAAAATGTGATATAATCTCAGGATAATAAATAAGGTATTTTTTGGTGCCTTTAAAATTCATTATTTAAGAAAGATATAAAAACTCCACTATAAATTTTGACTTTTAAGCTAGCAAAGAAGAGCTGGCAGAAGATTTCTGATTCTGCTGTCCTAATGGGAAAGAATCAGAACAGATTACTGCTTGCCTCTTATAAATCTGTGGTAGTGAAAAAGACTGTTATGCTTATTACTCTCAAATCTAATTGCAAAATATGTTTCCAGCTTCTAAAAAGGAAGAGTTTTACTACTTTAGTATTGTGAATTTCACTTTATAAAGGTTCATGCAACGGGGAGAAGAAATGTCTTCTCTCACTTGGCCATCCCTGTTTCTTAGGACAGGGGGTGTCCTTCTCTGAAACCTCCCTGACTCCTCCAATTTTTTTATCTTTTGGTAAGACAAGGTGCATTTCCAATTGATATTCCTCATGCAACATTTTAAAAATGGACTGTGTGAAAAGGTTAAAGCTCTCAAGTGCTCTTAAAGAAGCAACCCAAAACCATATCTCAATTTGTTCTACCGAATATTATTTTGTTTTGAATTGAATAATTAATTCTGATTTTCTTGTCAGGGATGACCTGATACTAACTGCAAAATTTTGGGTGTGGATTTACTTTGTGTTCCACGCTGACTTTATACTTCATAATTTTTGATTTCCAAAAGAGTTTCAGATGTTGTTTGCAAAGTGGCACATTCCTGTAACACATTGATTCATTTGTAACACATTCTTTGTGTTACAAAAGAAATAAATCATCAGTCTTTCTAGTCTTCGGTTTTAAATACGATTAACTCAATGGTGATAATTTGACACTTGTCATAATGCCTTCTCGTAACTTTTTCAGAAAGGCATGGGTTTTTTTCCACTGTTAGGACTGTTAACAAGTGATAAGTTGTCGAATATTTCAGAGATCACCATGGGATATGGACCACATACAGCTGGGCAAGTGCAGGGAAAAGACACAGCAAAGCCAGTTAGGGCTTTTTTGAAAGGCTCATTCTTGCATGGAACAAAGTGAACAGTGCCAGTCATGCAGAGCAGCCGTGCAGGGAAGACAGAGTTGTCTCAGCCAAGTGGTGTGTTCTCTGCAGGAAACCATATCCAACTCATGTTCCTTGAAAAACCTCATCTTCCTGAGGTTTCATTTCAAATGTGAGACTTGGAAGAATCCCAGAAGAATCTTCTTTTCCCTGCCACCCTCACCTCGTGATCAGCAAAATCTGTGATTCAATGTATTGTATCATGAAATATGTTAGGACATATGCCCAGAATGATTAATTAGAGGACTTTTTGTATAATATGCAACTGTTATTGCTGATGGGTATTTGGACTAATGCCTCTGATATTAGAAAAAAGCTTTGATTTCAATTACTCTCCTTCATTTTAAACAAGTAATAAATTCATTGCTGTGCTTCGCTTCTCCATTTTTCTATAGTACACCAAAACAAAGAGGCTTTTCTGACTAAATTGAGGCTACATTCAACTAAATTAATTGTAATTTATCCTTGCAAAAGGAGAGAGAGTAATTTACCAGAAAGAACAAAAACAAAACAGTACAAATCAACTTTTAATAGAAGTTCAGTAAATAATTTTTAGAAATTCTGGTGCATCACCATCCTAGAGTTATGTCGCTGTTTTCAGAGTATCCAGTTTTGCTTGTATGATATGTCTTCTCTCAAGGCCTAATTAAAAAGATCTGATTTGAAACATATTTGAATTAAATTGTCTGAGTAACCATGTGTATTTAAGACAGAGTAAATGTAACAGCTTTAACTGAGACTGTGGAGTTGGAGGCTCTTCTCTCAGAGTCTGAGGTACTCCTGGAGAGAGTGCATGCCCAATAATTTGCACAGTTGGCTTAAATTGCTCTGGATATTCTAAAATTGCAAGGAGTTTTATGAACACTAGTGAGAACATCCCACAGTCTTCTACTAATGGATAGCATTATTCCTACTTTGTCTATAGGAAAACTGAACCATGAAAATGTAAAATGAGTTGCACAACGTCATACAAAATTTCAACAACAGAGCAGGAAGTAAAATGCTGTTGTTCTGAAATACCAGCTTCAGTGCTCAGATGACATAGATTAGTCTTGCTATCCTGAAATCTTGCCACCTGTGAAGGTTTCATTTTATTATACTTAGCTCAGTTACTAACTCTCAAAGATCCACTGTGAATCTTCAGAAAGGAGGACAGCACTTAATGAGAAAACTATCACAGAATCAAGATACTTCTCTGGGCTGCATTTGTCCCTGTTGTAGGAGGTTCTACCATGTGAAGCATGAGTTTCTAGATTGATATGGAGTCCTCCAGCTGCTTTTAGTACAATGAGCCATGCAAAGTTCCCGAATTTATTCAATGTTCATATTCTGACATGGACACAGTATTGCCTCGCTCCCCTTACTTCAAAATAATTCATCCTGTAATTTCTTAGTCATTTATACTGCTTGACTCAGCTCCTCTGTCAATCTTCAGAACTAGTTCTTGCCATCTTGAATTTAGATCAGACTTACCCCTTATATTCACATTCCCAGCTACTGATTTTATTGAGGTGCTCACAGAGGTGAAACCTTCTCCTATGAAATTAAGTGTCCTGTCTTAGAGATGTCCTGCAAGTTTTATGTGCTAACCAGGTAGGGAAGAGATCCTAGTGCTGCTTCTACTGAAGGAAAGTTCAGTGTTCGCTGGAGAATTCACATGAGAATAACTTTCCCTGGACCCTGATCCCTTTTAACCACTCTGCAGGGCTTCTACTTGCCTGATAGCCCAATTTACTGCTCACAGCAGATATGCATGGGCTCAGAAACACACCTTCCCTGAATCCCTTGACCATCAGCTTGGACTCTACTCCTAATTCATATTCCTTACCATAATATTCCTCACCTTAAACATTCCCTGGTGAGTTTTACCCAGCCCTGCAGACCCCACTCAAATATCCTAAATTCTCCTGTTTCTCTTTTTCCTCCAGATTGTTGTCTGTGAAGTCCAGGTTGGCCCTCTCCAAAGCTCCGCTTCAGTTTCTTAATGGCCTCCAGTAGTGACTGGAGAGTTGGTCTCCATCTTTTCTTTGATTCCTTGTCTGTTACATTTGTATTCCTGTTTTTTGTTGATGGCTTTCTCTGTATGCTTTGAATGGAAAAACGTCTTGAGCTGATTATCCTAGTGAAGCAGATGTTCTGACATGCCACAAACCCTTACAAATGCGAACAGGAGTCGTCAAATTTTACCAAAGAGGAACATTATTGATTCTGCAGCTGGAAATCAGCATCTTGTCCTAGCTTGAGCTGAAATATAATCTGAAAGCTAAAGTCTCACAAAAGGATTTTCAATCTGCTTTTGGGGCAGTTTAGGTAGAGTGGTGATATCTATGATTTTTTTCTATTGATTTTTGTATCAGCTTTAGTGCATTTATCTGTCCATTGGACAAGTGAATGACCTGGCAGTGGATGAGATTTCACAGCACTGAAACACTGAAATCCTATGCATCTCTTTATACACTAACCAGCTTTCTATGTGAACAGCAAAACCATTAATGCTTGAAACACCTCTTTTTTAACGCCAAAGAGTAGAGGGGTTGGCAGCCTGCCTGCTGGAACCTTTTGATCCACAATGCACTCCTAGCAAACCTTACTAGGTGTCCTTTCAGCTGGTCTAGGGCAAGGCTTTGATGTCCTGAGAATGTGATCACAACGTGGGTCACCTGTGGATCAAAAAAAAAAAAAAAAAAATAGAAAAATAGGAGCTAGGAGAGTAGAAGGAATAACTGGTCAGATCTTGCTATATGGGTAGTTTGGCATTGTGGGCCCAACTTTAGCAGCCACAGAGTACAACCAGTGCAAGCTTTGGAAATCCTGAGGAGCTGACAAGGATTTGGTGGTAATGGGCCCTGGCTCTGTAACACAATGAGCAGAAAAAGACACACCACTGTGTGTTTGGTGTGAAGAGAAGACAAAGCATGCAACCTCTGGTGATGTCACTTACTGACCAGACGGATCAGATAGAAGTATTGCTTGGCTGAAATCTGTGTGCAAGTTAGACTTTCTTTGCTTCTGATCTGCAATTTTGATGCTGAATTTATGTAATTGCATCGAAGAGCCTTGATCGTTCCTCTCTGTCACATTTATGATGAGAATTGTGAAGGCTTGGGGTGGGAAAGTGGGAAAGATCCTCAAGAATTCACATAGTCTGAGTATAAAATAAGAGATAGCAGGCAGGGAAGCACTTAAAGACTGCTGCTCCTTGTCAGCACCATGCTTGGCAAACCAGTATCTTAAGGAAGATCTAATAAGTGAATGCTGAGCACTCAACATTGAGTCTGATAAAACAGAAAGACAAATGTGTGAAGATCCCTGTTCCCACAGAGTCATTAAATGAACAAGAGATGCAAGTAATGAAGAGTGTTTGTGGGGAGATACATTGTTCATGGATTCTTTTATTTCTCTTGGTCTTTTCAGGTGTTCCAGGACCTTGGAACTTCTGTGTTGTCTGGTGCATTTAGAGGATACAACATCTGCCTCTTTGCATATGGACAGACAGGTTCAGGAAAAACTTACACAATGATGGGAACACCTGTGAGTTACACCACTCATTTTAAACTTAGGATTGAGGGCAGGATGTCTAGCAGAAACACTGCTTTATTTTTAAATGGTGGTTGTGGTGCTTGTTGAGCAGAATGCTTATACATGTTTTATTCAGTTTTTAAATATATAAAATGTGAGCCTTTACATTTAGGTAAAAAGTAGATTATCAGGTAAAAATACCAGGAAGTGTGATGTAGTTTAAATATTTATTATTAGATAATCTTCTTAGTACATATGAATCTTATTGCAGAGTTAGAGGACAAAAAAAATCGATACCCTGGAATAGTTCTTGATTTTAGAAACTGTAGCCCAAGATAATTCAAAGTATTAATTCCTATGGGATATTTTGGCAACCTGACCTATGATGAGATTAAGCTACTTTCACAAATAAAAATGGGTACAATTCACAGTAATAGTTTTGCAACAGACATGTTTATTACTTGGAATATTTGTCTGTGGAAAGGCCAAATCACTTCCAGTTTTGACATGCATTTGAATGGAATTTACAGAAGCTGTTACATTTTAAGACTGTCTACCAGGCATCACCTAAAGCACATTTTAATCTTGCTACTCAGATTGATGGAGTCAGTTGATGATTTTCTGTGTTTTGCTGCAACAGAAGGCAATTCGATTTTTATCCAAGAATATTCTTAGCTGTTTGTAAAGCATACTGCTAAAAGGAAAAAAAAAAATTAACAGTTTGCATAAGTGGACCGGTATTTCCTACATCCATAGGATTCAATTTTTAAGGTGAAATAAGGGCAAACTGTGTTTAAACCCCAAAGATAAGAGGCCTGTGTTCTAACATAGTTTGTTCTTTTGACAAGTTTGTATTTTTAAAATGTTATTTTCTCAATAGACATCAGCAATAGGATTTAGTTACATATTGCCAGATTCTCTATTAATTTTATGTGCAATCAAGTTTTATGCCATAAAAGCCTGAAGAATTGTTAAAATTTGGGTGGCAAACTGGGATATTTGAATTACCCTATTTTGAAAATATGTTAGCAATTCAGAATGGCCACAACTTGAAATTGTCATTATTTTCAAGGAAATTTCTAGATGTTGTGTTTCTAAGAGATTTCTTGCTTAAAAAATAATTTCTTTCTCCAATGCAATACTGCTTCAAGCTGATCTTTAATAACATGCGTTTGCTGTGAAACAGTCTTCCAGTGTTTGGTCTAAACAGAATTTTTGTCCATGGTGGTCCACTTGATGAGCCTGGATTTCCTTCTTTTAACAGTTTCAAGTGTGCCTTGTGAAAAAAGCCTTTCATGCTATTCAGCAAGCAGGATCCACCTAAGTCTTTGTGTCTTTCCCAGGGTGTGCTGGCAGTGCAGTCACTAAGGTGTGAGCAGCATAAGGAGAGTTCATCTCACAGAACCACGCTCTTTCTTCAGTGCTGTTTAGACTGAGCAAAATTTAAATCACCTAGTCTGAGTGTTGTTAGCAACCCCATATTCTGTTCTCTCTGAGAAACAAAATATATAAATCTAGAATATAAAACTGTTCCAAGGCTCCTCTGTGATGCATAGCATGAACAAATAAAAGTAGAATAAGGAAAACCCAAAAATATTTGTGAGCAATCAAGCTAGTTTCAGTGTTGGCCTGGCTTCATCTAGTCTGCAACACCTCTGACATCAACATGTCCAGGATCATTACATTACATTACATTTTGGATTTAACCCAAGCTTCTAAACAATGCTGTGTATATTGCTCTAAAATTACTTTTAGTATAAATAGCCATACTGTTCTGAACTATACTCCATGGCTGTTTGTATTGTAACCAACCATACAGCCATTACTGCACTATGATTCTCTCCTATTCTTATAACTTGGCTTTTGTTTGAAAATAGGTTTTGCATGAGTGTCAGAAAATATATTATTTAATTTTTTTTCTGTTTATTATTTGAAGGCATCCATTGGGCTGACACCTCGTATATGTGAGGTATTTTTTTTTCTTCACTTGCATTTGTTTAAGCAGTTAGATTTTCTTAATGTATTTTAAATTTACATAAACTTCTTATTTGTGAAGGGCCTCTTTTCAAGGAAGGATGATTACTCAGACCAGATGGCATCATGCAGGGTAAAGGTCAGGTAAGTGTGTCCCTGTTTTGACAACAATATGAAAGCTTTTAACAACTTACTCCTGTGACTGAACAAAGTAAAGACTAGTTTATTTTGTTTCTGTTTTCTTAGAAGATAGCGGTTTTGGAACAAGGGGAAAAACACAGAGAAATGATGTGAAAGTATTGGGTTTAGTTTTCCATCTGAGTATAGTTCTTTGGATGCTGTCTATTCACTTTTGTATAAACAGCTGAAATAGGAATATTGAAATAGTGAAAATTTACTTGCTTTGTTTAACTGCTAAATTGAGCCATAATCCTACAATCTGGTTTTATTCATCCTTCCCTTGGACCTAATAAAGCACTGTATTTGGAAATCTGGGGATTTGAGCCCACTAAAAAAAAAAATCTGTGGAAGAGTCAGTTACATTGTCTAAATATACAATTACTCCTTTTGTTTTGTGTTTAGCAGAGCGAATTGAACTTTCCTTGCTTTCCCTTTTTTTTTTTTCTTTTCAGTTTTCTCGAAATCTATAATGAACGTGTCCGAGACTTGTTAAAACAGTCAGACCGAAAGAAACCTTACACACTTCGAGTTCGAGAGCACCCTGAAACAGGACCATATGTACAAGGTGAGAGTGGGCTTCACAATTAGCATCACAACTGCAAGACAGTGTGCCAGGTGTGTGTATATCTTTGCATGTATTCCTGCAATGATCTGAATTGCCTCTGCTCTTCAAGGGGTACTTTTCTCCAATGTTTCACACTGAGAGCGTTGCCTCTGTGTTATCCTACTGGCTGGATGTCCTTCACTCTGCCTTTCCAGCCATCAGTCATATGGGAGCCATATTATCTTTTTTTTTCTGTTATTTTAAAGAAATACTAACTTAATCAAGAAGTCTACCAACATTAGCTCTTAATGGGTCCTCCAGACTATCTAAAGGTCCCTTCATACCTGTTTCATACCTTGGCAGCAGAATATACATTAAAAAAAAAAAAAAAGAAAAGAAAAATTCAACTGTTTGACATTGCAGGACAGGCCATGAGAAGCCATGAAAATTGCATGCAAGTGAAAACCTAATAAGCTTGATTGTCAGTTGTCAGCTTTTTTTTTTTTTAGATTTAGTTCTTACCTTCTCTCTCATTGTTTTTCTAATTAGAGTTTATTTTCAGTTTTGATTGCTGTTTTCACCTCAGGGTCTCATACAGCTTTCAATTGAAAGTTTGCAGTTTGGCCTTTGGTATTTCATAAATTGATTGGCTCCTGGTTTAATGTTTGCCAGCTACATGACGATGTATCTGACCAACAGCTGACAAAATCACATCTCAAAATCAGTGCACCAGTGTAAAATCATACAAAGTAGATTTACAGTGGAGATCACAAGGAAGAGGGTTTTCCAAACTGGGGGTTTGTTTAGAAAGTAAATGCATGCATTTCCTTTTCTTCTTGCCTTATATCCAGCAGACAGAATTCCAGAGTAGCCTCTGGTATCACTGATTCTGCAACTGCTTGGCTGGCCACCAAATGAGTAGTACTACCTAGGGGATATGCACTTAGTAAACAAAATGCATATCACATAGAATTTTATGGATCCTGTCACATCAGAGCAAATAATGATTTGTCCTGGCTTCTAAATAGAGTCCTCGTCTCTGTTTAGTGAATTTCTCCTGCTCTCCCTGATTGACTTTTCTCCCAGTTTTTCTTTATTACGGCATTACACATCACATGGTTATCCTTCCTCCAGAGAATACAGGAAAATGTGACAACAGATAGAGTGACTTGACTGTGTGATTGGAGGGAGCCTGGCTGAATGGAGCCCAGCTCTGATTCCTTGGACACCTGCTGTATGGGTCATTGTGCACCTAACAACCCTTGGTTATTACCAGTTCCTCCTCTCAGAATTTGAAATCAGCACTTGGAAAGTGTTGAACTTTCATGGTCCTGTACACAAGGGCCTATCAGACATTCTGGTTGTTTCAGCTATGTTTTCCCAACACATCAGCATCCTGTTTTAAGGAGACATGGAAAATGGTCTCATTAGTATGGCAAACATGAATCTTTGAAAACCAAATTCATAGACATTTGGCTTTTATTGAGGGATTTCCAAGATTCTCTTTCTACCTGCTCATTATTGGAGAACTTCATTGTTGATGGAGTTCAGATACTAATTATTTTCTTTTAGCAGCTGCTCATTCACCACACAAGAAAGAATCTTTAAACTACTTCCTTCCTTGGCAATTTCCATCTTTTTTTTTTCTCAGGCCTTATATATCCACTGATTCCTTGGCTGCATATAATGGAGTTTCCCTGTTGTAAAAGAAAATAAAGTTATAGCTTCTGCCAATGGGCTGGCTTGCCTTTTGTCACTGTTTTGTCTTCATCTGGAACCTTCCAGGCCAATTCTGTCACTTCTTTTTCAATTCTGTTGTGGCTTTTGTTGTTGTTTTGGGGCTTTTTTGGGGGGTTGGTTGTTTGTTTGTTTGTTTCTATTGTGCTTTTTTATTTACCCATTTTGAATAAGGGTTTTATACTTGGACACAACTGAAATTTTTGACTGGAACAATTTTATGCTAGATTTCTGAAATATGCCAATAGTTGATTCTATTTTTTATACTAAAAAGAAAAGATAGTGGCAAAAGATTAACCTAAATATTGTTTGCCACTTTTGGCCACGGTTGTAAATTCAGTTTGAATAATTTATTTTAGATTATTCACTCCTTCTGCGTATTATGACAGCCTCAAAAAATAGTTGTGTTAATGCCTGTAAGAAAAACTTTATTTTCAATGCTGTGATTCATGTTTTTTTTAAAAAACTGATCACATGCATGAAAAAATTAAATAATTTCTCTGCTGAAGACACTATGGGATGCAGTTAGATGATGTTGGGAGACCGTGTGAACTGAAGTAATTTCAGGCTGACAGTCAGTGGCTTGGGGCAACAGATGAGAGTTCTTTTTTTTTTTTTAGGCATGTGTATACAAATATATATTAATAAATTTGCCTGTGCAGTTAATGTAATTGAGAACTGTTTACTGTCTCAAGTAAAGCTTGCTTTATGTTTGACAGCCCTAGTGTCTGTAGAGGAGAGGGACTAATAAAGTATGATGGAACTGCATTCATTAGTTCACATCTAAAATAAACAGCAGTGACTTGAATGCAAGTTTGAAGTAAAGGCAGTTTCATTTTAATAAGATCAGATTCGAGAAAGCTTCTTGTGAAGAGGTTAACACTGGTACAAAATGCCCTTCTCAACTGCACTAATGTACTGCTGCAATAAAAATTGCTGAGCTCTGTAATGAGGGTTTTCTACGTGCTGAAGAAGTCTTTGGCAATTTTATATGTAGTCTCTCTGTGCAGGATCAGAGTGCAAGAATAATATTCCCAATAACTAGACAGCTAAGATCAAAATTATCAGCAAGTTTACTAGGGGAGCTTGGTTTGTGTTTCACTTCCAGGCAATTTTCTGTATGGGAGAAATGAAATTGGTAAACATCAACAAAGCTCAGAAATTTCCATTGTTTTCTATGGACCAAGCAAGTTAAGGACTAGCATCTGTATTTGCATCATACTTCTTGCAAGCAAATCAACAGTTGTAAGGTTTGCTGACTCTTATGGGGAGCTCCTCAGTCTACGTTAGTTTTAATTGTGTTTGATGTCAGTGACATTCAGAGTATGGTTAGCTGTGGATGCAGAATAGAGAGAGTGGGAAATCAGAAAACTTAATCCCTTTAAGGTCACTTAGATGCTCTGAGCAATTCATTTTCCATTTGCAAGTTCAGTCAGAAAGTCCCAGCTCTGAACACTAAGTATTTAAATGTTTTCCAACCCATCGTTTTTTCATGTAAAGGCTGAGAGATTGTAGCCTTTAAAATGCTGAAAGTGTTTCAGTGCTTTGGATTGGAATGGTTTCAAACTTCTCCCTCACAGATGGTTGCGCTGTTAAGGAGTCGGCCTCTCTTAAATCAGGAAATGATGCAATCTATTTTATTACTCTGAGACAGATTTCTGGGGGAGATCCTTTCTTACTCCAAGGCAGATTTCTAGACAAGCAAGTAGTTTTGATCTTTCTGTGGGACTTTAAAATGATCTTTCTTTTTCTGGCAGCCAACAGAACACTTCATCATTTCTTTTCAAGCAACATTTAAAATATTTAATTTCCTTATTAAAAAGCAACCTGTTTTAAACTCTCTGCTAGAATCACAATTCCAGTGCTTAGGGAAATGTAGGCAGGTAAGAAATTCTTCCGTGCCTCCTTTTTATAATGGTATTTTTATTCAGTTAAATAAGACCCTGAAAAGGGGTCTGGGAAAACAATGTATGATAGTTTCCATATTCAGAACTTTGAAGATCCCAGTGCGGCTGGAGAAATAATGGGCCTCATTCTCAAATGGAAAATGTGATGACTTCTGGAATTAATGTGTTGTAAAGGGACACTAGAGAGCAGAAGAAATACTTTTGTTTGAAAATCATCCTATACTTTGTGTTTGTGTTAGTGTTCACGCATGCACACTGCAGTTGCGGGTTTTTTTAAAAGTGTGGGGGATCCAAATTCTTTTTCTTTTATATGTGTCAGTTGTTAAGGAACTAAAGTAAAATCCCTTCTTTGTCTTAGGTTTTGCTTTCATTTAGAGTTAAGCAAGCTGTTATGAAAGGATAGACTCTAACAATAGCAGAAGTACCTATTTCTGTCTTGTTGAATTTCATATTAATTTGACTTACATTCTAGCGGTAGACAAATTATTTGATCCAAATAAATCAATTTATTTTCAGTACTTTCCCTTCACCCATACTTTTGTGGTCTGTAAGTAATCGAACCTAAATCTGTGGAGGGAGAGGAAGTTGCCCTGGATTCCAGCTGTGAGATCAGCATTCTGCACAGGGGTGTTTTGCTAGCTGTGGTATGACAAAGACCTGTTTCACAACTCAGGTGTTTCTTAAGGAGTCACTGCAGTACAAATGAGAAATAATCCTCGGTGACAAGGCATATTAAACTGGATTTGTGGTAAATACAAGCCTGTTAGGGATAATTTTGTGCGTGTGCTGTAATTTGCATTTTGCCAGGAGCTGGCAGTGCCTCAGCACAGCAGCACACCGCCCTCCACTGGACCCCACCTGGTCATGACCACCCCTCCAGCACAGCAGGCTCTGAATGTGGGATTCCTTTCATCTCTTTGGGGGGTTTTCCCACTCCTTAAAAATAAAATCAAATTTAAAAGAACAAACAAGTAAAAGCCAACCAAAAACAAACTGAAAGGAGAAGACAAGAAAAGGCCAGATGGTTCATATCATTATTTGGGGAGATCCTTCAAAAAGCCCTCTGAGGAGAAAAGTGCATGGATATTCCCGAGTTCAGACTAAAGCCTATTTAACTAAGTGTTAAATATTCACTGGAGCTGGTTCCTAGTTCAGTTAGTTGTGTGAGCAGAGCCATCATCCAGAGGCAGTGGCCAAAATCTTTTTTGTAGGATCTGTACCCAAGTAGAAACAGTGACATAGCTGAAGATTTATTATGGACTTAGGGTTATACTGTTTTTAAGTACCAGGTTCTGATCCTTGAAGGTATGAGGTGTTTTTTATACTAATCAGAAGGATGAACTAAAATTTTTTTACTTAATTTTTTAAAAAATGAAATAGTTGTGTTTTTTAATAAAGTTTCCTCTAGTCGAGAGACTACTTGTATAATAGACTGTAATCTTAGCAGAACATCCTTGTTGGGTAAATTGTTGGATAAACTGAATGAAACTTCCTGAGAAAGCTAAGTATTTAACTCTTCTTGAATCTTTGGCAGGTTTGACTCAGCATTTAGTTACAGACTACAAGCAAGTTGTAAAACTTCTAGAAGAAGGAATAGCTAAAAGGTATTTTACATAACAAACCAGCTGTATCTGTATTTAACTCTTCTTTCACTGTGTGTTGATTCCATTGATGTTTATTTTACTGTGTAGGTTGCCAGTGCTTTGTGATGACAGGATGTCAGATTTGGTGATCCTGCATATGACACACACTTGAGATGTTACCTATCATCATATTGTCCAGAGCAAGTGCCACAAGCACTCATGAAGTTGTTTCTTCAAAACTGATCCTGTGCTGACTTACCCACAAAATTCCACCATCTGTCTGTGATAAAAGATGCAAGCCAAGAAAACATTTTGCTGTAAACAGACATCTGTTTTTCCCCTTCACTTGCTCATGATACTTTAGACAGGATAGCTTTCAACTCATTTTGTTGTTGAATTCAGTGATTTAAAACTGCTGAAAATATCATGTGTACTTTTTTATTTTCTAGAAGTACTTGGTTTGCAGTTATTTGGTTTTATTTCTAGAAGTTCCTAGTCCAAACTGTGTGTTTGCTGTCAGTGAACTGTGGGATTTGGAATACTGGTGAAGCCAGTAATTTTGGCTCTCATTAGTTAAGACACTTTTTGATAAGAAGCCTTGAATATTTTTACAGGTGCCATTACAGTCATGGAAAAGAGTTTTATTTGAAAGGATCCTGCAAATCCCAATCACAGTTCCAAAATTAATATTAAGTCTTATCATAAGAGTAGTCAAGGTTTTAGAACAACAACAACAGTGATCCTGGGAAGCAAATAAAAACTAAGGTGCATTATCACAAAAAAAACCCCATAGAATATACATCAGGATTAAGTTTTGCTGTTTCTGCTTGTAGCAATTAATAGATGTAAGTTTATGGTAAAAAGAGACTATTTCAATACACAAAATTTCGGGTGAATACATGGTTAGGTGGGTTGTGAGTAATTGAGATGTGAACTTGCTCTATAAATACCTTGTGTATTGTTGGAGGTGAGGAGTACTAACACTTCCTCCTCCAAATCTTGGAGCACTGTCTTTTTCTCTTTTATAACATTTGGTGCTGTGCCCTCACATCCTCTGCCCACTGTAGAGCTGTTTTCTGTCTTCTGCCCTTTACCTAATTGTTTGTCTTCCTCCTCCAATATCTGGAGACTCGTTCTCCTGCTACCTCAGCTTTGGCTTGCTTATAATCACGCTGTGCTCAGCTGCCTGTGGATTTGGCAGTGGCCACTCACAAGCCTGTGGAGGAGGTGTAGGAAGCAGAGAACCACAGGGAGGAGAGTCCTGGCTTTGCCCTCGCGCCCTGGGCACTCAGCAGCATTCACCAAGCTGCAGTTCCCTGCTCTCTAGTGCAACTGGTCTCTGCAATGCTCTGACAGCTGGGCTTGTAACAAAAGCATGGTACCACAGCCCTTTTCTGCACTACTAAAATCACCTTCTGTGTTGAGGGCAGGCTTGGAAAAACTGATGATAAAGGCTGCACATAGAGCTGATATGCAAGGCAAGCTCAAAGGAGAAAAACCCATGTCCTTGCTTTTGTCCTGGACAAAATCCTACTGTCTTTGGGGTTTTCTAATTAAAACAACAATAAAGAAAGTAGAATTTCCAAAAGTTGGCATTACAGAGGCAGCAGGAGAGTCCTGCTGCTCCTCCTTCTGTGGACAGTTCCTGGTTGCCAGAGTGCACTGGGTCAGAGCACGAGGGCGGTTTGCCTGGTCTGTCTGTGACAGGGAGTCACAAGTGCCACACAGGGAATTCCAGTGTTCATTAGCACTCACATGGCTGCACTGGTTAGTCTCACTGGACTCCTCTAGCAGTGTAAAAGAGCTGCATCAGGGTAAAGTAAGCCCAGAAATGGTGTACGATGGTTTTTGAACCCTCTGGAAGTGCCAAGGGATAAAAAGGGGGACAAATGGAGAAGATGTGCTGACTCTGTACACTCTGTATTGGGGATGGGCTGTTTGATGCTGTTGCTGGCTGTATTTCTCTGCTGTGTTCCCTGCTTATGCCACACCTTATACCTGAGTTGTAAGGCTGCTTTAAGATATCTCCTCAGAGTGCTGCTGGTGGAAAAAAACACCTCTAATTGATCCTCAGTTTCCACCCTTCTGTGTTCTCTGCCAAATGCTCGGGGACCGGATCCAAGAATGCAGCCTGCCATATTCTCCAAGTTTCACATTTTTTCATTATCTACTGTATTTGTTGATTTTGATTTTCCTGAATACAGGGAAGTAACCCTTTGTAATTGAATTGTTTGTTCTTCTTTCTAGAATCACAGCAGCTACACATATTCACAACACCAGCAGCAGATCCCATGCTATCTTCACCATCCACTACACTCAGGTTAGCTAAAAATAACCCAACTTCCTCTCCACTTTCAAAAGCATTGTTCACTGTGTTGTGCATTGTTTACTTGTCACCATTTTGTGCTGTTTGTAGCAATGGTGGAAGCTGTTACTTATTTCCTTTGGATCACACCGCAGATGTGTTGAGTCTTTATTGAAGCATTCTGTTCCTTTGTGTAAGCTTATAGTCAGAAGTAATGCCAAAAGCTCACTTTTAAAAGAAATGTTTTCAGTTTTAATCAGCCGTTTGAAATGCAATAACCCTTCTCAGATGCTGTGAAAATTACATGTGAATATGTTTGAGGGTTTATCATACTTGTTTAGGATTTTTAATTAAAGTACAGAATTAGTTTACACCAAAATTTTGTATCTGTCCAGCTTTTTAGATGTGCTCATCTCTTTAGCATTTGGCATCCAGTACTCTCCCTGAGACAATGCAGCCTTTCTCTGGAGGAATTACATCCTTCCCTGGCAGGGAAGTCGTTCAGTGATCCAATAGACCTTTTCTATCTCACACTTCTAACATCCTGTAATCACAGAACATTTTGGGATATTTTTCCTTAGTTTCACAAAAGACCTTTGGAATACATTAGTGGAAAATAACTCTGCAAGGTCTACAAGAAAGTCTTTCACAGTCTCTAGGCAGTAAAGGTTTTTTTGAGAGGAAATTGGCATAAGAGGGTAGTTTCTCTGTGGGGTGAGAAAGCTATTGAGTTAGTGGTTTGAACATAGAGGGCCAAGGTCACAAACAAAGGCAGCGAGACAGTCATATGTACAACTCAGCTTCAAACAAAAGAGCACATTAATTTTATTTTCATTAATTAATTAAGGGGAATAATCTTCCTTATTCATGTTTTTTTCTTCAGGCTATTTTGGAGAACAATCTTCCCTCTGAAATTGCAAGCAAGATCAACTTAGTGGACCTTGCAGGCAGGTAATAATATACTGAAGGGCAAAGAGGTAATTGTTTCTGAAGATGCTGGCAGTACTGTCTTAAAAGATTTTTTTAAATATTTTAAAATTTCATTGAAGTAACAGTAAGCCTGACATTCTTAAAATTTAACAGGGAATATTAAGCTAATATTGTCTGGGTATTGATTTTCATTGGGGAAGGGAATTCCTGGGCCCTCAAACCAATACTGTCCTGTTGCATACATTTAAGGTAATTCCATTCACCTCTATACTCTTATTAAGTGGCTTTTCCGGTAGCTGTTGTTGGAATTACTAAATCTGAGCTTGAAAACAGAGGGGGAAAAAAGAATGTGTTCCTCATGGCTGCCTAGCATGGGCAGGAGAAAATAGTTATACCTCACTGTTTATGTTGTTCCTATTCCAGAAGTTCCTAAGTCTCTGATCTTTGCTATGCATTTCAGTGAGGAACATGTGGTTGTGCTGGATGTGACAGAAAGCAGAAAGATGGAAGTTGTGCTAAAGAATTATAGAACAGTTATAGAAAAGCACTTTTGTTTTCTCGAGAACATAAATTACCATGCACGTATGGTCAGAGAAAGTGGCATTGAGGGAACACACAGACTTTTGTACCGAGCCAGTCTACCCTTGTGGAGTTGTGAAATGTATGTTGTTTTTCTAAACTCAGAACCACTATGATGATTGGGTTGCCCAGTTCAGACATCAGTTTATGTTTTGGTGGGTCTTTAGCAGTATCTGGCATCAACAGGCTTTGCTCATGTTTGTTTGGACTTTCTGAAATAGAGGGCAATAGAAAAATATTTGAAGTATATGGGTTTTTTAATTGCAAAACTCATAATTTCTGTTTTCTTGTATTGCTTGAAAATACATAATGTTTTCATATTGACTGTATGTTAATAATTAAGCATTTTGTTTATTTTGCATTGTCTTTTTCATGCTTGCTTGCTACAGTGAAAGAGCTGATCCCAGTTACTGTAAAGATAGAATTACTGAAGGTGCCAATATTAACAAGTCATTAGTTACACTTGGAATTGTCATATCCACTTTAGGTAAGCAGATTAGTTCTTTATATTGAAGGGTAGTGATAAAAGCATATGAGTCACTCACCATGTGCTGAGTGTAAATGTTTATTTGCATTTACATCAAAAAGCTCAACAGAGCAGCTGTGCGGTGTCTTCATAAACTGTAATGACATCTATGAAAATTAAGTAGCCGTGAAAGAAAAACGAACGCCTTTCCTGAGCTCCGTGGTGTTTCTCCCTCAGCACAAAACTCTCAGATGTTCAGCAGCTGCCAGAGCATCAACAGCATCACAAGTGAAGGGGAGAGCAGCCATGTGGACAGTCCTCCCTCGGGCAGTAGCGCTGGCACCAGGCGGCCGGCGTACATCCCGTACCGTGACTCCATCCTCACCTGGCTGCTGAAGGACAGTCTGGGGGGCAACTCCAAGACCATTATGATTGCCAGTGAGTGCAGTTTCTACTGACTGTTTAACATTTTCACTATATTGTGTCTTTTAATATACACCTCCACTGCAGTGAGAAAACAGATAAAACACTTAGAATCTGTCCTTGTAAAGATTTTCATAAATACTTCATAGAACGCTCAAGGAAATGAAAATGCAGACTGATTGTGCATGAGATTATGTTCAAGAGTCTTACCAAGGTCATAGCTTTGATTTTAGGTGATTCATTCAATTATAAATACAATCTGGAGAAGATATTCTCTATGAGTTTAATGAAGTAACCCTAGGGTTATATTTTTTTATTTTATCTTTTAAAGAAGCAAGACTAAAAAAGAAAAACAAAAAACAAAACCTTTTTGAAAAGTGATGGGTTAAACTGAATGCTTTTTAAAATTGTGTAATTTGTTTTCTGTCTGTAGCTATCTCACCCGCCAGCTCCAGCTACAATGAGACCATGAGTACCTTGAGATATGCTGCAAATGCCAAAAATATTATTAACAAGCCCAGAGTAAATGAGGTGAGGCCTTGAGTTCAGCCTAAGGTAGCCTATACAGTCACAATTTGTCTTCTTCTCGGTACAGAAAATAATGAAACCTTTAAATGCATGGGAATAATTTTGGTCACAGAACCTGAGCTTCATTCATTGCCTGTTCTAGGAATTAGCTCTGACTTTATGACAGATTCATTTGTTTGATTATGCAGAGGTCCTTCACAGGCTGCACGAGTTAAAAGATGGGAGTATTAAGGGGAGAGTGCTGTACTGGAGGTGCTGTATTGGAGGCCTGAATTCTGTTGCTGCCTCTGCTATCCCATTTTTATGCAATGCTAAATATTTCAGATGCTTAAGGCAAATTTTCAGTGTGTGCTTTTTTCTCATTTCCCACCCTTACACTCAGTCCACATTTATCAAAGGTGAGGAACATAAACTCTCTCAGTCAAAGACATAGTGATAAAACAGATTGGAGGGTTTAGATACTATGGTCATAGGAACCAGCATTAAAAAGAATTCATGGGGAAGTGCATAATTCTGTCTGTCTTTACAGCAACATTCAAGCAGCGTGTACTGATTCAGATCTACAGACACATGTGCTAGAAATATAAAACTCTAGAATTGCTGCTCTGTAACTGAGAATTCATGGCCTGGAATTCTGCATGAGCCTCCCTTTACACATGATAACTTAAGGACTGAATCACAGTGCATCCATTTAAGGAATATACAGTGAATTTAAGTTTCAAAAAAGTCTTGATTGCAGCCGAGTCCTAATATTTAATCCATCGGCTTTAAAGCTTTAATAGTATTCTTTTGTCATTTGGCATGATATTTGATTTTATAGATGAACGGATAGAATCTTAGAGTTGTACTTCACTATTTGCTTTCCTAAAAATACTCTGTTGAATTTGGGCAGAAGGAAACCCTTCTAATCCTATGTTTCCCAATTTAATTTGCATTTTAATTACCAGTGCCTATAAGTAGTTTTCAGACATCAATAGTAGCAGCAATTGTGTGCTTGGTTTTGCCAGTAGCAGCTCTCAGCTCTGTGACAGGCTAAAGTCACATAAACACCCCTGGGTAAGCCACTTGTCACACACAGCCTCTCAGCCTCCCAACTTGTGTACCCTTCACTCTCTTGCACAGCCCATGCCAGGACCTTGACCCCAGCCCTTCAGTCTTCTTCCCCTCACTGCACATTTACCTGGCAGCCCAGAGAAAGCTGATTCTTGACTCAAGGGTTTGTCTGAAATGTCTGAAATGTAAAATGTCTGAAATGTAAAATGTCTGAAATGTAAAAGCTGTTTTCCAAAAAGTGCCAATGTGGAAACACTTACTCTGAGAGTGAGATAAATACCTCCACACCAAGCAGACAGGAAATTCTTTATGTATCAGCTGTAAGGGCTTTTAATACCATCCTGGATGACATTCTGACTTCGTCTCTTCTAATCGGATTTTATGCGCTGGCATTAAGTAACAGCATCTTTCTGATGTAATGTAACTATTTTGTAGGTAAATCTTTAGAAATAGTGATGTATCCATCTAGTCATGATGGGAACAAATGCTATTGTAGGTCTGTGTTCAGAAGAGAGATGGAAAAAATTTATGGTAAAAGAGAATCTGTCAAAGATGAGAACCACCTGTCCCTAGGCAGTACATCTCAGGGGCCTGGCAGAGTGAAGCAAGGAGTACTGCTGTGAGTTTGCCTATTCTCCTCTCTTCCTGGCTCTTGGAATATCTCCACATTGATGTCTTTAGCTAGGGTTTTTTTAAGACTGATTTTTCCAACAGTCTGTGTCTCAATGTTTCAGGATGCAAATGTGAAACTGATCAGAGAACTGAGAGAAGAAATTGATAGGTTGAAAACTATGCTGATGAGCTTTGAACTGGTATGTAGCAACATTTCCCTGCTGGAGCTTTTGTGTTACTTTGGGTAGCTTAGTTTCATCTCATCTGTTTATCTTTCCATGTTTATTGTAACTGGAGAGAAATTAAACTGTTCTCCAAGTGATTTTGCGATTATAAGTTTAACTGCTTTTCTGTCGTTTCTCCTCTTTCTGTCACTGTACTGATGAACCTAAAGTTCATAAGTAGTCATGTAATGATTCAAAAGGATTTCCTTGCCTGTCTTTCCTAGAGTTGGATGGTTTACCTGTCCAGAAATACCATTAAATAAAAATATCTTATTTTTTAAGGGAAAGCTTCAAGAGATTAATTGATGTTTCACACTTCCTGTATGCTCTCTCCCCTCAAAAGAGTTGTGAACATCTGTGAGCCCTCACAATACAGCTGACATCCCTGGTGTTTTTCTCTGTTGGAATAATAATAGTGTCTTGGTTTCTCCAAGCCACGGAGAGAATGTTTTGCTGAGAGAGACAGAAACTACACTTCAGGATTTATTTGCACAGAACTGTCTCTCAGTTATTGCTTTTTCACCAGTTCTTTATGCCAAAAAATAGTATGCAATAGCTAGAGAGTTGTAGGCTAGATGCTAGAAGGCAGCATGTGTATTTTGTCTTTCCCTCTCTTGGCTTCATCACCTTGAAATGCTGGAGAGTGAAAGAACATACCTGCCAGTTGCTAATAAGAAAAGTAACATTTAGATCTTGGTGGCTGTTGTTTGTACAGAGAAATTCCAGTCCCTCCTGGAGTGATGACAGAGATGGCAATCTGACTGAGCTGGTCCTTCAGAATGAAATGAAGGTGTGTATGATGTACTTGATGCTGTAACTATCCCCTCCTCCACTAGGCCAGGGGGATAGCATTGCTGAAGTTGTGAAACTATGGTGAAAACTATTTTGTCTTAATCCTTTCCTTTTTGTTCTGCAGATGCAGGAAACCGTCCTTAATTCATGTTGAGTGTGCTCTACCAGTTTGTGACAAAAGTCTCATGTCTTTAATGGGACACAGTCCACTGTGCATCACTAAGCCTGCACAATCTATCCCTTGTTTGAAAGCTGTCTCAATATATCACAGCAATTCATTATACAATTTCTCTCCCTTGTAACCTAACTCCAGCTTATTTGAATTTCATTCAAATGAAATTATTGTCCACTTACCAAAATTACTGAGAAGACTTGATCACCGCTAACCTGGAAAGGTTTTGCAGACTTTAAGTTTTGCCCAAAGACAGGCAAAATAATTGGTTAGCATGATCAAAAAGAAAAATTAGCCTGCTTAGTAAGTGAAACAGTTCTCTCTCCTATTCTTTAAGATTGAGCAATTGACGAAAGACTGGACAAGTAAGTGGACAGACAGGAAAGCCATCATGGAAGAATACAGTGTGGACATCAACAAAGAAAAAGCTGGAGTAACAATAGATTCTAATTTACCTCATCTAATGGCCATGGATGATGATATCCTCAGCACAGGAGTGGTGCTGTACCATCTCAGGGTGAGATATGGTCACTTGTCTTATTTTACCCTTTAATTTGAAAATATATGTTTTCTTTGGAAATCGAGGGTGGTTAGGGTGACATTACAACAACAGTTATCAAAACATGAAGCTCACAGATCACAAGACATAATGGGGGAAAAAGCAGAAAATAATTGGAAATGGAGAAGGAGAAGAATTTGTGTATGAATATAATTTGACCTCTTACGAATGCATGTGCAAAGTATTTGATATTGTATTACCATCAAAGCAAAATATTTAAATTAGTTCACAAAGCATGGGGCAGTTGTGTTTTCATATATGTGGAAACATAAAGAATGGTGCTTAAAGTATTCCAGACACACTGGTCCAAATTTTATTATGCATTTGTATACTTAAGACTGGACTATTTATATATGTATAGATAAAAGTAAGGTTTAAGAAACAAAAGAAATATCTTATAATGACTTCTATACGTTCCTTCCAACCCTGCGAGAGATCTGTCATGTAGACACCAGGTATGTAGCATGAAGGTTCAGTACTTGTGATACTACTTGAGTGGTTATTTTTACAGATCACACAGAAATCCTGGCCTCACAGATACTGTTTTGGTGCATAGTTGCTAATTTAAGGCAAAGTTTTCACTAAGAAACTTCTGTAACGTTGTATATATATTACTGCGCATTATGGTATGTGATGTGCATGGCTGGGTCAGATAGTTTTTGGGGGTTTTTTGGTTTTTTGATACAGCAAGTGCTAGGCCAGACTTCAAAACCTTTAATGTTGTTTACATGAGTGGAAATTACTGAAATATTGGTGCTGCTTAATGTGAAAGGAATTTTGGATGGGCACTTGTACAGAGGTGCAGTCATTGCCAAAACATATGTTAAATACAGTTGAGAATCATGTATCTGTCTACTAATAAAAAATATTTATCTAGGTTTTGTGGTAATTGACAGTTTAAGGACACAGGACTTTTTATTCCTCTTAAAAATGACAACAAATAGCTAAAACAGAAATTTTGCTGTTCTTCTGTCATGTTGAAAGAGAAACTTAACTGGTTTTTCTCATGCTCACACAAAGAAATTGTGCCGGGTATTAGGGACCAGTATTTATGTCCAGTGCTATCAACATGCAACTTCAGCTACTCAACCCTACATTAACAATAAATATTTATTGAAAGCAGCTGCTACTACTTACATTTTTTTCTGTCATGTGCCATTGGGGAAAGAGCAAATACTTTCCCATACTAATTTTGACAACACCTAATTTAAATATATTCATTTTAATGGCATAACCTGGTTTGAAGGGTCACCTTCTGAAGTCATTCATGACTCTGTCGTGCTAACATCTGTGTCCCTTTCTTTCTTTGCTCCTAGATGCTGCCTTTTCTTTTCTTTGTGCTTTCCATCCTTTAGTCTCTGGTGTCTGTTACCTTCATCTGAACAGCAAGAAGGTAAAACCTTAGCAGTTCTTTACAATCCAGGGTTTCGCCATATAACAGCTCTTTACATTGTACTTCTAGGGAGAGGTCACAGCAGCAGTTTTCAGATCATGCAAAATAAATATTATATTACTCTTTTAATCCCCTGATATTTCATAGTATTAATTGCACTAATCGATGCTGTGCCTATGCTTAATTTTCTGGCTTTCATTAATAAAAGATGTGTGTTTTCCTGTGATTTAGCTGACTTTTTTTGCATAGCTTAAAAATATGCAATTTGTTTATTGTTTCAATAAAAGGTGTACTTCATAACCTTTTTTGAAAGTTTGAGTACTTCCAGAAGTGAAAAGGCAAAGCAATCTTACTCTTTATGGTTCTGTAATGTACCGTAGGAGTTCTACCCCTAGTCATGAGACAGAGCCAGAAGAGGTAACGATGTAAAAACACTTCAGCTCGTGTGAGGATGCACTGTGGTGTGCTCAGGTCAGGTTGTGCAGTCATTTCATCTGAAACATCTTTTCCTTTTTCAGGTAGAACACTCAATATTAAATTAGGAAAGAGTATAAATATTACAATTATTAGCTCAATAATAGCACTTAAAAATGAAAGCAGCATGGTCCTGGGATATGGTTATTTTTGTTTTGTTTTCTCAAATTGAGTTGGATTGCTTGTATCGTATCTGTACCCTTGGTCTCACCTGCATTTTTTAGTTGGATTTAAACTTACCAGAATCATCCACTGACTGGGATGCTGGTGTGAATTTCTTGAGCCAATACTGCTGTAGTACACTTTTCTGAATTAAATTGTATTACCAGAGAATTCAGCAACTTGGAAGAGTTTATTTTGGAATTACAATAACTATTTCATTGCCAAAGAAGAAGATAATTGATAGTGACGAAGATAATTGAAAAGAGAATCTTCAGGAAATCTTTAGAATTTTAGGAGTTGGTTTACTTCTCTCTGAATAAAATACCTGTTGCTAATTCACTTGATTGAGTGACATGAGTCAAAGGCCATATGGACCATATGTTTTCTGGAAGTCACGGCCAGCCCAAGTGGATATTTTGCAGTTGAGTCTGCTGAACATTAAACTGATGTGTAACTTGGTAATTGCTTCAACGCAGAGGCACAATCCAGCCTTCAGTGCCTCCAGCAAATGAAGTCTCAGCAGGGCTCATTCCTGAGGGATCTGTTAGCTGGTTCAGACAGCTGAGCTCTGTGAGGAGCTTTGTGATAACCATTCCCTTTCTGTCCAGTGCACAAATCCACTGGGGTTTGCCCATAATTACCCAGAACTGGAGCACCTTGAAGTAATGCACAACTTCTGTTTTTCCAGTCTTCAGGCTTCCAATTACTACTTCTTGCTTATCTTTAAATCTAGGCTTTACATTAGACTGGGAGCAGAGAGTGTATTCAATTTTTTCTAATTTGAATACAAAATCACATTGTTTACTGTCCATAATTAATTTTAACATAACTGAAAAGCTTGCCACTTAAGTAATTTTAGAGTGCATTTACCAGTCACTTTACCATAACCAGTTACAATATCTCTTTAGAACTGGGAAATTATGTTGCTTTGTTTTCCTTAGAAAAAGCATAGAACTGGTAAAGGAAAGTAATAGACAGATGGCAAATTGATTGCCTTTTTTTGGAAGTTTTTTTATTATGGTATTGTGTAAATTACTCTTTTTTATTTGTATTTGAAGGTAACCATAAAAGTACTGCCTCCCTTCCATTGCTGACCCATAGTATAGTTTGAGTCTTCTTGTTCTGGAGACTTTTGTTCCTAGGCAGTTCTTTTCTTTGGAGTTACTAAATCTTCAGGTTTGGGAACTTGCCCAGATACCATAAGCACCAGAAAGACTGTTCATAGATGCCACTGAAGTTTCAGAAAGAAGTTCTTTGTAGTTAGATTGAAGGGTATGACAAAGTGCCCTTACGAGTTAGGAATTCTTTTACTTTTAAATTTGAAAAGCCTGGTCAATTGAATTGTCATTTTGCAGCTTCTTTATTCCTGTGTGGATATGTATAAAAATAATTATCTCATTTCTGCAAACACCAAGTCTCACTGTAAAAGTTCAAAGCATCAGGATGTGTGTTCATGTTCAAAATATTGGTCTCGAGCACAGTCCAAATATCATCCACTGAGGATTACTTGATCTGCTGGAGTCACAGAATCTGACATAGCTGCAGGATGAAGAGTAATTGCAATGCTAAGGGGAACAGTGTGCTGAAATATTACGAGTACACAGCATTTACTTCAAACAATTCAGTCATTCTGAGTAATTCAATTTATTTTCAGTGTTTGCTAAATGATGTACCAAAGCTTTTTAAAGTAGTATATGTAGTCTTTTCTCTGTAACCAAATTTTAAATTAGTTCTTTTCTTGTTTTAGGAAGGAACAACCAAAATTGGAAGAAGTGACTCAGACCAAGATCAAGACATTGGTAAGAGAATGACATCACAACTTATTGCTCAGGTCAAACCAAGAGGTTTACATTTTCATGTGTAATAGCTAGGTAGTGTTTCTTTTTGTCAGCTTTCTTTATTGAAGAAGGTAAGTAGAAGAGACTCATTATTAATGCTTGCTAAAATATGTGTTTATTTTTTGTTTAAGAGGCCAAAAAGTCACTGGATTTGACCAAATTGAGATCTCTTCAGAATTTTCTTCCCACTTGTGAAATGCTACCCTAGAATTTAAAAATATCTGCATCTTACATCCAAATTCTCAGATGTTCTGTCCTAAACTAGTGGCACAAGTGATCACGAGACATTGAAAATACTGTTCAACTCTACTTGTACAGAATATTTTAGATATAAAATCCAAATTATTTAGACTATGTCTTAATTTAATTTCTGCTTTTAATTTTAGTAGTCAATCTTAGGAGCAAGATACTATGAGAGAGAACTGAAACTTTATACCGAAATTGGAAATTTGCAGGATCTCAGCTTTGGTTAAGTTCTGCTAAGCTTGGTTGTGTTTGATTATTTTCTTCCAGTAGATTAGTGAATTATAAACAATAAATGCTGTAATGGCATTAAGAAAATTCAACATAATAGAAGAATTTCACATCAGCTCAGAAATCAGAAAGTGATCTGTAGTTTTCCAGTACCAGAAATAAAGAGAAAACCTCACTATTTTCAATAGTAAGTTTTTTCTGTGATTAAGTATTTACTAGCAGCATTTAATCTCCTCGTTTTGGACACCAAATGGTTCTCTGGGTTGTGAAGTATGCATAGTGCCAATCAGTTTGTGGTACTCCATTCTGGGGACACCAGAGCCAAAAAGCCAAGCCCTTCCCCAGGTGAGATAAATCTCTGCTTGTAGTTCTGCAGGGACAGTGGATTGAGAGGAACCACTGTTTGATAGACAACCACTGTGGGATTGTGACCCTGCGGCCAGGCCCCGGCGCGCGCTGCTCTGTCAATGGATGTGAGGTGTCTGGATCCTGCCGCCTGTCACAAGGTAAGGTTTGTTTCTCCTGGGAGTGAACGCTGCATTATGGTCACCTTATCGCTGCGGTTCAGATCTAGGATTTATGGAACTTGAGCAGAAAGAAAGACATCTCTCAGTCTGCTTCCAGCTCCACAAGGTTTGGTCCATGGCTAAATAAATTAAGTACCCCATAGAAGTAAAATGAAAACATTGGTGACAATATTCTGTCTCCTTTTGGCAACAGTAGTCTGTAGATTTCTGAAAGTGGGAGATGTGTAGTCAGAGACATTCTTGAGGAAAATAGTAAACTAATATTGCAGAAATAGTGATTCTTCAGTTTTCACCTTAAGTAATCCAGTGGTCCTTTTGTCCTTTTGAATAGTTATTTGGCATAGGTAAACTGAATTGATTCACTCAGCTGGCCACTGAAAGAGTTTTTTTGGGCAATTATATAACGTAGTTGAAACAACCTTCAGGTTTTTCACAGTGTATTTAGTGAAAGCTGGTAGCCACTAAGTCATAGGCTAGGATGAATGAATTCAGATTAAATGCATCTGGCTTCCATACTTTTAGGTTCCTTAAAGTAACAGTCCAACTTCTGGGAACTTAGAGTGATCTAAATTCTTAAAAATACAGTGTAAAACAATATTTCAGCAGTGGGTTGGTTGTGGTTTTGTCATGAATTCATGCTGGCCTTTAATATGAACGAGGAATTTATAGTTATGTGTAGTCTGCAGAGATCTCCAATATTAGTTTGCTTGGATCCTGTCATTACAGATTGATTAACTCTGCCATTCCATAATGGCAAATGTTAAAACTAGTTCTCTGTTCCATTATTTACAGAAAGCTGTTGGTCAGATATTTTTTACCTACTATTCTATAGCAGTTTGATTAATTATGTCTCTGTAAGTGTCTAACTATTTTGTTTTCACAGGGGCCCTTGTTGTCTTTGGCAAATCTCATAGGTTTAGATTCAATCACCCAGCAGAAGCTGCTATCTTAAGACTAAGAAGATCAGTAAGTTCTAAAACTATTTTTCTTTCCTATGTTTTTCTTTTTTTTCCTGTTTTCTTTTCTTCTTAAAAGCCAGCCTGATAAAGGCAATATTTCATCTCATCATGATATTCACTTGCTTTGTTTCTTCCATCTAATGGTCTGTAATGACACTAAACCTCTTGTGGGAGGACACTAGCTCTTCCTTCAGATGTGCTTAGCAAAAGATGATGCAGATCCCTTGAATAATTTAGTGTTTCCTATTTCTAGTTATGACTACAGTAGGTTTGAAACAAAAAGGGAGAATGCTGCAGTGAAAAGACCAGTTAAGAATCTTTACACATTTGAAAGTTTTCTGAGTTATCTTTCTTCTCTGTCATTTCACTGTCTTGAATGAAGTATACTAGAAGAGATGGAAAATTTATGGGATTAAGTACTTAAGTGTTGTTGACACTGAAAGCAGTTAATTTTTGTTCCATATCAGAAAAAGATAAAATATTTCTTGGTATGTTAAGCTCAGGAACTAGTTACTGTAAGATATTATTTGGTTGGCTACTTCAATAATATTTAAGAAATGAAGTAATTCTCTAAAATGACTGACAAATATAATTAAAAACTTAAAAAACTACAGCTTTTCTCATTTAGGAGTTGACCATATTATTAACGGATATTGGCAGGAGTCAACACTTTAAAATGGATTTTCATTTATTAACATTTTATACTTTCCACTCTTTCATCCTTTTGTACTCACTTCAAGATAAGGGGCTTAACTTCTGTTTGTTTTCATTCTTAATTTCTTGATTAATGAAATATGCAGTACATTCAAATAGAGCTGCAAAAAGAGATGTACTCAGTAACAAATACTTAGCAGTTTTTCTAATTATCAAAGTCTAAGCAGAAGTGTGAGATTATAAACTCACATGGGAGGTATTATGCAGCCTTGAACTAAATAGTTAGCAATAACAGTACTAATGATACCTTGCAAGTCCCTGGGTTGCTGTGATTTTTTTTAATTCCTGTCCTATGTCGTGTACTTTCTGTAGATTAATGAAACCCCACCCAGTCTGAGTTGTGGAGCTTTGGACTGGCTCAATTTGGATGGAATTTGCATAAATTCTCCACACTATATCCTTTCTTCTCTCTACAAGTAAGTTTAAAACTAAGAAAAAAGCAGCTGAACAATTTCTCTTGTGGGATGATGTCTGAAACAGGGGACTTGATTCAGCCAAAAGTAAGGTGTATACAGAGTAAGTCCCATCACATTTTTAAATAGTCAAATAAAAATGTCAGAGAAAATACATTGGCCAGCTGACTAATATAGAGCATTAAGATATACAAGCAACAAACCTGAAAAATCATTTATTGATGCTTAATTAAGAAAATGCCTCAGATGAGATTGTCAGCCTTTATTCAGTTCACTTGGACATCTGCTTTAGAGCTCATCTATAATTTTTACAATATTATTTCTTCAAGGCACAGAATGGCCTTTTCAGGATATGATTTAGCCAAGGTAATTATTACCAATCGACTTTTGCTGCTAATTTGTTGTGGAAATCAGAAGGTTTGTTCATAAACTCCTCAATGTTCAAGTCCTCATTGCATCCTTCATCTCAGAAAGCTGGTGTAACTCCTTGTTTGGTTTATTTAACTGAGCAGTAAATAATGCATATACTGCTTTCAAAGTGTTGAAGTGCTGCTCATGCTCAGTGTTTAGTGTATGCTTTTATAGCAGAGACTTTATAAAATGGAAAGGATTCCTGTGAGGACAACAGTGATTAATGTGTATCAGGAAAATGAATTATGTTCTGTGTTTCAGTTTGTAACATTGAAAATAGAATATTACAGAATTAAATGTAATTGGGTTTGTCTTTTTTTTTTTTTTTTTTTAATTCCTCTCAGCCTGGCACATTCCTCTAACCTGTTAAAGGCAAGAAACAGCCATCTTCTCATTCATATCTGCTGATGGTTCTGCTTCTTGCTAGAGTGTTTCTCGTGTGGTAACATACTGGGAATCTTTTATCTCTTTCTAGAGGAAGTATTTAATCTCATTTTTATGAGCATAAAAATGTTATCTCTGTTTTAAATATCCTTCATGGCTCTAATCAAGTGGCTTGCTTTCCACCTTGGATAGTGTGGTTTTATATGTTCTCTTTAAGGTATCTAATCTCTGCATTTGCTTTTCATTTGCTGCAGTGATATCTGCAACATTATCTGAATGTGAAAACATTCTTCATTTTCTCACTTCAACATCTGAAATATTACTTAATTTTGTTTCTTTACTGAAGAACATTTTACACATCATTGCTATTCTTTTCTTAGGAAAAATTACAAATCATTTTAAAAATAAGTGTTTGTCTAATGACCTTCAAATGTACACACCAAGGTGCTCTTTAAGCTGCTAAATGATTAGGTGTGGAACTCCTATCAGAAATTTTTTGATGAACCTAGAAAAACCTGAAGAAATACAAAAGTATTATGAACAGTTTATCACAAATTTGCACTTAGTTTTCCCCTTTTTAACCTGACAAAACTGCAGAACATTTCTAATTGATGTTTTGTCAAGACCATGTTCAGATGGAAGATTTGTTTGTGTTGAGCAATTTTTTAATCACTTGGAGAGGATATTACAAGCATATTACGTCGCTTAAAAGTTACCCTCGTGCTTACCTAGAGGGTTTCAGATGGTTACTTCAGTAAAAATGAAAAATGTTATGGTATTGCATTTCCTTGTGTTTTATCAATGTCCATCTCTTATAGGAATGATCTGTAAACTGTATTTAATAACAGCTGGTTTTCACCTTAAGTAATCCAGTGGTCCTTTTGTCCTTTTGAATAGTTATTTGGCATAGATAAACTGAATTGATCCACTTGCTTTGCAGTAACCGGTGAGCCTGTATTTCTGCACAGACAAGTAGTTTTGTTCATGGAGGGGGGTTATGGTTCAGACATCTAGCCTCAGATCGATATTATAAGGATGAAATGATATATGTGGTGTCTCATGAAGAAAAGTCAATGTCAGGTACTAAAAGGTGTGTGTGAGATACTTTGCAAACCATAATACAGGACTAAGTGGACTACAGGGAGTGTTTATTTGATCACCAGTAGAAAGTCCACTCTAATGCAGGGTCTTGTTTCTGTCAGAAAGAGATGCCTAGAAGAAAATATAAGAACAGGGAAAGCCCTGTGTGTGTCTTGTCCTCTGTTCCTCTCTCACTGGGAAGTTCTTGATGCTCTCCCAGCTGCTAGAAATCTGCATCTTCCCCTACTGAAAATTACAATAACACTGTGTGCAATAGGCTTCANGTGAAGTTTTCTTGCCTTTTTTCCCAAATATTTATGACTTCCTATTTTTATTTTTGCAGTCAAAAATGTAGAAACTGTGAAGAAAACAAATGTTCTCTTGAACCAAGGTAAGAATATTAATGTGTCTAAATCATGCTGAAATTTTTGACACCTTTAGCTTTGCCTTTCTCCTGTGCTACACTGATTTCTTCCAGAAGAGATGGAAACTAACACTTAAAACTTTAATTCAAACTATTTTATCATATTAGAAGAAGAATCCATATATGAAGCTGAGTTACAGGCGAAGCTCTGCAACCATGTTTTCTTCATATGAGATCTTGTGCAAAAGGTTTGCATCTTTGTTGCATAACTAGAGTGAAGCTTAGCCTTAGCCTTAGCCACCAATTTCCAGCATATAAGAGCACTAAGTGTATTAGATTTTGTGCCAGTAGTAGGTACTGGGAATACTCATTATTATTTTGAAAATTGCTTGGATAAATTGGGTTCTCTTCTGGTGAGAATAAAATTGCTTTAGGAAAAAGTAAAAAAAAAAAATTAATTCCTAGCATGGAATGTGGTTCATTCATGCAAAGAAGCAGAGCAGCTGCAAACAGAAATAATTCAGAAAATACTGCATTTCCATGGGTTCAAGTACCTTTTTCATTAGAAACTGATGTTACTTTGCTTTCTTCTGGATTTTTTATTTCAGATCATATCAATGTAGTATTACAGTTATGATTATTAATGATATGAGTCTTATCTCCCATGCTGTCAGTAGGATGATATTTTTCTCATCTGCCTTTTATGGGTTGAATTACCAGTTCAGCTTTTAATTGTACATTAAAATATTTTGAGAAATGAGAGGAAAAACTATTTTCTACCACTGCATACAAATATTAAAACTTTAGGCACTGTGAGTCATTATACTCCCAATGTATAATGAGTAGGGTGTATGTATATGAATAGAGTGTTGCTTCCACTCATAAGAGCCCCAGCACTGCAAATTTCTGATGTTTGCTGTCAGCCAGCAAACACACAGAAGGCTTGTGAATGGCATCAGTCATCATATTACAGCATCACCACAAATGAGTAGATAATAAACATCTTTCTCCTGCTATTGCCTTAATACCATACTGCATATAAATAAAAACTCTGATTTTATTGTCTTGGTGCTTTCAAAAAAAAAAACCCAGGAGTTTTTCCATTAGAGTTCAGTAGTATAGCAGTACACTGAATTATTTAGCTGCTTGGAATATGCTTAAACTCCCTTTCCTTGAAAATACCTACACTGTTAAATGGGGGAAGGGAGGGAATTTGAAACAGCATAACCAACATTTTTATTATTCTAATGTGCTATGGTTAACTTGTCCAACCAGAAAAACAAAACAAAAAGGTTAAAGAAAATTTAACCTTAAAAGATACCTCAAATATTCTGTTTCACAGTGAAATGCACTGTGTCTGTTACAGCAAGTCTACAATTTATAGCAGAATCGTGTATAGTGGATTAGCAGGGTAACTGACTCATTCTATATATAACTGACATTGTGAGGGGAAAACCTGTGCTAGCTGAACTGGAATTTAAAGAGGCATTCTCCTTTATTGGAGAATGTGGCTGTGTCTTGTGCCTGTGACTCTTGGCCAAAAAGAGGTCTGTTTTAGCGATGTATTTAAAGGGATGCCTTAAATACATCATTGCCTTACTGTTATGTTGGGGGCTTTGGCAAAGAAAAAGAGGTTTTGCATAGAAAGGCTCAAAAAAAACCACACATGAAACAGAATGGTCTGCTTTTTCTGTATGCAAACCAGTTAATCAGAAATCTAAATGATACTTGATGGTAGCTTCTGTGAAGGGGATTACTATGTGTGTGCATTTCATAAGATCCCTTATTTCTAAAGGTTTCTGGCTCTGCTGGCCTTTTCCACTGGTTTCTGGCTCCCACCTCCTGCCCAGCACTCCCCAGCTTTTGCTTTGAGTTCTGTGAGTGGCGTTGCTTCGGGAAGTTGAAGGAGGTGACAACACAATCCGTATCCCTTTCATTGCTCTTCCCTTTGCTTTAGGGAAGAGGAGGGAGAGGTTTGTGCCCCTGTGCTAGGCAGAAGCAGATCCTGTGCAGCTGCGTGGCGCCTGTGCTGCTCTGAGCCCCTGCGGGAAGGGCTCCGGATTGGACACGGGAAAAGGGGGAGGACAGAGCTGGAGAAGGTGGGGGGAGTTGTGTAGATGTGTGGATAGGCTTGTAACTCTAACTTGTGACTGCTCTCGGTGTGGGGTTTGCAAGGGCACAAAATGCCTTGCCAACATCTTTTCCTCTGCTTTATTTTTAACTCTTCTTCCCTTGGGAAAAATAATTTATAAAAGACAAATAGGACTTGAAGACTAGGCAGTGAAAAAGATGGGGATGCTAATTGATATTTTCTTTGAGAAAACTGGCAAGCTTTTACCAGAAGCAATTATTTTTTCACTATAGTTTCTCTATTTGAGCCTTAGGATTTTGTTGCAGCAGATATTCAGCCTCACCACTGAGCTATTGCTGCCATAGTTACTGGAAGCTGCATTATGCTGTAGCAGCCGCCAGCCTCTGCATCGGCAGCAGAAGTGTTTGGGGAAGAGGGGAGGAGAACTGCACAATAGGATCCCAGAGAGCTGACAACAAAACCAGCCGGAAAAAATGTGGATTTACAGATGGTTCATTTAGCGTGCATCGTGCAAACTTTGGAGAGAAAAACTAGACGAAAAAGCAATCTGGCAGAATCGGTATAATATGAACAATTTCTCGGTAATTTGTGAGTATCTGTAGTTTAGGGTTGGTGTCTTTTTGTTGTCATTTTACTTGCAGCTTGTAATGGTTTACTTGGAGGAGGGGGTAACTGTTGACACTTCTTGCTGCATTTGGTACTGCCAGAAATCTTTATGCTTTTATGAAATTCTCTGCAGAATTGCATTTTTATATATGCTATATGCTAGAGTATGCTGGTCCTGTAAAACCAAGACTTCAAGTATGTCTTGGTACCTACAGAAATGAAGCTCTTTCTCTTATGTTTGTCCTGAGGTTATTTAATTTCCTGCTAGAACTGTACTGAGTGATCTGTAGAGTGTTTGTGTGGAAAAGCAAGAATATGAGCAACAACATGCTGTGCTTTATTGCTGTATCTCACAGTATTCCAGTGTTTCATGTCTAAATTTAACAGTACATCTGATTTAAGGTGTTTTAGATAAAAACATTAGTGATCTCTCTTACTTTTTACAAAATTTGTCTAAATTCCTATGTTAACTGGATCGATACTTGTTTTTAGTTCAGTCATTCAAACATATATTACACAAAAGGATTGTTCTTTGAATTGTTTATTAGGTGATTTAGCTATGAAATGTGTGAGAGTCTGTTATTTTTTTTCTGGGCCATTGTCATGTCATTTTTTAGTTTAGTTTATTATGTCATTTCCACAAACCAGCAGAAGTGTGCTGACATGACATAGCATGTTCGAAGGTAGAAGGGGAGCGTTCTGACTTCATGTTCTTGGTTTCAGCAGTTTCTGTGAGAGACAGGTCTGTATCCAAACTAGCCAGTCATTCTGCTCTCACTGTCAGTATTTCACAGCCAGAGGGAAAACATTCTCTTGCATTTGTGTATTATGTAAGAGGCTCTGCTTGGATTTTCATTATCTTTTTGTTCCACTTCAGAAAACTGTCAGTAAGAAGCAGCTTCTTAAAAAGGTATTTAATGTTCAGTCTCAGTATTCAGACCTGGCTTTACCACTCTGCCTGATTTTTGGTTTATAGTACTAAAAATTAGGAAGTGAAGCAGAGACGCTAAAATAACAGCAGAACTGCAATCTGTATCTATACCTGGAACCAACAGTATCTTATCACAGAGGCTTTAACCTTACAGAGGGAGAATTGTACAAACTGGCTACATCACCTGAACAAAAGCAGAAGGAATACTGCAGTGATTGCTGTGCTGTGTTAGTTTTTCCAGGGTTTAAAGTGGAGTATGGCTGTTCTCTCCACTCTGCCTTTCTGGGGTGTACTCACAATACGGAGCTGTGATTAACACCATCAGTTTGGCCTGCCTCCTGTTCTGCTCTGTGTGCAAGCACACACGGCTGTTGGAAAGGATCTTACAGTTTCGTGTTAGCTCAGCAAAAAGCCATTGCTGCACATGTGAGGGAATATGCTAGTGCTGCTGAGAACAAGCGGCACACTGCCACGTGCACTGTTTGTACTGCTTGTTCTCCTGCCCTCTATAATGGGGGTGAGGGGTGCTTTCAGCAAGGTTGGAAACTATGGGAAAACCTTGTGACCCTCTCACAACTGTAAACAGATGTTACCTAACCACCCCTGCAAGCATTGATAGGTCTTTGGGTTGAAACGCAACACTGAGTTGTTTCATTTACTTAAATGTTCTGGGTTTCAGTTTGTAAACAATTTGAACTCTGATAAGTCAATTTTATGGGAAGATTGGCTGAGAGCTAAAAGTCATGGTTAGGAAGAATGAGAGACATTTTATCAGAGGAATTTTATCTAGTTTTAGTAAACAGTTGTAGAACGAGAATTCTTTCTCTACTGTTTTAGTGTCACGTTTCTTTTCAGCCTGCTGGCAATGATTAACTCAGTTTCCTCATTCTCATGCAGAATGATGCTAATAATGATAAATTAATAGAAGTTAGCTCTTCTGATATTTGGCTTTCTGTGTTTGTTAATGTCTATCCTTCTCTTGGAGCCCCATCACTTCTCTTGGATGTATCTACTTTGCTTATTTCATACATGTCTCACACTAAACAACTTGCCCAAGATCATGTGAGACCAGTGACAAATTTAGATTCATATTTTATGACTTTCATACCATCCTAGGCACCAGAGCTTTCATATGTCTGTAAGTGGAACAGGTTAAAGACTGTCTCATTACCAGACTCTGCAGAGAGACTGTTAGGTTTAGTGCGTAGACATCCAGAGGCGCTCCTCATCCTGAAGACCTTGCAGGCCAAGGATGTGAAAGCTCAGAGGTCATATAACTTCTCCAAAATCAGAAGTTTTTTGTCCCAGATCAGCACTTTAACCCCCAGATTATACGGTTGCTCCATTAGAAGATGAGGAAGACAACCTCAAAGCTGCATTTAGGGCAAGTCACCCTGAGAGTTTTCATTGAAAGCATGGGAGCTTTTCCTAAATAAGATGCTTCAGATTTAATACTATGTTTGGAAAGTGGTTCTTTAGTGAACCAGTCTTGCTTTAACCTCTGAGTTTGTCCTCAGAGCTGGAGATCTGTAATTGCCATAGAAATGTTTCAGTGCTGCAGTGAGTGTCAATTCAAACTTACTTCAGCTGAATGAGAAATGAGGCATCCTACTTCTATTTCCTGGGGATCAATTAAATTTTATCTAAGAGGGAAAAAATTACAAATCACAGGGTACTGGCATCCTTTTATTCGAGCCAAGGACAAATAGATCTTGGATATGCATATTCTTATAATTTTGTGTGGGTGGCAAATTGACACAAACCACTTAGCAGCTGGCAGCAGCAAAGTTTGTACTGTGTTTGCACCATGACAGACAGATGAAAATATTCTCTTTCAGTTACTCTCAGCATTACATTTACATAAACATTAAACCAAAAAAGAATTCTGTTTTTCTCGTGTGAGCAAGATTCACAGTAATATTGTAAATTATTGAAAGTCTTAAAGCTTTTATGTACTGAGGCTTTCCTACTACTTCTTAGGAAGTGAAATGCATGTACCATGTAAAGGGACTCCAGGAGATTTGTAGATTTTGGCTGCCTAATTATTTTATCTGTTCTGTCTGCTAAACTATCACACAAAATCAAGTTTTTGCTGTAGAAATGGTTGCTTTGAACACATGCTTACAGTTCTAAATCAAGATGCTCAATTATTCCTGTGTTCTTTTCATACAGATGACCTTGTATTGGTAGTGTTTTTACAAACTACATGATATTTCCAAAGATTTCATTTGAAATTATATCTTTGGAGGTTTTCTGACCTTCAGAGTTTTGATGTATTTGATTGCTTTAGAAGTATAGTAAATACATTATTTACTTTCCTACCAAAATATAATTAAATCATCTTTTTCATGACTCAAAGGTTTAATTTTCTGAGGTTATATTTAATAATGCAGTGTTTAGCAGGCAAAGATCATATATCACCTTTAGATATAATCTAACTTTAATATTAAGAATTCCTTGATGATATCATGTGGAGAAGTAAAATATATATTCCTTTCAGAGGGCTAAGGTATCTTGAATATGATAACTCATTATAGTAAGAACAGATACTATTTTGATTGTTTTTCTGTGTAAAATTTTGATACACAATCAGGAGCCAAACATCTTGGAGAAGATTGTAAAGCAGTTTTTCACAGTTAGTCACTTTTCTCATCACAGTTCTGCTCCAAATATAGAAGCAGTAACCTGATAGAGTTCTTGCACCCAACAGAGATTTGGGTGATCAAGGCCTTTCGTTGGCACTGCCAGAGACTGTTGGTGTAATCCTAACAATGACTGTAAAAATGTCTAGGTTGGAGTTTTTGATCTGAAAACAAAGAATAGGTCATTTCTGTAAAGCACTTTGAAGTATTTAACCGACAAATATCTTACATAGGGGTTATAAAATTTTATAACTTAAAAACAACCACCTCCCCAGTTTCATTTATGGAAGACTACTGTAAAATGAAAAGTGACAATATTTTTTAAATTTCTCTTTGCTATTATCTTTCTGGCAATGGAATTAGCTGCTTTGCTACTAGAGCTTTCATGTTTTCTGGCATTTCTGACACTTACAGGGTTGCAGCGTGCTGTGATGTGCATATACACAACTACAAGTTTTTGTCATAATGAACCCTTATTGAACAAAACAACTTGAATGTTGTCTGTCTTTCTTTAGTAAGATAACTTGTTTTATTAAAAATAATATTTGTTTCTGGTTTAAATTCACTGTCAACATTTCTAACAGCAGGGAAATAGATGCTGTGCATGAAGAGTACAGGCAGAAACTGAGAGACCAGGAAGATTTCCACAGAAAACAAATTCAACTACAGCAGCTCTATGTTGAGGATTTAAAGCAGCAGATTCTGAGAGGACAGATCAAAGCAGAACGAGAACTAGAAAATGACCAAGCACTCATCAACCAGCAAATCCAAGAAAGTGGGTACCTGCCTCTTCCCCTGCTTCTATTCCCTTACCTTACTGCATACTTTCATCCTCTTAACATTTTTTGTCCTAGTGATGTGGGGTTTTTTTAATGAGTGGAACTTTTATTCTGGCTAATTACTGGATTTCTCCTACAACTCCCTTGAGAACAGTTACTGAGCTTTAGTTAACAGAACTGAAGAGCATCCCTCGCAGTGATCCAGCAGCAGTTTAATTAGCACTGCAGGTCACTGCTGGGAGGGACGGCACCAGCAGCTGCCCTGAGCCTCTGAGCCTCTCCTCTCCTCTCCCAGGCTGATCCCAATCCTGCCTCCCTGCAGAGGTGGTTCTGGTGCCCCCTAGATTGTCTTCCAATGAATGATTTGATCTTGGTTTCTTGATAAGCAAAGGGTGCCTGTACAAAGGTGTCATTCCCACCTGCAAAATCTGCTGTTTGATCCTGGAAGAAGAAAACTTCCGTGAATTTTTGGCAGTGTCTCAGACCAAAACTTATACAGTCAGCTATCTTTTAATTATGCCAGCCACAATGAAGAGATTAAAAGAAAATTGTTTTGATGGGATGTAACAGAAGAATATGTAGATAGTACAGAAAATCAGGAGAGTTTCCCCAAAACATCTTTATTTTGTGGCTCTGTAGATTTGTCCTCTGCTTCCCTCTGGTTCTGCTGATTTCACTGTGTTCACACAAAGCTTAGCCAGGCAGGTAGTTTTTGCCAGCCAAATACAATTCTATACCTGGCAACCCACCAAAGTTCTTCACATTTCTGTGCCCTCTGTGGCTCAGCTCCTGACAGAGGCAAGTTTGTGAGCAGAGATTAATTAGCATCTGAAGCTTGCAGCTCTCTTGCAGGGAAACTGATCTGCCAAATAGTCTGCTTGCTAAAGTCATGCTAAAGGGAACACATCTGGGAACAAAGTTGAGAAAAAAGCTTTTTATATGAAAACTAAAAATGTTATTAAGAAAAATTGCCTAACATAATGACAAAAATGCTTCCCTTTTATCCTAACCATAGAGCTAAAATTCCTACCTCTGTGCATGTGCTCTGTGCAGAGCTGCCAACATAAGCTGGACAGGAGATTCATTGTGGTGGGGATCGCTAGTGAAGTGTGTTTAACAAGATCAGTATTCATCAAGCAAGTGATACCTACAATGTCTCTACACTAATGATTTCTTTCATTAGGGAAATTTCCAGAGCTCCAGATTCCTCTCTTGCAGCTCAGCTGTGCAGGGCTGCAGGTAGCCCTCATTCATCACATCAAATTTAAATACCTTTTAATCCCTACATCTCTGAATAAGCAGTGAAACATTGCTTATTTAATAAAGGACTGCACATTGAAAGTAAGCTAAAAAAAATGCTGCTAGAAAGACAGCAGTGCTTTAGAAAACTTTGGTTCTTTGAGAAATGCTCTACTTGTAGAGGAACTGTTGGAACCCAGGGGGTTCCTATGATGCCTTTGGCCTACCCAAAACCNACAAGATGGAGGATTTTTACACGTGGCATGTTATCTTGTGTTCTTCTTCATCACCTCCATCTTCTTGGTGATGCTGGCACTTTTGGATTGGTTTGACACAGATCTGGACATGGTGGTGTGAGGGGCATAGATTGGTACTTAACTGTAAACATTTAATACGTAGTTTTTAGTATAAAAGATTACAGCTCACCCGGGGCGGGCACAGTGTGTCTCTGGACGCGTTCTGTGTCAACCCTGGCAGAGCAGAGAAATCTCTCTTTGATAAGGACTTAATAAACTGCCTTGAGAACACCAACAAACGACTCCAGACTACTCCTTCAACAGCACGGGCTGGAAACCTGGACTTTCCTACATATTGCGGGGTCTCCTGGGGTTAAGGAGACCCCCGCAAGGAACCTGGCCTGAGATTTTTACATTTCTTGTTCAGTAATGATTTTTTTGTTTGCTTGTTTACTTTGAAAGCTGAATATATGTATTTTTATAGCAGCATAAAAAATCTGCTTCATTAAGAGAACATGTACAAGCCATCAGATACAACCTGTTCATGGTGATCTCAATAATCCCTTCTTTTGTTACAGTTCAGCATAGCTCAGATTGAAGCTGGTATGCTCTGAAAAACCTCTCAGTACATCCATCCCTTGCATGGAGTAAAACTAGTCTTGCATCCAGGGCTTAAAACAAATCAGCCTGGTTCTGTTCTCTACTGCACCCTCACTGACAGCCAAGATCAGGTTCTGAATGTTTAAAGAAAACCAAATGTATAAGCAGAGGTAACATGTGTTGTTATCAAATTAGGTAACCACTTGGTGTGTGAACATATTTGGCATTTATGAACTGGTGGGGTCATTAACAGAAGCAGAGAATCTAATTATTTTTATGGAATAGAGTGGTAATTCTGTGAAAAATATGCATTGACTGGTGGTATGAGCTTGTGTTTTTTGAATTGTTTGTCATAATAGCTAAAGCTTGTGTTGGCTTCACCTGCATCTTTGCCATGACAGTATTTGTTTTATTTCATGCACATTTAACTAGTTATTTTTAGGTCCCTTCCAACCTGAGCCATTTAATGATTCTGTAATTTCATGATGAAATGCTAGGATACATGGGTTCCCATCAGGCTGTTTTGGCAAGTGCTCACTGGGGCAGCTGTAGCTGTCAGAGATAGCAAATTTGTTGTTGTTGCTCTACCTCGGCCAGGTGCACACAGAGATTGTTTTGCTTGCAAAGTTTTCATCTGATGCATTTAGAAAGGCTGTCAGAACTCTCTGGCAGGTACCCATGAGATGACATCCTTGTAGCCTTGTCTGTAACTCACTAGGAAGGCTGCATTCCCGTCCCCAGGAATGGTGGCTGTCAGCTGCCCTGCAAATGAGGCCCATCCCCAGTGGGGCTTTGGGAGGTCCAGCCTCCAGGCTTACAGAACTTGTCACCAACAGTGAGCACAAAAATGGCCATTTCCTGTGCTAAACAAAGTCCATTAGTGTGACTCTGGCCTCCCTCATTTTCCATTTCCAGCATGCCGAGGTAAGCGAGAAAAAATACTTCACAGGTGGGTTTTTTTTCATTTAGCAAAGTTAAAGATGAAAGGATGGGAGCAAAAGGTGCGAAGAAATTTTTGGTTTACAAACATTTGTGCAACTTCATCCTCTAGTTCCCTTGTTACCTTTGCTCCCAGTGCACATGCATTCTTTCCCATACAAAGTTTAACATATGACTTCAGAATAATTAAAGCAGAAGTAGTAATGTATTTCACAGAAAGAAAAAGCTAGTGAAGTCATGCTTCTCTGCTGTGAATATATACCCTGTGTCTGAAAAGTGCACAAAATTGAACTCAGATCTTTTCATACTTCCACTGTATTTTAAGAAATTTGAGGTGATATTTGAGTGTAATCTTTGAGAAATTGACATCAGTTCTACTTTTTTCTTGCAGAAAAGGTCTTATCCACCCATCTCCTAGGCTATATTGGTCAAGCCCTTGGTTATATTTTGCAGTTGATACCTGAATCCTTAACCCAATGAGAAGGCTTTTAGTTATCAATGTAGAGCAACTGTACATTTTTCTTGAAGTAGTTTGTCCAGTCTCTACTCTACATGCATAGAAATTCTGTTCTCAAATTACCTCTAAAGGCTGATTAAATTAAGAAACAAGGCAGTAACAAATAGTATTTTTCCCATGATTTTTACTTTCTTTTAATCACTGTTTTGTTTACAGACCAGCAGTGGCTTATAAATGAGAATAAACGTCTGGCTGCTCTTCAGCAACAGCAGAGGGAGTTTGCAGTGCAAACAGAGCCTACGCTGTGTGCAGAGGCTGAGGTGCAGAGTACCACTGGGCTGGAAACCTGCCTTTCCCTGCTGCAGCAGAACAAGAAGAGACTGGTGCAGCTGGAGCTCTTGCAAAGGTACTCCTTAAAAAAGGCCGAAAGAAACATAAGAAGGAAAAAGGTCAAGTTCCGGCTGGAAAGGATTGTCAAGAAGCAGAAGCTACTGGAAGCCAAGCAAAACCTAGAGCAGCTGGAAGCTGGCTGCTGGCTCAGTGAAGAGTGTGTGAAACAATCCCAAGTCCTGAGTGATAATATTGCTGTACAGTCCTCTTTGGATCACCACTTGCAAAAGAGACAGAGATCTTTGGGTTCGAGTTCCTTGCAGCACAGGCATTTGTTCTGTAACTCGGACCTGCCCCAGGCACCCAGGTAAGTTAACATCTGCCAAATCCTCTGCACTTTCAAAAGTAATCTAAATTCAAGGTATTTTCAGTGGCCACCTATAATCCTGAATGCCTTTCATTGTATTGAAAAATTCCCCAAATCTGCAATATCAGTGAACTCACTGTATAGTACAACAAGCTGGAGCTCTTTGTCCGTTTCCTTTGGGCTTGTACAATATGTTCCCTACTTATCTGTTTGACATGGTCTTTCTCACTTTTTTACATTTCTCTCTCAAGCCTTTCTGCACATTTCAGTTCTTTGAGAAGGCTTTTTAGAAGTGGCTTAACTTTTGTAGTTGCTTCATTCAGACTGTTGGTAAATACTAATTTCTGTAAAATTTTATCTTGATTATTATCAAACTCTCCTTCAGAATATCAGTATCTTTGGTGTGATTATGGATAAGACTTTTATACTGGTCAGCCTTTCTCAAGCTAAATCAACACCTCTATGCAATGCTAAAATGTTGGGATGCTGCAGTGTCTATCAGAGCATGGTCCTTTAGATATTTCCCCATCAGGAAATAGCTGAACTCTGCTAAGTGGATTTCTGTGACTGAGAACTATCTTTTCTTTTTAATTAACGTTTACAGTGACTTGAGCCTACAGAGATTCAATATGAAGCTATACCTCATAGCACTGAGCTATTTCTTTGTGTGCAGAGCATCTTTTCAGACAGCAAGGTGATTTTATAATTAGTCAAAGAATTATTTTTTTTATTCCCTGCTAGAATTAGTTTTTGAGAGGCATTAAGATTGTTGCTTCATGAATTGTTATTCTTATTTGCAAGACATTACTGTGGTGGAAATGTTAACTACATTATTCAAGCAAGGATTGAACTTTATTTCTTCTTTATTTCCACAGCTGTTTATCGAAGAGGGAGTCTGTCTCAAGGTTATCTACCTCACCAAATATTGATCAATACTGTAAAGGTAGTACAACAACGAGGTTGTCACCTGTAGAATGCCTTTACAGAAGTTGTAAAGACATTTCTGGGAGTGATGACCTCAGTGATGAAAAGGAGAGCTCCTTCTCAGTCCAGAGGCAGCTAACTGAAAAACAAAAAACTTCTTCAATTGAAAATAAAAAAGGAGCAGAGAAAGACTCTAATGATTCAGCTATCATGGCTTATATCAATAAAAATTATAAAACAATTGAAAAGTTGGATGACAGCCCAGGGCAAGCTGGATCTCAAAACCAGCCCTCTAAAGGTTCCTCTCCTGATCTTTTTAAGGAGAAAGACGAGCCTAAAACCTTTATTACAGGGAGAAGAATGACAAAATCAAAGGTGCTAGGTGATTTAAGTCAGCCTGCCAGTAGCAATGTAGCACAAAATAGAGCTCAGGTATCCAATAAAAATTTTAGAATGGATATCAACGGAAAAGGCCACAGGTCTTCTCCAGAAAACTTTCCTAAACAAATGAAGAAAACAGTATATGGAAACCCACCATCAGTGCATCTAAACCAAACAGTCAAAAACTGGAGGAGAGAGGCAAACTCAACCTTGCCAAGTGATGAGAAATCATCAGTGGAAGAGAAGGGATTTCTGATGGCAGCAACATCCGTAGGAAATCTCACTAAGATGAACTCTCAGACACCACTCTCTCATGTTGAAAAAAAGTGGCACAGTGCTGAGATGCTAAGTGCTGGAGTGCCCAAGACAGCCACAGATGTGCTGGGAAACTGGCAAGAGGATGATGAAAATGAGATTTCTGATACTGACAGTTCCTATTCTGTAGATTCGCTCTCCTGTGCTTATGCAAAAGCTTTCCCAGAGAAACTGAAAGTGGAAGATTTTGACAGAAATAAATGTCTTACCAACCCAGAAGATTCTGAGAGCGATGACAGTCAAATGTCACAAGACTCTCTGATAGAAAAGGAAAATAAAGCCAAAAAGCAAAATGCAAGCCAATTTCACAAGTTAAAGGCTCATCATGAGCCAGCTAAGCTTTATAAAAGCAGAACTGAGAACCATATTTCATCTTTGGTGACATCATATGCATCTCACAGGAGACTGGGAAAGGCTGAAAGAAGCTTTTCTCTGGATAGCTTAGCTGATGGAGAAGAGATGCCAGCAGAAGATCTGGTAGAAGAATCCAAATCTGACTCATCTGATGAAATGCCAGCAGAGATTTTCTGGAAGTTACAAACTCCTAAATTGCCAGCTGTACAGACTGAGGAAGACTGTGAATCCAAGACCTGTGGCAGAGATACAGAAGGGACCAGTTATGATCTGAAGCAGAGCAGTTCCTTTTATTTGAACACCAAGTCACAGACTGCTTCCAGTAATGCTTGCAAGCAGTTGCTGAAGGGGATAAAAGTCTCCTTTGTGGAACAAGAAAGGTCTCCTGAAAGAAAACTGTATTATACAAGTGGAAATCCTTTGCTTACTAATGATGCCTGGTCCTCCTGTGACTCAAAGGTTGACATCAGCAGCCCCAGAATAACAGCATCTTCTTCCCATGAAAACCTGGAATTTCAAGATGCTCATCTGTGCTCTTTGAGCAAACCAGAACTTTGGCTAAAGAAAGATGATCTAAAGCAGTCAGCTGCTGAGGTGTCTTTTGTTTCTGGCTCTAAGCAGATTCACCGCATTACTCACAGTCTACATCATGTAAACCAAATAAACTCAGTTTTCTCCTCTGACACATTGGAAGTACCTTTACCTGAAACAACTGTGAGTGAGGCTTCTGAGAGCAGATCATTAAAGATTTTTAAGGGATGGATAAACTCTAATGAAAATGCTTCTTTGGAATCTCAGAATGTAAAGTCCTCATTTGCTAGCTCAGTAGGACCACATTCCTCTTTTGTTCCTACTTCAGCAGAGCATGATTATTATGAACATTCAAGGTCACAGCATCCTGAGCAAGAACAACTGGGTGAATTGTCTACGTACAGGTCTGCTACTGAATGTGCAGAAACATTCAGCTGTTTGGAAAGCATCTCCACTGCAGACTGCTTGACACTGGCATCTAAGAAAGAGGAGAACTCTGTCCCCACAACTCATTCAGAGTTGCCAAAAGATCACACTCTGAAAAAAACACCTTTTATCTCTGTGTTGCCTGTGCAAACTGTGGAGCAGAAGAATGGCTGTGCAGATGCAGATTTAGAAGATGAGCTTGACAGTGACTACAATAACTTGATGACAAAATCAAGTGTGACAGATCCAGGCAGTGGAAGTGCAGCTGTCAATGCACCTGCTGCTGAGTCTTCTATGGGACTTGCCCATAGTATGACCTCAACACAGACATCTGCAGTAAAACACATCCAATTTGGAAATTGCAGGCAGCTTTTTCCAGTACAAAAAAACCCAACATGTTGTGATGAAGGTTTCTTTCTCAGTGATTTAACAAACAAGAACTGCTCTCTAGTGAGCAGTTACAAGCTTCAGACACTGGCTGGAGAAGGAGCAGAATCAGCTGATACGGAACAACTCCCCAGGTCCAGGGAGAATAATCTGGAAACAATGCAAGAAACAGATCATGAGCAAATACCTGCAGAAGTAACAGCAGAGACAGATTTTTCCTCACAGAAGACAACATATCGATGTCATCCTTTAGCTGTTGCTGCCAGCGCAAGCTATGACCAGTCTGCAACACCAATAGAGATGTCTCAAAAGGAGAGAATCTGTATGGAAATAAGCACAGATAGCTTGGCAGACATTGTGCCAGAGGTGCCTTCATTCAGAGATCATGAAGAATACGTATCAAAAGATGAAAACCTTTCTTCACTAAATCATTATGAATTCAAATGCAAACCTGATTCAAAGGATTATTCCCCTGAATGTGCTCTACAAGACAGCCGGGCAAGTTGCTTATCCCAACAAATTTCAGAAAATTCTACATTATGCACTGATAACATAAGAGAAGAAAGCAGTGAAAGCAAAGAACACAATGTATTGAATTCTCAGGCTGTAGTTCAGAAAAAATTTTCATCCAAATATGAAAATCAAGTGGTAAATGAAGTAAGTTTTTTCCTATTGAATGTAAATGGGAAAAACACCAAGTCCTTTCCTGCTGCTATTTGTGAGAATACAAATGATTTTCTCCCAGAATCTAATTCAAGCCTATTTTATAAAGTTTCATCAAAATCTAATTTTTTTCAAAGTGCATCAGAGACTGAAAATTGTGATAAACTGTTGGACAATGTCACAGTAGTGAAAGGAGACTGTGATGCCACATCTAATCTTACTGTGGAAATCAGTGTCAAAGAAAGTTGTTCTGATGTACATTCTGTCTGCCTTTGCCCAGCGTGCTCTTCAGAATCAACAGGGCAGAAAAACACTACACACAATACAACTGACATTTCTGCAGAATTTGGTGCCTCTGTTCTCTTGGAAACAGAAACACAGAATAAATCTTTGTTTGAATCTAGAGAAGAGAAAGAAGCATTTTTTGAAAATGATTGCCCAGAGGACATCTTTCATGTCGAACATGATGCAAATTCAGAGTTGGGAAAGGTATCTGAATGCAACACAAATGCTTTAGCTGCCATTTCTCAAGAGGAGAGCTCATATAGAAATAAAGAATCCAGATTTTTCAGGAACATAGAAATGGATACAGAAGAAGCCATTGCCCCTTATCAGAATACAGGAACAGCCAGGGATGAAGAAATAATAAAATCAATCAATGATGCAAGCAACTTAGGAAACAGTGCATTGGAACTTAAATCCAGACACACTGTAAGTTTACCTGACAAACCAGTAGCCCAAGTCCAAAGTGTAACTGAAGACAGGAGTGGAAAGGATTTTAAAGACATCAGTCTAACTCGGAATCTAAAGACACCTGCTGATGGCACAGCTTGTGAAGTTCACTGTGAGTTTAATACAAATCTGGTCCTGACACATGAAGAGGTGGACAAAGTTGAACAGCAGGAAGCCGACACAGGGGCAGAACATACTCAGGAATCAAAAGCACTTGTGCATTCTGGCAGCCAACTTGAAACAAGCAGCTTTTGCCAAAAAGAAAAAAGTGAGAAAATAGACATAGAGCATACACCAGAGCTTTTTGTTGCTACCAAAACCACTCCTTCAGCTGTGAGTTCGCCCACAACAGATATTATTCAGAATACTTTGGAATTCCTTGATACTTGCAAAGGGCTTTTACAGATGAATGGAACAGAGAATATAGCTGAAACAGTACTAATCCCAAGGAGGCAAGGAAGTATTTCAGCAAAACTTGAAAATGAAGGACAAATAAATTCTAACAATTTAATTCAACATTATGTACCAAACTGTTTGCCCCAGGAAGACAAAGTCAATGAATGTGAAGTGACTGGGAGTGAAGAACAAATTACCATGACAAACACTGAGGAGTTGGTTATTAGGCAGCAAGAAGACATACGCACAGATCAAAATGTTTATTTTAATGAACAGTCTCCAGCTCTGCATCAAATGTGTTGTGACAGAGCTGACAAAGAAGACATTTTAGATCAATTTAAGATCCCTGAAAGGTACTTGATGGCTTCCGAAGTAGAACCAAATATACTGTTAGAAGATGATTCAAGATACCATGACCCTACTGAAATGAGTGAGGGTGGTGATTCAGTGGACTGTGCTACAGAGATAGGAAATGTGGTTGATGCATGTAAATATTCAGTTGGTGATAGTGACCAATACAGAACTGAACAAAAATTTACAAGTCCCAACAGAGATACGTATATGAGTTGCTCTGTGCAATCTCCAGGGCATGGCACTTCAGAAAACTTGAATGTAGGTATTGTTAAAAAAAGTTCTGATATTTGTGAATTGTATCAAGTAGGCTCCAGAGCTGAGGAAGAGAAAGTACAATTGATGAAGCTAGTAGAAATGGCCAAAGCAGACAAACAAAAGCAGGTATTTGTAGAAAACACAGAGGAGGTAGAACTGATCTTTTTACAAAACCTGGATGAACTCTTCCCTGAAAACAAAGGCAGCTACCAAATGACAGATGATGACAGCAGATTAAATGAAGTATTAAGAGAAAGCGAGTGGATGTCTACCAGCTTTTCTGGAAATAATGAAGACATTAGCAAGCAACAAAATCCACCAGTGTCAAGGAAGTGTACAGAAAAAAGCCCAGAACTTCAGGACTCCCCAGGCCACTCTGTAAATCAGCCTTTATATCTTGGAGGAAGTGATGATTCCCATCTTGTTCAAGATGTTCCCACTGCACTGAAAGGATGTACAAAACTATCTAACAGCAGTCTTGGAACTGGAGCTGTTCTGCCTTACTATGAAACATTAATGGAGAGTGAGATCAGTGTCGATACATCTGTGACAGCCAACAAAACAGGAGAAGGTGAACGTCTTCCAAGTAAAACACAAAGTAAGAGTGCAGCTCTTCTGCAAACCAGGACCATGCAGCAGAGGCAGGAGGAAGAATCCTTTGTATTTAAAAATGGACCTGATTATGCCATATCTGTGCAAGCTGTCAATGAGAACAGCTCTTTCACTCCCTACAGTGCAGGTGGTCTTGAGTCTGGAACTGTTGTACTTCAGCAAAGGGCCCAAGGAAGCTCATTTTTCTTGGAAAAATTAGATTCTTCTGAAGATATAATTCAAGATATTAATAATGTTTATGAAGAATACAGTATGGATTTAATGGTTAATAAATTATTAAAAGACTGTCTTGATTCCATAGAAGATACAGCTCAAGAGGCGAAGGATACCACTGTGCCTGATTCACTAGTGTTGGATACTTCAAACCTGCTGTCTTCCTCAGAGAAAGAAGTGATGGAAGGTACAGGAGGGGAAAAAACTCACTCTTTACTAGAAAGCTCTCCCCAAAAAATGTTTCAGAATATTAATACAACTCAGAAAGTACCTCACTTGGGGGCCTCATCACTGCATGATGAGGAGACAGTTTTAAGTGCAAGCTATTCTACAGCAAATAATAAATGTGAAAATGACAAGTTTCCTGGTGGATATGAGCATGAGCCCACAGAAAACCAGGAACATGAGGCTTCTGAAGAGTGCTGCATAGACCAATCAGGCAATACTGTTTCTGAGAAGGCTTCAGCCCTTTCAGAAGGCCTGAACAAGTCTCCAAAGGAAAATCCACATTATAGTGAAGACTTTCCAAATTGTAATAGGAACTTGGGCACTTCTGAATGTTCTCCTGGTCTTCTGAATTGTCCAGTATCATCTGTAGATAGTTTAACTGTCAGCAATGGAGACAAAGGTAAAAATGATACTGTTCTCTCTGAAGAAACAAAATACTTTGAAAGTGAATCAACTGATTTGAGTGTATCTGTAACTTTTCCCGATGTTTCTCAAAAAGGAAATGGAAAAGAAAATTCTGCAGTTGCAGAGGCCACATACGCTCAGAGTAATAAACTCCCTGAAAAAGTTGGGGGAACACAGCAAAAGAAGAAAATTGTTCAATATTATTTCCAGAATTGTGGTGACATAAAAGAAGATGAAAATCATGAGTTCTCAGAACACTGCAGTGACACTAATAGTGTGACTGTACCAGAATCGAGTCTGCTCACTTTCCAGAGCCAAGGACAGACTGGCCATAATGAATCAAAGTCCCTTCCATCACACTCTGCAGAAGACACTCCACCTGAGACGCCATTTCAAAGCTCCAAGAACTTCAGTGCTTTTAACACATCTTCTTTACCTGGGGACTCAAAATCTCTAGTATTTAGTCAGCTTGAGGACTCACTTCAGGACAGTTGTTTGACTGAGAAAGTGTCCTGCAATTCTGCAGATGTGTGCTCTGTAAAAGAAGGAGATTTTCCCCAATCATTTGCAAGAGTCAATTACCCAGCCTTAACAACATTTTCAGAATTTTCTTTAACTGCAGATATAGTCCATGGTGAAACTAACACATATGATACCTCACATTCAAATATATTGGAACAGTCTCCATTTACTGTTTTGCAAATACAAGACACTCAGTCTGATAAAGCTGTGGTATTTGATGAGCCACTATGTGCTTCAGGAAGTATTTTACTTTCTCTTGCAAAAGAAAACAGGCATTGTCCGGTGTCAGACATAGACTGTACTTCAAATGAAAATTCTGCTGTAGATGGGGAACCTGCATACAGAAGTAATAGTAAAAAACCTGACAGTGATCCAAAAGTTGATCAGCATCGTTGGGATAAAGTTCCACCACAAGAAGCTTGCAACAGACACGCAGAGAAAATACCAAATGATAATTCTCTTTTACTACCATCACTACCTTTTTGGGATACTAATAGGGCAATTCTTATTAAAGAGGGACAGATGAGAAATACAATTAACAGAAGTAAGGAAGAACTGCATTCAAATATTGAGGCTGAACATTTTGCAGTAAAGACACAGCAGAGAAAAACATTAAGTAGAGAACCTGCTGAAAAGCAAACTAATGTATCCTCAAATTCTCCAAATGAATTAACAGGCTCAGAGGTTATAGTGATGGAAAACCTGCATCCAAGAGATGTTCAAGTGGATCCTGAATACACCTGCAATTCCTTTAGTCCAGCATATCCCACATACAGAAGCCCTGATCCCCGGCAACCTTATCACACTGCCTTAGGCTTTGAAAGAAACCCTGCAGTTCTACAAGATAACTGTCAGTATGTGCCTGCAGGTGAACAGATAGAACAGGTGCCGGATAGAACAAATACAGATGGTAGAAAAGAGATTTTACTTTGCAAAAGCAGTACATGTTCAAGCACTGATAGCCCTGCTGCTGATGCAGACACTTTTTCAACAATGGGAGACATTATAATGAAGAATAATACTCTGAAATCAGAAAGACTCAATTTTTCTATAAAAAATAATGAAACAACCTCCATAAAGTTTTTGACAGAAAACCATGTTTTAACTCCTCAAGAATCCAAATTGGTGCAATGCAGGAGCAAAAGATCATGTTCTACCACACAGAGTACAAAGGGCTGTAAACAAACTGAACCGAGAACTTATTTACAAAGTCACAGAGTATCAGCTCCAGCTATTGCTGTTTTCTCTGATACAGAATATATTTTGGAAGCTTCATCTAAGCCAGACCCTTTGTCATATTCTGCATCTAAATCACTGCAAGATTTGAATATGAGTGTAGAGCCTCCATCACCAACTGAAGATGATCTTCGTGGAATTGAAGGATTTTCAAAGCCGGAATCAAAGAACTTTCTACACGTTAAATCTAAACCCAGATTTCAGCAAAAAATGGCACAAACTAGGAAGCTTGCAAACTGTGATCCCAAAAACTTACAAAATTTTGCAGCAAGAAGCCAAAGTAGCCAGTCTTTGAAAGACTGTACTAGTCAATCTCCATCATCCTTACTGCCCACAGCTCGCAGTTCTGTGTGTGCAGAAGCAAATGTCCATTCAAAGAGCAGGTCTGTAGCTCAGTGTAGTGAAGGGAAAGGAGAAGAAGCTGGATATCAACCAGAAACTGATTTATTTTTGCAAGGCAATAAAGATGTGATGCATTTTAGATCAAGTGATATAAACCCATACATTCACCCATGGCAACGAGATGGAGCCTGCAAGATTGGCTGGAAGCAGTATGTTTTTGGAAGTGCAAGTGATGTCTCTTGCCATCAAATTCCTTTGAATATGGAAAATCGTAAAGTTATGAGATGTTCTAGTGTAGACAATGGATTGAACTCTCAAAATTCTCCTTTTCATTCTCATCTAAGTTCATATGCTACAGCAAAAGTTTTGTCAAGCACTTTGAGTAGCATTGAAGGTCTTCAAGAATGGGACAGTGTCAGACAAGACTTTCAGTCAGCATACTCAAGTGACAGTACCAAACAGTACAGTAACATATCCAGTGAAACACTGGAAACTAACTCAGAAAACAACACTGCTGAACTTGAGAATCCTTCTGCACAACATGGTAACTCTTCAATGCAGGTTGATGAAATTGTACTATTATATCCTTCAGAGTCTGAAAAACCTACCAAAAAACCACCAGGGATTACATGTGAGCAAGGAACACAAACAGCAACTGCAGGAAGGTATAAAAGGCAGAGAAGACATCAGAGAAGCTATACAGATGTTTCTGCAAAAAAGGAGGAAACAAACAGAGATTTTTTTCATCAACCTTCTTCTTGGACAAGCATGCAGAACCTGTCCATGCATCTGTCCCAGCTTCTTCAGAACACTTCTGAGCTGCTGGGAAACCTTTCCCAACAGAGTATTAGAGATAATGAGCAGAATGCCAAAATCAACCAAAAAGGAACTGAAGGTGCTGTAAAGGCTATTAGGTCAGATAGCTGTACTCAGACTACTGCAGATGTAGGCACTCAGACTGAGGTTTTGGAAAAGCCTCAAAGCAAACATGAAGAAAAACAAGTGGAGGCAAAAATGGAAAAGGAATTGAGGGCAGCTCAGGCAGTGAATGTTGATTGGAAAGAAACTGGTGCAGATACAGTCAGAGAGATTCCCAAAAGAAAAGAGGAAACACCCTCCCTTGAAGAAAGAATACAAGAACAAACAGGGATGAAAAGCCTGGGTGATTCTGACTTCCATGACAGTCTTGACAGCATTTTGGAAGACTCCTTTATGCATCTGCCTCATTTACCCAAAACTTCCACCCCTCTTTTACATTTTCAAAAAACATCACCGAATGCACAGCAGAACGTTGCTTTTGCTAGCACCAGAGTTTCACCTGGCACATCATCTTTGCCAAGTTCAGGGCAAGATGGTTCCTCATGCACTGTAGTTAGCAGCCCTACTAATAGCACCTCTCAATCTCCAACATCATACACTCAGGATAAAAGAAGTGTCAATGAAACAGAGACTCCAGCTGAAAGAAAATTTTGGTACAAAAATACCCTGCTAGTCGATAGGGCCTCTTCCCCTATTCTTACTCTCAGCGCTAGTCCCAGCAGCCAGAGTGCTTTTAGCAAGTCTGCCTGCCCTATTAAGGAGCCTCTTGGATATTCCAGTGTTGCTTCAAGCCCCCTTCACACCCAGAGAAAGCTGAGGGCAGATCCACAGTTCAGCATGCAACATCACGTGGACAGTTTTTCACAGACAGAAACAGACAGTGAATCAAGCACCTCTAGAGAACACAAGAGCATAAGAAAGAAATCTGGAACTTTCTCAGATAAGAAAGCAGCCAAAGAACTTACAGGACAGGATGGCTCAAAAGACTTGGAACAGCATAGGCTCAGGGTTGACACCCACACTACCATTTGTGCAGAACGGCTGTATCACTCCAGCAGTACGTTGGAGGTGTCAGGCCACAGTGAAGTTGTAGCAGGTGATGTCAGAGACCAGGGGTCAGTGGCACAGTCGCTTCATTGTATGTATGTTACAAGGGGTGGAAGAGGTTCTTCAGCTGGAATCGGGCACAAGAAGTACACTGGGAATTCTGATACTGCTTTGGTTCGTAACTACCCTTCTCCAAATGCTGGCTTATTTTTTAATCAAAAAATTAGTGCCACATCTTCAAGTAAGACAAATGCTGGCACGAACTCAAAACCTCTGGTAGTAGCATCTTCTCTACAATTCCATGATTTCTTCTGGAAGAATGAGAACAGCTGCCCTCCTGCGCTCTCTGATGTGAGCGATGTGCAGACTTCCTTCCGAGACGACAGTACAGATTCTGTCACTGGAAGTGAATGTGACACTGAAATTCCCCTCAGCAAGAACACCACTTTTGCAAAGCCGTACAGGCCTCGGAGCTACAGTCTCCGTGACTTACCCATACACAACAAATTTAGCAACTGGTGTGGAGTTAAGAGCAGCCCTCCTCCTTTGTTACTCGGCTTGAGTGGCAGCGTGACTGATCTAAGAAGTCAGACAGAAAAGAAGCCTAGAAGCACACGATCAACAGAAATGGAAGAGAATCACCAGTCCTGTGACAGCAGGAGCAGAGAGATTAAGAGACTTCAGAGAGAGCGTGCCCAGATCATGTCTAGCGTTCACCTGGACCTGCATCAGCACCCCCTCACAGTGGAACTGACTGAAGCAAAGCTCAATTATGGCATCGGGGAAACAGACGCCCTGCTGAGGGTCCTTCAGAGAGGAAATGCAGATGAGTCAGGGACAATTCCAGTGAAGCAGCAACTTTATGAAAGGTAAATTAATTGATGTAGGGTTGTTTAAGTGTTTTTAATACACTTCATGCAGCTTAAATAGCATTTAGTAATGAGCACTTAATCACTTAGTCACACTGAGTGAAGTATATGTGAAGAGATTCACTATCAGGCTTATTTTAAAAACTGTTAAGCAATGCATTTAGGACAAAATTTTGGGGTTACTCCAAGAAAACGGGGAAAAGTGGTTTGGTGTAATTCCAATCTAGTGTCACCCCACTCTTAAAATTTCTAGCAGCCACAAGCGTTATCATGTGTACCTGGTGATATGGAAATATATTTAATTGATTTATTGCAATGTAAAACTAATTGATACATCATATTTATGAAAATATCCCATTCAAGCTTCGGCGAATAAATGCTGCTGTATGAATAAACAAAAATAATTTTTAACCCCTCATAAATATACAAAATAAATATTTAAAAAATCAAGATACTTGATTCTTGTGATTGTAGAACTCAGTTTGGGAAACTGTTGCAACAAAACAATTTGAAGCAGCTACATTAGTCTCCATCCTCAATTTGCCTCAGCCATTACCAGCAGTAATCACAACCCTCTTGTATATTTCCTGCTGTCAGAAAAGCAGTGGCATTTTTAGAATTTCTACATCATCTCTCAGCATGTAGACAAAGGGGTATCAGATGGTATTAGATTCTTCCAAAAATTTTGCATTACAAATCTACCTAATATTTAAGTGCTTAAAACATCAGAAAATGTAACTTTGCAGGGTGCATTTTGTCACTCTAATCACTTTTCCCTAACAGACACATGAGATCTATTGAAAATCTGAGGAAAGAAAGAGTGAAAAGGCTACAGAGATACCAAAGAAGCCGAAGCCTGAGTCCCCAAAAGCACCTGAGTCTGTCCCAGACTCTGGATGCAAGTCAGAGGGATCTAGATCTCCCCAGCAGACGCCGAGAATACCTGCAACAGCTGAGAAGAGACGTGGTGGAAAACACCAGGTAGGGCATTAGAAACCTCTCTTTAGGCCTGGTGTTCACTATCAGTGTTCACAATGGGGCCACATTAATGGTTCTTACTGATATCCGAGACTTTGGGGACAGAATTCTTCTCAGCGTGGGTGCAATAACCTTTGGGACAGAAAATGCTTTCAAGGACAAACGCTTGCCTGATTTTGGGAAACATTCATTAAAATCTTGGGTCTAATTTTATTTCAGTCCATAAAAAGTGCCCTAATTTATTATATGTGTATGATGGATGCAGGCAACCAAGTCTGGACTGATTCGAGACCAGTCTGTCTTCTTGTTGTGATTTAGGAATAGTATTCTCCAGTTTAGTAGTTCTGCTAAAATCAGCGTTGCTTTTCCTTCCTCTCCAACTGGAGGTACAAAAGGTAAAGATCTTGGGTTCAGATAAGAACAATTTGCTGGAAACAGCAATAAGATAAGAACAGTAACAGCCACAGCATTAATAATAAAAGGTGTAAGAAAATAAATTATTGCAACTGAAAGCCCTCAGACAAGAGACAATATGGGATGGCCCCTTCTGCTACATCTCAGCTGGAAGAAACCCCTTCTCCCCAGAATCCCCAGAAGAGTCCCTTTCCCCCACCAACAGCAATGGTGTGAGGTGATACAGAATAAACTCTGCATCCTGGCCACACCTCCCCCAGCAAAATTAACCCTGTCCTGGCAGGAACCAGGGCACTCCTTCACTAACTTAAAAACCACAGAGTTCAGTTCCATTTAAAATATCAGGAAATATCTGCAACACTTCACTATTTAGAATTTCAGTTTCATATTCTCTAAATTACTTTTGCTTCCTCTGTTGTCAGGAGACAGCTATTCTCCCAACACAATAATCTTGTATGTGATATGCCAAAGTCATAACCTTATATCATATGGAGATCTGATTTAAGAGCCACTGTAGTAATCTCAGTAGTAAACTGGACTTGCAATCTGAGTCATTTTCCAAGGCTTATGTCTATTCAGAATTTAGTGAGCAAAAAGAAGCTTTTTGGAGGCTGATGTGGTGAGTTTTAATTGCTTTTCTGGCAGGTTTTCCTGTTTTAAATTGAAATATGATTTTCTCATGGTATTTCAAGTAATAATGTGTGTTTCCCACATTACTTATCCACTCTTACAGAGTTCAAGAACCAAAAAGAAGAAGTGTTCAGCACCCTTCAGACATTGAACTGTTGCTCCGAGACTATCAGAGGGCACGAGAGGAAACTAAAAGTGAAATTGCAAGAGCTCGGGACAAACTTAGGGAGAGAGCAGAGCAAGAAAAAAGGCGGATACGGGAACAAATATTTTCTCAGTTACAGAAGGTGAGCATTATATTGAAAGTATACATAATCTTGACGTACAAAGGATTTTCTTTGAGTGTAATTTTTATTTGGTCTTCTAGCATTGAGTAGTTGGATTGGTAAAGTAAAATCTTCTGTCTTTAACAACTGTATTTGACCAGCCAGTTAAGTAAGGGGCTTGACAAGGAGACAAAGAGCAAGGGGATGGTTTGGTTTTGGTGGTTTGTTTGTTTGTTAGCAATACTGTGATGTCTATTACAGGAAGAAGCAAGACTGAAGATTCTTGCAAGTACAAGCACTTTATGTACAGACTCCAGCCTCAGCCTCTCCTCTGGCCCAACATCTGGTTACAACAGCAGCAATACTGCCACATATACTGCAAGTAACTTCAGCAGCCAGGAAGGGCAGGTGAGAAACCACTGTGGGTGAGACTGATGTCTCCTGAAGCTTCACACAGAGGTATAATATAGGAACAGAGATGGTTCTGGAGATAGTTAGAGTTCTGTCACAGCTATGAAGCAGAACAAGTTTGCATTACCAGTACCTGGATGGGTGACATGGGGCGAGGGAGCTTTTTGTGATATAATTGCAAAGGACAGTGACACTTATTTTTCTGGTTTTTTTTGTTTGGTTGGGTTTTGTGTTTTTTGTTTGGTTGGGTTTTGTTTGTTTGTTTGTTTGTTTGGATTTTTTTGTAATTCATAGATAAAAAATCTGATAGTTACTACTGTCTGTGTAACCATCAGAGATCTGTCAAATGTTCTAGAAATACAGGCCTTTTCTTGTGATAGATCTGATAGCATCTGATATTCTGTGTGCCTCCCTCAATGACACATGCTTTGACTTCAGGGTTTCTGTGTGTGAAAATGGACTTTACTGAAGTCACTTTTGAAGTATGCACTCATGCTAGTTCTTACACTTACTTTGCTAAATTTCCCGAGTCAAAGTATCATTTCATAATTAGGGGAAAGGCAAAGGGGTTACCTCATTATAAAGAGAAGCTTCCAACCTTCCAAGGCAGATTTGCTACTAATATTCCACTGCCCATGTAACGCAATTTCTTTTTCCCACTTCAAATAAACGCTCCAACTTCTGCACTTTCTTAAATCAGGTTTCTTCTGGAAATATTTTGGTTTCAAGAGATACACGAGGTCGCTCAGCTGTTAGAAATAGTCAGCTTTATACATTAGAGCAATTGCATAAGGATTCAACATTTGGTAAGTAAAACATATATTTGCTTCTTCTGAGTTGTATCCCAAAGCATAATGAGATTTGTCATTTATGCAAATCAAAATCTAATTTGGATCTGGGTATTGCAAGGATGTCCCTACCTTTACTTCAGAAAAATACCACCAGTATTTTTCCAGTAGCCAGAGCTTGCTTAGAATTTTTTTAAATATTAAATGGTGATTTGCTTCCTCTGAAGTTGGTCTTTTGATGTGGTAACATCAAAGTACAGCTTTTTGAAATAATATGAGGATAATATTTTGAATGAAGGAAGGAAGCAAGGGGTGTAGGGCCCAAATCTGCAGTGAGTATAGAATTGTACTAATAAATCCTTATTTTTAGCCTCAAGAGTTAAGCTGTCTATTTTCCCCTATTTTATTTTCTTACCTGTGGCAATAACCATTAAAACTTCAGTACTGCAAGATATAACTGCACTGTAATTACCAACACACAGAACGTCTAGGCAAGGGATGTTATCCCTCCTTCATTAGGATCAGATGGACTGGGGGCTCCAGTGAATGGTTTATGCCCCTACAATTTAAGAATAGCAGTGGGGTTACATTTTAATTTTTTTATTCCCTCTCCGGCTTTTCTGCAGAAGCCAGCACAATTCAGCCACCTCTTCCTTCAAGTGGCACCAGCTGTAGGTTCACTCATGGATTAACTATTTCTGTCAACTCCTCTTCAACAAAAGGATACCAAGATTTATCCAAACATATCTTGGCTAATGCTACCACTGAGGTAAGTAAAAATAGTTTTCACTTATTTCTTCTGGAAGTTGTAGCAAAAATGGGTGGGACAAACCTTGTTCTACATCACAAACAGTTACCTATTTGTCAGGTACAGACACACACACTGAACACTTTTGAAGGATGGGTAAAAGCGGGCCAGGCTGCAGCCATGGGGAGCAGATGAGAGTGTGGGGTGTTAGCTGGAATGCTGGAGTGAAGCTGGTGTCATTTGTCATTGTTTTCTAAGGTAATGGCAGCATGCTCTCAGAACCTGAGGAACCTCTACACGTGCCAAGCAGCAGCTGGGTGGAAGTAAGTTTATGGCAGGTCTGTGTAAGGGGAGGCCTTTCTCTGTACCTGGCCCTCTTGTGGGCAAATACCTTTTGTTTGCCTTTGACAGATACCAGTGTACAGAAAAAGAGGTGCAGGTGTACTACAAAGTCTTCCCTTCAGCAACAAGGCATGGCTTTCTGGGAGCAGGAGTGATAGAAAGACCTCTTCCCTATGTGTGGGGACTGGTGAGAGATCCTGGCAAGAGGCATCTCTACGACAGCTCTATCAACACAGCTCGAATACACAAGAAGGTAACCAGCCACATTCACCTGGGTGAGTATCCTCACACACAGCAGATGACAATCACCATCCCCATCTGGCTGTAGGCAGCAGAAAGAGAGTTAAAGGCATCTTGTTCCATTTCTTCAGGTGTAAATAAACAATTTCATTATTTAATTTGCAAGAGTTTTCCAAGGCTGGTATTAAACACATCTTGCTGAGAAGCGCAGCTAGAGACAGTGGTTTGAAAGTAAAGATAAACCTGAAGTGGCTTGGAAAAGCTTTTGAAATTAGATGTTACAGCATATGAACTAGAGCTCTGCACCCAGGCAGCAAGTCAAAATAAAATGCATGTAAGGGGTGGGGAAAACTGTGAGAAGTTGAAGTTGTCAAAGTCTAATTCCCCTTTCTTATTTTTCCCCCAGTATATTTAGTGACTGACACCTCCCTATGTTACCTAAAGCAGCCCCGGGATTTCTGCTGCATTACTGTAGAAGCCAAAGAGGTAAAGTGAACATTCTGTCTGCAGCACAGAGAAGTTGTTCTGATATTCTGGTTCAAGGATAAGGAGTGAAAGAAGTCAATAACTTCACATCTGCAGAAGTGCCAGTGTAGCAGAAAGGAAAGCCATGCCAGCATCACACAAGTGAATTATGTGTAAAACCCTCTTGTAAATGACAATTGCCAACCAGGGCCCATCAGACGGGAACACAAGTGTCACTCTGTATGTTCTGGTTGCAAACATACAGGATTTTGACAAAAACATATTTAATAGGTTACTTACTTAAAAGAGCAGTAATTTTTCTTGTTATGTGAGAAATATGCCTCATGGCAAACCAAGAAAACATTACTATATGCATGAAATTTTTCAAATTGTCATCTTTACACCTTGTCATGTGCAGGAGAACTTGTCTGTCCTGGCTATGCAGTCTGTCTATGATGCATCCATGCCTCACCCTTGTAAAGAAGCAGTGAGAGGGGAGATTTTGCCAAGTGCCTGGATACTGGAACCTGACATAGTGAATGGAAGAGAGATCACCAGAGTTATTTACATGGCACAGGTAAGGATTTTTCTGTATATCCAACTGGGAATGCAGAAAGCTGTTACACAGCAGAACATTTTAAAGATGGTAAGCAACAGAAAATACAATTCTTATGCTGTGCTCCATAACCCTTATGTAGTGACCACAAAGTCACCTCTTTCACACTTCTCAAAGCAGAGGCTCTTACTAGGATTGTGTTTAAGCACGTATTCCCAAGCTTTTACAGCATTCAAGGCTGCTTCCTTGGATATAAAAGTTCTTCTTAAAGGTCTATTAGCAATTTTAGTTTATGTTGTGTTCTCATGTGGTGAACCAATATGGGGAGTCTTTTTTGCATTTTTGCCTTGCTGTGAACACACACAAAGTCTACCTTGGGTTATACTATTTTCAAAATCCTTGAAAATACTTGGTACATTTTTCTAATCAAAGTAATTAATTCTTCACACTTAATAGATACAAAAGAGAAGTCAAGATTAGGACTCCAGTTAAGAATAAGAAAATTATAATCTTATCAACCATTTTTTAGACTAATTTGAAAAGTAGGCTCTCTTTGAGACAGGGATACTAAGTATTTAAAAATATCCAGAAGAGCATACCTTAATTTGTAAAATCTATTTAAATGCTTATGTGGAGATAAATGCCATTAGTTCTTCAAACTCATCTATTTCAAACTTAATGATTTTTTAAAATATCATTAATGAGCACATGCATCTTAGAATGCATAGGTAAAATGTTTATATGCATTTTATATTGCCCTTTAGTGTATGCATATACATTTTTAGTAACACTGTGTGTCTCAAACTAGTAGACTTTAATCCAAGCTTAAACTCAAAAACATCAAATAGTAAAGTTTTGGAAGTCTGTGTATTATTGGGAAGAAAAAGATACAAATGACACAGTAACGATGGCATTTGGCTGTTAACCACTTCTGTGCCTCATTACATCTGAGCTATTCCAGATTGGAGAAGTGTTCTGTTTAGGACAGGTACAAACTCCAAGTTGCAGCCTTTGCTCTACTCCCTGCAGGTGGACCTTGGTGCCCCAGCCATCCCTGCCAGGCTCCTGAGTTCCATGGCGAAGCAGCAGCCCCTGGTGATTGCTCAGCTGGCTCACCTGCTCACTGCCTAGTGCTGCAGCACCACCGGACTCTGAAGAGTCCCTGGCAGCTCACAGGGACACACAGGTGCTGGAAAGGCTCATGGAAAACACTGCCTCACTTCAGGAGCCTGGCTGCTACTGCTGGACTATATGGAAGTATAGTTGGAGAAGATCATTTGTTTTAGCCAGCACCGCTTATAGAAACACAGCAAGTTTAGTGGGGAACCTCTCCTGGAAACAGCAGTGGAAAACCTCCATGGAAGAGAAGAAAGGTGTGCTGCTCTGTAAAGAGCAGAGGAAGAGACTTTGCTTTACAATATCCAGAATCTTAGAGTGTATTACTTAACTCCTGTTTCCAAGCAGCTTCAGAGATCCACTTCTTTCTTTAAGTAAGTTCAGGCTGGAAGCAGTATCTCTACAGCTTGAGACAAGCTCTTGAGCAGAGCTGCAAAGTCACTTTCTAATGATGAGATAAGTACCAAATGCAGAATTCCTGACTGTGTAGATAGATAACTTAGCTGGCTGCTGTTCCCTTCCCCTTGAAGAGGGAAATTAAAGCAGTGCAATATTCACTAGTCATCCTACACCCAGGACAGATTTTTCACATCTATTTGCTGACTGCCTGCAGCCAGTGTGTTTCAGATTGTCACTACACTGTGCAGCAGCAGTGGACACCACCATACCTCAGGACACAATTTTACTGTACTGCAGAATCAGGTGCTTTGAAATAAAGAAACCAAACCGTTCTACACAGTGACACTGTCATGGATAGGTTAGTACTCAGTAATCAGCTTGTTTCTAGAATTTAAGTCCTGCAAGTAAGAGTAGCTCCAACATTTCTCCATAATGGCTTTTTCTGTCAGCCCTTCTACACTTTCACCCAAATGCATTAAGAGCTGAAAATATAGGCTGGTCATAGTCTTACCACATTTCTTCATTCATAATGTGACCAGCTGTCCCACTGCAGCAAATACAGACTCTTCCCATTCAATTACCTCATGGGACTTCTATGGCACTTAGTCCAACAATCCTGCTGTCAGGCTTTACATGTTTATTCAACACAATTCCTAGCTGGTTCACATATCCCTACATTTAAACAAAACCATAGCCACCTCAAATATTCAAATAAATTCATTTAATTCTTCAGCACAACAGTACAGAACCACTTTAGATATATCTAAGCAATAAAAGCTGCTGTGTTATGCTTTCATTAGCTCAAAAAAGTCCACATTGTTCAAGAAGCTCTTGCACTTTAAATTTGTCAAGTGAGAAATGTGTACTCAAGCATCCACCCTACTGCAGTCAGTGCCTGCTACTTTAACAGTTGCTTTTAGTACAGGGTGTGTTTTCCCAGCACATGGTGAAGTTAGCTGCACATCCCACCTTTGAGTTCAAGAGCCAAGATCTACTTTTACTCTGTCTTTGCACAGGTGTAATTCTGGCTCTCAGCTTCTATGTTACTTCCTGTTACTAACATTGTGAGTTTTAAATGAAAAGACAATAGTTACTTTGAATTGATACTTAAGATAATAGCAGTTTTGCTACATTACCTGTCCAAGGCTTCCTCCTCAAACTAGATCAGGCAGGATAACAAAACCTTTCACTGACAGATTTGCTTTGCTTCATCTTTGGATAGTCATGGTTACAATCTTAACACCAATATATTAGTGTTCTTTTTTTGGTGAGGTGCAGCCTTTTGCTGAAGGCCTGAGTCAGAGCATGGTTCAGTTTGAGCATCACACATCTTACATGGCCCTCAAGGAAGAATGGGTAACCTGTCATAGTTTTCTGCAACTGAGCAAAAAGACAGATTTCCAGATCTGTATTGTGTCAACATCCTCCCTTCAGTGGAAACCCAGAAGGAAGAGCAAACAAGGCAGTACAGTAAAGTCCCAGGAAAAATGAGCAGAACCAGCAGCATGGGATATTGGCTCTGTCCCCAGTGCTGCTTCTGTAGCTTTCCAGAGGAGCCTTCCAGGCATCAGTTCAGGAAGTCTTCATACACCCACTAGAGATTTGCTCAGTGCTTTGCTTTTTTTCCTTTATTTTGGACATGGCACTAGTGAAAAAGCAGTTTTTGTAGGAAAAACATCTCGGGGGACTCCTGTTGATCAACGATGCCAGTGCCTCTGAAGGATAGTGTCTTATTGTACAGTGCATCAGATGTTTATTTTTATATCTTCTTAATATTTTTTTTCTACGTTTACAAATTAAGTTATTTATATATGCTTGGTTTGAAGCGTTTTTATATGCTATCAAAGCTAAGTTTTATTTTTATCAGTATTGAATTAATGTAACTTTTTTTTAATACAACCTTCAATTGATACTAAAAAGCCTATTTATATGAACTTTTTCTTTTGCAAATACAACAGTTTATGGTACTTGCTAATGTATGGCATTGGTTTGTTTGGAAGGAAGAAACAAAGGCCCAGCAGATATCAAATTTGGTAATCTAAAACAGGCAAAAACTAACTTCCTGTTACTGCTGAGCAGCAGATGATCAAACCAATTGTATTGTACCACCTTGGGTTGCATCTCTGCTCCTAAATCAAGGTTGCTATTTTCATATCCACAATAAATGGTATTTTCTACACAAGAAAATGTGCCCCACCTTATTTTGCTCCAGCTAAGATACCCATCTATGGAAATACGCTGGATAGGAAAAGAACAAAAAGGCAAGTTTGTGATAACAGACATAGGTCTCATACTTGAGGAATGGGCATGGAATATGAATTTCTGGCACAAGAATCAAGAAGCCAGTCACTGCTTAAATTTGGGTTTTGTGACAGTCCTGTCTCCAAGCAAAGGGGATTTTGTTTGGTTATTTAAAAAAAAAAAAAAGACAGTTGGGTGGAGCTTCTTCCCAAGTCCTGTTACACAACTCCCCAGCCCAGCACGTTCAGAAGTTACTATAACACCATTTTTCCTAATTCTCTTTTGGACCTGTGAGTTTGCAATCGGAAAGGCTGGCAGAAGAAAGGCCACATGCTCAGAACTGGCTTTCACTGAGCTCCTGCTCTCCAGCCTACAGCCCCTCTGGCACGAGCAGCAGTGCCCAGGACAGAGGGACAGGGCTGAGGGACTCGTGCTGAGAGCAGCAGTGCCCAGGACAGAGGGACAGGGCTGAGGGACTCGTGCTGAGAGAAGGCCGCCAGCCCAGGGGCTGCAGGGTCGTGTCCTCACACGTGGGCCCAAGGCCAAGTGTCCCCAAGCTGCAAACCTGTGCTCCAGAGCTGCCCCTGTGCCAGAGTGGAGCTCTGGTTTTACAAAGCAAACGTGCCTGGGGGCCATGGGGTGCCCAGGAAGCTGTCACTGCATTCAGTCATGACAACACAGAAACAGAGGTGTTTCTTACCTGCTGGCTCCCACTGCAGAAGTGTCTCCTGCCCCACAGGGCACAGCTGTGCTCTATGGTTGCTGGAACCTGCTCCTGGGGCTTGGTCACCTTTTAAATAAAAACTTCCAAAGATGTTGTGTCAGAGAAGGATAATGCCAGTAGGCTGGGTTCATGAAAATGGCTATGGCCATGATATCTGTGCAAACAGTTTGATGATACCCAAGGAAAATCCACGAGCACCTTTTTTTTAACTCTCATGGGTTCCAGCTTCTTTCCCTTTCACCATCCTGCCCTCCCTTACATAACAAAGTAGATTACTATTTCAGCAGAAGCTCAACAGGCCAGACAGGAGGACTGTACTGCACTTTCTCTGCCCCGTGCTTTGTGGCATGGTACCCATTTTGTTTTCCAGCCTAATACCAAGAGGTTCTATACTGATAGCTTGAACACAAGACAACATTTAATAATGTTTATTATGACAACACTTTCAAATGAGATCTGCAGCAAAACATCACGTAATAGCCTCAGGGAGCAGGTATGGCATGATATGGGGTACTTGCTCTTCAATTTGTATTGAATTGTTCCATTTGTATTTGTATTGCAGCATGCCTAGTTTTTGGGACTCTTTCATTCACATCAGAAAGCCCCTAAAAAGAGGAATGCAGGTGGAACCTGCCAAATCTTTCCATACAGTGCTTAGTAAACAAGACAAGAAAAATTACTATATCATTCAGACACTAATGTGTCTCTATGATTTCTCTTTCTGTATCACATATTTTAACAGCCACGGTTTTACCTAATGAGTCCTGTCTGTAGTTTTTATTGAACCACTAACTCCAAGACGTTACCTTTTCTCACCTTATACAGGGACAAGGTTAGTTAATTAGCAAGCTAAACAGCCCTGGGCTTCACCTTGTCCAGAGGCTGTTCTTAAATAACACAGAACTTGCTTTCTGGAAAAACCTACACTAAGGACACTCCTAGACAAAAGGAAATAATGTCCTCACTGCTTTGGGGCACGGGAAAAGAATCCCATGAGACACCTGATGAGCACCTAAACATATTCTGCTACTCACCAGCAGTCCCGCTCCCAAACCTCAGTTCAAGGCAATACTTGGGGAGAAGGGAGTGAACAGGAGGTCACACTCTTGGTGACAACCTGTCTGTACGGGCAGAAAATGCCCACTGTCCTCCAAGAAACGGGCCCCTTTCAAAACCCAGTCTCCAGGGAACATCACAGTGCTTCTTCACTACTTTGCTCTTCCAGGCTGTATTTCTCTTGCTGCAACACTTTGACTGATAAAACCCAAACTCAAGGCAAGAAAAATTATTAAAAAAAAGTGAATAGCAGCCAGATGCCATTTATGTTCACAACTATAAAAGTGTCTTAAAAATACTGTCTTCAGTAAAAAATATAAGCAGATATTTTATCCCTTATTTCTATTAAAAGCCCTGGGAAATTACAAGTTCTGTTTCCAACAAGAGATGGAAAAACACTTAAGCATCTACATCCTTTAGGAATAATGCCATCAATGGTCTAGTGGATTTAGTTAATATGGTTTAACTTTTAAAATTAGTCTTAAAAAATTAAAATCAAACCCTTAACACTGAACTTACAATGAAAAATAAATATAGGCACATCTCTGTGTCATATAGGTTTACTTCTTCCTTCCCCTGACTGTAGAGGCTTTGTTAAAAGACAACATGAGAAGTCACATTGAGTTAAGAGACAGCCATGAAGAAACCATCTCTCTGATCACAAAGTAATTTGAGTTGATTCCTGGGTTTGGTCACAGCCTGTTGCTGCACAAATACAAAAAGTGTCTCTCAGTCCAAAGAACAGCTGCTCTGAGATACAATCAAGGTGCTTAAAAGACTGTTGACTAGGAGATCCATTTGCTGATCTAAATTCTTCAGCAGAGGCACCACGGCAAAATGTCCACGACAGAAAGCCCAGTGCAGGTTTTGCACAAAGTGACCTCTTTATCTTCAGTGCGCTCCCAGCAAAGAGTTCCCAATCCTTTCAGAAACACTGAAAGTCCCATTTGCATCTTTATTAGTCATTTTTGTCCACAGAATCCACCTCTGCTAACTTTGTGTGGTCACAGTAGCTAGAGATTGTCTGGTCAGCTCACAGGGGTTAGTCCTGGGCTCCTCCATCTGATGTTCTGATACAAATACTCGGGACAGCCTTTTCAGGTCTTTTACAAAATCCTGTAACAAACAGATACAAACCAGAGAACGCTTAGCAATGTAAACAAAATTTTTCCATAAAGAACTTTACAAGGTTAAACACGTTGATGGTTTTCCAGTGCAAAAACCTAGATGAACTACAGAATTGACTGCAATGATGAACACCTGCAGACACGCTCAGTCTCTGCTCTTATCCCCACACCCTTCTCAAACAAGATCACTGCCAGAATTTAAATGGTTAAAACAGCTCCAACATGCAAGTGCTCATCAGTCTTGGAATACTGTCCATTTTTAGCAAGGCATTTGGTGCTACATTTGATTCCTACATTTTGATTGTGGACACTTTGAATAGTGAGACTCCTCCAGAACATTCCAACTGCTCTCACACTCTGATGGTAGGAGGCACAGGGCTTTAAGTGCAAGACTGGTCAGCTAAGACCCTTCCCAACACATCACTCTCAGCTAGAAGGCAGCAAGCACATGCAGGCTAGAACTGAGAGCTGGTAACTCAGCCAGCTGGTCTCCAAACTGGTTTACAATTTTCTTGGAAATACTTCCACTGTATGGGCAGTGTTGGATTCACATAAGTACAGCTTTCAGCCAAACAGCAGCAACAGAAACAAGCTTGTTGGAAGCCTGTCGTTCCTTTGCATTAAGCAGGAACAACAGATGGGAAGGATATGGGCTTTATCTATATGATATAGAAATAAAAGGACTTTCTGTTTATACAGTTTTACTTTTTATTTCACTTCTTGTTCATGCATATCTAATTACTTACTGAGGGCCAAGGGTGCTCTTCAAGGCTATGCAGGCAACTCTGGATTTCACTAGTTCTCATTAGTTCATGTTCTATAAGACCATGAAGCAAGAAAAGGAACAAATCCCACTGCACAAGAGAAGAAAATATCAACAGCTCAAAAAGAAATGGATTGTGTGCTTGTTTCTTTATCCATATACAATTCACACTTTTCTTTTTGGATCGGAATGTGGTGAAAAGGAGCAAGCACATTATCTATGGGCTTGTGACAATGCAGACAAGAGCAACATTCAAAATGAGTTAATAGAATTCCTTTAGTTCATACACTGATTGTATCCTACCATAAAGTCTCAAAATTCTCATTTGTAAACACACCAAGAATTTAATTCCTGCCTGATCAAGAACAGCACAAAAAATTATTTCTTTGACTTCTGAAATAAGCTGGGTTTAGTCTGCAACTAAACAGGGTGATTTTCAGCTTTCATTGGGGTGCTTTTAACACCAACATGCATGCAGAAATGCAAACTGATAAAAGACACAACAATGCAACCGATGACAGTCACGTGTGTCCAGTCCTTGCAAAGTCCCAGGCCAAGTGTGCCATTCTGGCACTGGCTCCTAACCAAAGCCGTGCCTTCCCCAGAGCCCCCCCGGCAGGTACCAAGCCCTGACAAGCTGTACACATCCCTGTCCTTCACTGCCCTGCAGAAACACGGGCAGCCAGCAGCGGCCAAACCCCGCTGGCCCCGGTCACACGAGCGAGCCACCAGGGAGCGCTGCGGGCTGGCAGAATTCCTACACGAGCACCAGCCTGCTCCGCACATCGGAATGAGCTTTACCTCTCGCTGCTTAGCTGCTGTGAGATAACCCATGTTCTTCCTGCTGAAGATCAGCTGCACAGGCACAGGTGTCCCAAAGTCCTCCTTCCAGATGGAGAGCAGCAGTTTTAGGAGGCCACAGGTGGGACTGCTCTTTACATGCAGCCTCTCAGGGCTCTTCTCTGGGGATTTGATCCCAAGACTCAGAGGAACACGGTCTGAAACTAAGAAAAGGATGAAAAGTGAACTCCTATAGCTGCATTATTTCCTTTTATAGTCATTGTCTTAGTTCAGCAGCACACTGGGAGACTACAAACCAGTGAACCTAAGAGGACTGGAGTCCGGAAATACGCAAAATTGTAAGCTTTGAAACTATACACAGTGTGACATAGGAAGAGATTTCTGTCTCAGAACAAGAACACCAACTGGTTGGAATATAGCTCCAAGTCTTGAAAGTCAGCCTAATATTTAGTCAAAAATAACCTAGGTGTTACTGCAAAGGAGAAAAGAGTAGCACAGCTAAACATTTAAGTCTACAGACAGACTGAACAGTTGTACATAGTTCAGACTATAGGCAGAGTTACATGACTTCACTCAAGTGAAAGTAAAGCTGAACACTGCTTAACTGCAGATGAACACAAACAGAAGGAAGATACCAGCTCTTCCACAGTACAGTCTAATGGAACGGGACAGGTTGACACTGCTGCCCCCAGAATAAATTCCATAATATTCAGATGTGAACTGCCTTCTGAAAGAACAAGTTATGTATAAAACTTCTAAAGCTGGTTCTAAATTAGAAATTAGAAGGCTGCCCATGAAGAAAACACCTGTGTTGAGATCATGAGCTCCTGCTCAGAGAAAAACTGTATTTACACATCAGAGCAAGAGGAAAAAAAAAACCTGAAAATGTTCACAGGAGTCATAATGCACAGAAAACAAGTTACTTTCATTCTTTCCCTAAAAAAGCCATAAAAACAGAATTTAATGGAAAAGACCCTTACTTTTAGGAAAAAAAGTCCAAACTCAACCACAATTTTTCAGAGGCAAAAATACTGGAAAACAAATCCCATATAAATAAATAAAAAACAACAGATATATGAAACAGATCAGAGGGACGGTTAGTCACTGTACAATTGTGTTTTGCAGAATGTAAAAGGGAATGAGAGCACCCACCCAAACTGACAGAAAAAAATCTGCAGACTCAGTGACACCAAAGAGAATTAAATATCCATAAGCTCTAAACACTTAAAACTCTGACCTCAAGGATCTAAGAGAACTGTAATAACAGATTTCAGTCTTAAATAACTCACCCAGCAGAGACGCCAACTCAACCGTGCACTTGGCCAGCTGCTGTTCTGATGTGGGACACATGAACTGGAAAACACAAAAAAGAAGCTATATTTTTTTTCCCCATACAGCAAACTGAACAAAACAGGGCTTCACAAGGGATAAAAAACATCTGAAAGAGCAAGCAATTTATAGCAAGAAGCACAGAGCTGTAATGAGGAAACCACTAAGGACTGAAAGACAAAAAGGTCATGTATGAAAAAGGGATTCACAAAGGCAAACTGAAGTAACAAGCAGATCTACACAGTAAAAAAAATGCCGTGCAACATTGCCACATCTGAGCTCAAATAAAAACCCCTCAACTGAACTCAACTGTGAGGCAAGGCAAATTAAAAAGTTTACAGGTAGCAAGACAGCCCAAAGTGATTCGAAGGGGGTTTTTGTTGGTTTTTTACATCTTTTACCTTTCTGCATCGAAGTGTCTGACTCAACCTTCCCAGCAAGCACTCCAGCCACCCAGAGTCAACCACCTCACCTTCCTCCCGTGGGCCCACAGCAACACAGAGCACATCCTTGATGAAAAAGACACCAGTAACACACACATTAGTATCCTGTTCTTCCATGAGCAGATCCTGTTAGTATATACATTTCATAAAACAGATTAAAGCTGATTTTTCACAACCTTAACAAGATCTCATTTTCTAGAAGTAAAATTCAATTATGGCAACAAATTCATCCTCCTTAAAAGTACTAAAACCGAAAGTTCTAGATAAATTTGATGGCACAGCAAGCAAGTTCAAGGTAGAAGTGCTACAGAAATCCAGAGCCTTCCTATATTGTCAGCGAAACTTCAGTTCCCTTTTTTTAATTTTAGCACAAGCAAGAAAGCATGAAAGGATGTGAACTCATTTTCACACAACTGCTGGGAAAGCAATGACAGTGTCAAGCAGACAAGCAGCTGCAAACAGCACAGGCAGAATACACAATGGTAAAAAAGTGAGGTGTTCAGAATCTTTTCCTTATGGAGTACAGGGATTAAATTATTGCAAAATTGTACACAATGCCATGGTATCTACACTGTGGTTTCCATCCTATTCATATCAAAACCACCACAATGCCATGCTACCAGAAATCCTGTATTTGAGATGGCACTCCTAAAAGGGAACTCTGATCTAGACACGGCAAGCAGGGGCTGAAAAAAACCTGTGAACTTTCCATGTGCTTCCTAAGGACTTCCCACAGCCACCTCCTCAGAAACAGAACACTTTCTTAAATAAAACCACAGACAAACAAAACCCCACAAAACAACAATAAAAGCAAACCTCAAAAACACCGACGTGAAAAACAGAAAGGCAAGGCTGGAAGTGAATACCATGTACCTTAATCTCATTGATGATCTGGGAGGGAAATGGAGCACAGTGCTGACAGCCTGGAGGACAGTCCCTTCTCAGCTCCAGAGCATCCTCACCTGGCAAGGGAAATCCTGGGACTCTGAGCATTCTGTTGAAGGTTGCCTTCACTTCCCTTTTGATGAGTGCTACAGAGAACAGAGATCAAATCCTGTCTGCTTGTTTTGTCTCCACTGAAGCAGAGAATCATTTCCAAACACTCACAGCCTCTCATTCCAAGGGCCACAGTGAATAAGGAAAAAAGACAGTTTACATTTTCAGCCCCCTCTCTCTGACCTCCCACTATATTTAATGCACAGAGGCACATGTAGAGAGGTTTTGCTAACCCACAGCTGCAGAAGGCAGCCACCCGTCACTGCCAGGTACCACTGGCAACTCATCTCACTTCCCATAAAAATACTTCCATGGGTTTAACAAACACAGTATCTAAGCCAGAAGGCAATGCCAAAGTAGAAAGCTGATTCAGTGTGATCATACCAGTTCAACCACAGTGCTCATAAAAGCCATATGTCTCCTACCAAAATATGTTTTGATCAGCATTCAAAACACTGAACTCCTGTGGCTGCAAATGGTACTTGGACAGTCCTCCCGAGGCTTTTGGCACAAACTCTTGAAAAAATGGATTTTCAGAGACTCTGAAGAGTTGCCAGAGCAGTATTACAGAATAAAAGGACTACATTTGCCTTCAGCCTGCAGAAAATACACCCATTCCAATAAGTGTTTGTTTTACAGGAGATTTCAGAAGCACTCTACATGTGAACCATAAGTTGGCTTGAGAGAGCAGCTGTCTGTACGCACTGGAAGTGCTAAGACAACTTCAGCCTAGATGACATTTCCAGAAGCATTTCCACAGCATTTACTCTCACCATCCTACAAGACTCCATAACTAAAAATCACTACCATGGGCCAAGCCCAAAAGATCCCCAAAGAAAGTTCTTGGAACTAGAAATTATTCCTATTATTCCTAAACAAGGAGGGACAGAGAAACTGCATACTTTCCACTAGAAGAAAAATGAGTAGGACCAAGTACTTTATAAAACTGTCTGTCCTCTGGTATCAGAAAAAAGAGTACAATGTACACGTTAGAAGCCCCAGATCAATGTAAAGACTCACCTGCAATGTTGGCAGAAAGCCAGCCACAGGCTCTCTCGGTAGCCAGTTCCACTGCAATGTTTTCTGCACTACTTAAAACCTTTACAGGAAGGATAAAAAATGGTAAGAGATTTACTATCAGCCACAGAACAGCAGTCAATGAAAATTCAGAAGGAAGTCTAGAGGAAAAAATGCTTAAATTTGGCACACAGCAATTAAGCTGAGCACCATCACCTCTATGGAAACTGCTGGTTTGAGCAATACAACTGACCCGTTTCGATTTTCCAAACCTCATCAACTCTTGTGGAAGTTGATGCTAAAACAAATGCATTATTGTTGCAAGAGAATTGCAATTTGTATAACATTCTAGCCTCATTAGTCAGCTATGAGCTGGAGTATCACTTTACCCAGAATATGCAAGGCAGCCCAGTAGAAGTGACTCTCTTTAGCTCTGAATCCTCCCATGGGGGCCTCAATTTGCTTGACCTGAGCTATTAAGGGATAAGTGAAGCAGCAATAGAAAAATGGTAATGATCCAGACTTGAAGTCAAGGCTCTTAATAAGTTTTAGGGAAAATACATACTGCTGCAGATGTCTCTTCTGGCAACAACACCCTTACTGCCTCAGGACCTTTTTTTTTGCAAAACCTGCAAGAAAAGGAAGAAAGTGTGCCACAGAATTAGTCTAAGTTCTTGGACAACACTCAGAGGTTCATTATGTAGCAATGCAATAAATCACACTAAAAGAGCAAGACAAGGAAAGGGTAATTACAAGCAATTAAGCTGCAATATCAATTTTCCAAAGAGGGGAAATACAATAGCTGCAGTGGATGTCTGTTTGGAGCTGGATGCAGAAGGACACACAGCACCTTTATTTCTTCTTACAAACACAGTATTTACTGGCTGGAGGCACAGCAGACACTCACCATAAGAAGAGCAGAGGGCATGGTTTATAATTACCAGAACCTGAGCATGACAGGCCAAGCTAAATTAGGCTTATAGCTTCTGCAGTAAGAAGAGATGGGAAGGCACAAGTTTAAATAACTTTTCCTCCTTACTCTCTGCCTTTGATGAGTGCCTGGGCCCCTTCCTCATACAGATGAGTGCACACCTCTTCAAGCAGTTTATCATGATTCACATCCTCCTCCTTCACTTTATCTTGCAACATGGCTTCAGCCCTCTGAACTAGCTCTGCTACCAGTGTTGCCCTGCAAGAAAACCAAGAACCATCAGGAAAACCAAAATCAATACAAGAAACAGTGCACAGTAACTGCACCCAGCTCTTCTCCCCAATTTAGGGGGATAACCATCTCAAATGCAGTGAGTCACTCTGCTAAAAATGAATCAATCGTGCTGCATTTAGTACTGTACCATCTCCTTGTTCTGTATGTAGGGAAGAAAACAGCAATGAAGACACCAAAATAGTACTAAGATTCAAGAGTCAAAACCTTTAGGTTTTGCTAACAGCTTTTCTGGTTACAGGTCTCCTTTCTGGCAGCAGTACCCTTGTATGCTCAACTGATAGTGCTCAGCAGTTCAAAGAAGTCAGCAGCAGCCCACTACAAACCCCATTCCTTAAGGGCTGATAACATTTCATGGCTTCAGCAAGCTGGACAACAGAAGAGTGCAATCTCTGAGCAAGCTCATGAGCTGGAGGGCAGGGCTGCCACACAGGAGGGCTGTGAAAAGGGAGAAATGTGCATCTGTACAGGCTGGGGTCTACTGGCTACAGAGCAGCTCTGCAGAAAGGACCTGGGGGTCCCAGAACACAAGGTAAGTGAGTTAGGAGTGTCCAAAGAAAGCCAACCTTACACTGGGCTGACAATGGCAACAGTGCAGCCAGCAAGTCAAGGGAAGTTACTGCTTCCCTCATCACTGTGAAGCTGCACCTAGAGTAGTGTGTCCAGCTTTGGGATCTCAGGACAAGAGAGCCATTGACAATTTGAATAACTGCAGGAGAAAACAAAACAAAAAAAAAAAAAAAAAAAAAAAAAAAAAAAAAAAAAAAAAAAAAAAAAAAAAAAAAAAAAAAAAAAAAAAAAAAAAAAAAAAAAAAAAAAAAAAAAAAAAAAAAAAAAAAAAAAAAAAAAAACCAACAACAACACAAAAAAAAACCAAAAAACAAAGCAAACAAACAAAAAAAATTAAAATAGCTGGGATGCTGGAACACACACAAGAGGGAGTCAGTTTCACCTAACCCGGAGATAAGAAAAAGCTGAAGGGAGAAGGAAAAGTTATTGAGAAGACAGAACAGCCTTCTGTTCTTCCAGGAACTAATCTGCTAAAGATTGACAGGAATATGCACAAGCTGGAACAATGGATATTCTGACAGGATATAAGGAAACATTTTTCTCAAAGCCTGGGAAAATTAAGCATTGGAACATGGTAGAAAGAGGTTGGCTGAATCCTCACCCTTAAGAGATGGAAACTTTTCCAGCTGGAAAAGGTGCCAATAAACCTGATCTCACCTGAAAGTTGGGCCTGCTTTGAGCAGGAGTTTGGATCAAGTGACCTCCAGAGGTCATTGCTGATATGAGATTTTCCTATCATTAGCAAGAATGTTCTGAACAGGCTATAAAGCCTCAACGCTGCACTACATTCACACACAGTGTCCCAGAAGTTGTATCCTCCTCCTCCCTACATCCCTTCACAACTCCCTTCTACAATGGCAGATGCTGCTGGTCACAGTGTTACACAGCCTTGGTGTTCTGCTGCACAGCACATCCTCAGGGAAGTTTCTTTCCCCCATACACACAAGTTTAAAAGATCAGCTCTTTGCCTAATTATAATACAAAGTTACTTCTGAAGTCGCAGAACAGGCGACCAGCACTTACTTGATGTGCTTAACACAGTTGGATCCCACCCTCTCTGCCACAAATTCCACTGTTCTCCGAAGGGAAGGAGGCTGGTTGTGGAAGAAGGCCTGTTCCAAATCTACCTGTTCAAGAGAAAGAGCTACAATTGATTAGAACACTCCACCCAGACCCTCTGCTCACCAACACAGGAACGGACAGAACTACCATCTGGAGAAGGACTAAGAGACAATTTGCCTCCACTAGAACTTTCTGCTACTGTAGCATTCATCATGCAGCAGTTTTACTCCCAATTCCCTTTTAACCATTTAATCCAGGGCTCGTTATCAGGGTTTCTTTCTACAAAAGACCTGTAAAGGGAATGGGAGAGTTCTGACAGTGTCTACTAGTTGTGAGCCACCACACAGAGCTTGTTTTGGGAAGAACAAGCCCTTTTAATTACAGGCTGGCAATCCTGTAGGTTCCTACAAAGATCCTTCTTTCAGTGGAAAGCATGGCTACAATCTAACCAAAACAAAATATGAGAAACATACCAATATTTTGTTAAAGAAGAGGGCAACAGACAAATAAGACTAGCTGTTCCAAATGCAAGAACATTTACTGAGGTTATCTGGATTTCAGCACCCACACCATATCCCATCCACATGATTGTAACAGAGAAACGGGGAGCGAAGACACCTCACTGTTAAACACAATGCCCCCCTGCCATCTAGTTCCACTGTATAACCCTACACTCACCCAGGCAAATTTCTCCTGCCCTTTTTCCCCTTGTGACTCCCTAATTTCCTCACCTGCAGTTTCCGCTGCGTGACAGAAGCCTTGGGTGCTAAGGACTCTGCAGCTGTGGGAGTGATTTTCCTCATAAAACCACCATTTTTTCCTCCACTACCAGCCACAAAAGAGGCAAGTAGTTTACGCAGTTCACCTGTACAGGAAAACATGCAAAAGCAACCATCAACCTCATAAGCAAGGAGAAAAAAAAAATTAATATCGGAACTCAAGAAAGAGACTTTCACTTTTCCAGTCCTGTCCCAGAGCAGATTCTCTCAGCTTCTACAAAAGCAGAAGCTTCAGTAAAGCAGAGGGGCATCCCACACATATCACTGGCAGGGCACAGCAAGGCTCTGAAAAGAGGAAGATTCTGAAAGCCTCCCTAACGCATGGGACTTGTTCAGAAGGATGAGGGAGCAGTTATTTTTATGTATTCCTTTTTAGTGTGGCAAGAAAGAACTGTAAAGTCTACATGGATAACAAGACAAGCAGTTACACAGAATTCCAAGAGTCAGGAGCAAATACTGGTGGAAAAGTTGGACAATCTATACACCCCTAGAAGCTTTTGTGATGCACGTTTAACATACAGTTTTCCTACTAAGTCCCAAGAAAAAGAGCACTATCTCCCCATCTGGGCCTCTATTGTCTACAGAGATGAATTTTACCATTGGTAGACAGATCCCATGAAAAAGATATCTCAAACAACAACCTGACAAAACACCAGGGGACAGAAGGATTCTTCCCCTCTGCCTGGAAGCAGAAATATGCTCAAGGATCAAGACATTCCTCACAGTACAAACACCTCTTCCTATACCTAGGATGGAAAAGTTGTGCTGTTACAATGCTTCCTTGCAGCTTGTTGGGGAGAGGGGGTGTTTCCCCCCTGTCCCTCTGGATTCAAGCTCTGTGGATCAACTATCCTGACTATGTAACCTCCCTCCCCCAGCTTCACCAGACACTATCCACAGCTGCAGGGGCTTCTGCAATACAGCCTCTAATCAAGGTTCTTCCATAAACTACTGAGACCTTAAGTTGTGAGAATGAGTAAGAAAGCTGAACCGAGGACTCACAGTATAACAAAAGATATAAACAACTGACAAAATGAAAGCAAATATATACTAACATGCTTTATGTATATAGTAAAAGTAAGTAAAATACTCACCAAGATAGGGACAGCAGGTATAAAGTAACTGCTGATCCACCAAGGGTACAAAGTCCTGGTGAGAAAATTAAGGAAATGCTGAAAGGACACAGCACAAAAGAAACAGTCCTCAAGTCAGAAATCCCATACCTGAGGTCACAGGCAGGTTTCAGGGCTACCTTTCCATTAAAACAATAGCTGGGTTCCAAATACACAGTAAAATTATGAACTTTGCAGCCCAAGTGTTCAGTCCAGCCCTGTAATACAGAATGAACTGCTCTTCATTTTATTACTGCAGCTCAGCCTTTGCCCCTGATCACCATCAAAGCCCAGATGGGTTAAAGAAGGGAACCAGGACTGTTGCCACAGCTTCTACTCATCAGGGAGAAATTTATCCTTTCCATGAAGGAAAATAAATGAAGCACATCTGCTGTACATTACACCTCCACAAGTGCCTTCACCCAGACTCACTGGAACACCACACCATGGAGAAATGTCACCTCAATATTAACACAGCACAGGCAGGGCCATGGAGGAGCAGGAATTTCAGATCCCATCTACCAAGGCAATGTATCTTAGCACCCATACCCCTTTTCCATGGAATGCTGTATATATCCCCTTGCATGTCTAGGAATTATCTGAAACATTACACATGCCATACCTCCTCTCCTGCTTGCTCATACCATTTTCAGTTCAGCCACCCTTTATCATGACACTGGAAAACAAATGACCTCACAAACAGTAACCTTCCTCTTACAGTCCCATCTTTCTATTTCTATTCACCATTACTTTGGCTTATTTCTGGGAAGAGCTACAGTTCTATTAGCTCACCTTGCAGGAAAACAGCATCTGATCCTCCAGCATAACTTGGCACCTGTTCTGCAAATTATTGCAGCAGGTGAGATGGCTCCTGCCTGACAGAAAACCTAGAGCTGTAACACAGATGCAATTGAGGCACTTGGACAAACTGGGCATCACATCCACTGGATCCAGATGCTCAGTGCAGCTGCCCTGAAGCCAAGCTCCTGATAAAATCTTACAGCTCCTGAAGAACTGGTATATCCATCTTCCCCCACAGATTCAGAAGACATGCTGCTGCTCTAACTCACCAAAGCCTGAGTGGATGTCACAGTCTCCATCACAAATCTCTCCTGCCTGTCGTCAGTAGTAAAAAACAACTCTTCAGGGACTGATGGAACCTGAAAACAGAAAACCCAGCAGCTGCAACCTGAAAGGCAGTCAGCAACTTCCACCATTTCTGATAACAGGGCAGGAAAATCTCACCACCCTGCTACCCACAAAAGAGAAGCCCTAGCACTAAGGTTCCTCTTGCCCTGAGGAGAGCTTTCCATAAAATTAAAGACTTATTTTGATCACAGGAACAAAAGCCACCTTCCTTACCCTCCCCATAATAGCATCTTTCACATTTCCAACAGGTTCCTGCTAAGTAGTTACCTTGCTTCCAGCTAGAGGCACAAAAGAATTTTAGAAGTTCTTCACACACCACCCATCCGTCTATCAGACAATAAACTCCCCACCAATTCAAGGCTAACAGCTAGCACACCATTTTGTGACAAGAGCTTCCAGTTCTAACAGGAATCAGGTGACTGATTTCTTTTCTTACAAGGTTGCAGATTAATAAATCTAGACTGTGTTTCAGCTGCAATTAAAATTCCTATTGGAAAAAAAAATTGTTGCTTCACACAATTTCACTAAGGAAAAATAATTCTCCACTAAAATACAGTCATTCTTTAAACCCCACACCAGTGTAAAAAACCCATGATAAAACAACAAACTACTGTGTTGAATTGTTTGAATTCATTTCAGTACTATTTTGTATTGAGTTCTGTGCCCTGCTTTTTCTTCAGAGAAGAGTTACATGGACACAGGAGACTCTACCTGAAAAAGCCAACCCAGAACTGCAAGGATCAGCAGCTTGTTCAGGAAACTCATCTCCTTGTCTTCAGAAAGGACCATTAACCTGCCATGCAGCAGAAGCAGCAAGAGAGAGAGTCAGTTTTCAGGAGCTCAATTTTCATTAAGGAAAACATTCCCAAACCATTCACTTACCAACTACACTATCTATCTCTATGAACACATTCCTTGCACGTCTGCCTAAGGACAGAGTAAGCTCTAATTTCGTATGTACCTGCATAACATCCTGTCTTAAGTTTACACTAGACAAGCCATTCTCTAGAATGTGCTTCAAATTTTCCTCATGTATATAGGAAAGCAAACTGTTCTCTTTGCAGCTCTATGTAAGATAAAAAGTATGCATGATTTACACAAAAAAAAAAATAAATCTAACATTCCCTGGAAAGTTCTTTACAGATATAGTTTCCCTGACTCTTACCTGTATACCTGCAGCAGGAGACCAAACACTTTCCTGTAATAATCAAGGAAAGGAGCAATATGATCCACAAGGGAAAGGTACTCCACAATCCAAGGAATAGTGAGGATAGAACGTTGATCCCGAATAGATTGTCTCAGAAGCTTTAATATATCCAGTACAGGCAGGGTCTTAAAGGACAAGAAGTTAAACCAGCGAAGTTATCTTCTGATACTTATAGAAAAACTTAACTATATCTTGACTTTTCTTTCTAGGATTTAATCTTCTGAACTGGTGACTTCTACCTAATGAAAACACTTCTTTGCACATGACCAAAGTTAAAAACCAAGCTATGACTGCAGCCAAAGGTCCCACTGGGACTTTAAAAAGCAAGGCTAAAAGGCTGACTATGTTCAAAGTGGAGTCAAGGTCTAATGCTTCCATTCAGTGACACACTGCTGGGAGATGGGTGCAAAACCAACACAACCAATCCTGGTAGCTGCACTTTACGGTATAAATACAAGTCGTCTTAGCTAGGTGAAAGTTTTGTATGACAGACCCAGATTAGCAGAAATAACAGAAGACTGAGTACCTTACCACTGGTGCATTGCTCCCTCTTTTCGAGGCTACCCCTCGAAATTCTATTTTCCTTTGTGCCCAGCCCCAGAATATACAGCAGGGACATAGAACCACACAACATCGTCCCAGGAACCACTGGCTCACTTTGAAAGTGCATGACTATGCACAGTCCTGCTTGGGCTGGCAAAAGTGTCTGTCAAGCAAAAGGCAATGCTCAGTTTCTTACTTGGTTTCTTAGCGCCAGCGCGGAATCTTGCAGGTCTCTGGTTGGCTGCTCCGCAGTGCGATAGGGCAGGAAAACAAGAAACCCCAGGAACTTGGCGAGGAGGCGGAGACTCAGCAGGGCCACGGTGAAACGCTTCTTTTCATCCTCAAATGATGAAAAACAAGCTGAAGCAATGCTACCCTACACTGGCAAAGCAAATGCTAAACTTCCACTCCCTTCTTGTAAAAGGGCCACATAGCTCCATCTTTACTGTAAACAAAGTTTTCCAAAATACATCTTTATCAAGTATTTTAAATTGCTTCCATCTCCACTGCATGACTTCTTCACAAGAAGGAATAATTCAAGAGCTTTCTAAAGCAAGCAGCTGCTCAATCATATCTCTGCATTAAGAATCTTGGAGACAATGAGAGGCAGAGCTGATCTCACATTGCCTCCTTTATAGTAGTACCACTCTGCAAGCCTCCATGAACCTTTGGCTGCTACTTAGCTAACAGACTATAAGCTGTGACACCTCTGATATGCAGACTTGAGTGAAAAAACACCTGTACACCCATGAACAGGGATGACTACAAATTCAATGTAACTAAAATCTTTCTATATGGAAAAGTAACAAGGAACTTATTGCAATGGGTGCCACTGGACTTGGTTATTTCATTGATCTAACACAGGTTGTAACAGCCTAAAGAGGAGGCTTTCACTATTAACTATTGTGCACCATGACAGTTCTGTGAAGCACACTGAAGCATGTAAGTAAGTGGCAATGGGCTCAGAAAAATCAGCAAATTGCAGTTATGACAAAATCAAATGAAGAAGCTCTTGTCCCATAAACACAGCGGTGGAAGCTCCAAGCACCTCACAGTCAAGCCAGAAATTGTTTGACTACTGGGACTGCTCAGAGAAATACCTGACAGATGTGTTTGCACAAAGCAAGCCTACCTGTTCCTCCATATCTGCTTCTCCATCACTGTGCTCATGCTCCACCAGAGTAAGGCCATTCAGTTCAAGTATCTTCAGGCACAGACTATCCATCAGGTGCTGATTGAACTGGTAACTTCAGCAAAAGATGATGAGTCAGACTGGGCTGAAAACAGCAGTAAAACCTCAACTAACACACTGCAAAATTTTAAGCTTGTCTCATGAGTCTCAGTAACAAGCATCAGCAGACATACAACATAACAGACTGACAGACAAGAAAGCAAGAGTGAAGACTTAGGACTGGCTGACCACCTTCATTTCTACTCCTCTTTCGTACTTTTTCAGAGATGCTATGTAACAAGTCTCAGCACAAGGATAATAAAACTGATCTGTCAAAGGAGGAATCTATAAAACAACTGAATTTAAGATTAAAATCTCCCATAGATGACAATTCTCCCATGCCGTGAACTGTGAAAAACCCATTAACTTGGCTTCATTTTGTACCCCCTTAGCTCATGCACTACCACACAAGAAGCATTTGTCCATTCCAGTGTCCTTGCTAGGCAGCACTACATGCCCTGGCACTGAGAAATGCTGACAGCTCCAAGAAAATATCACAGGTTTATAGAAGAAAAATCATTACCATATAATCTAGTCCCAGTTTTCCTGGATAACTCCCTACTGCAAGAGAAATATGCCGGTGCTTCCATTGCCTGCACATTTCACAGAGGCAACAGCAAGTACAGGCCACTCACCTTCCAGCACTGAGGATGAAGTCCCTGAAGAATTGTTGGCACCCTGGAAATGAAGGGGGTGGACAAGGCCCTCTGATGCTCTGAGGAACAACAAATCTTTCCTGCAGCCTCTTCAGACGGCTCAGATTATCAGAGCCCAGCATATTAAGGACGTCCTGGTCTGGAGGGTCTCCCCAGCTCGCACCACCACCAATAGGACCTTTGCACATCTTTAGGAGACAAAAAGAGTAGCGAGGTGGAATACTCAAAACAAAGCAACATTTCACTTCATCTCTCACCCAGCATATTATCCATTCCTCAGAAGACTGTTTCTGGAGTAAATCCAAGCATGAACTTTCCTGGTGCCCACATACAGAACAACTCTTCCCCATGCAAAACATGCTACCCACCTTGGCTATAAACAGCCTAGAGGTCTTGTGAGATGGAATTCCAATCCCACACATCTAACTAGGGCATATCTAGCAGGCTACATGTGGATGTGTGGAGAGAATACCTATCACTCTCATGACCTTCATGAACCACTCAGTAGGTTCTTTAGCTCAGTCTCCAAGGCACATGATGCTGCACTACACATTCCCAGAGCAGGTCTTCCTGAGCTTCCAGAGAGTTAAAAAAAAATTAAAAATTCATGCCCCACTTCCTCAAACACACGGACACAACTCAAGACTCAAAGAATTACAGAACAGCAGAACTGTTTAGATGGGGCTTCTTGGATCATCTAATCCAACCCTCTTGCTCAGCCAGGGGTCAGCCTCAGTAGTGAACACTACTAAGAAAAATCTTCCTCTCTCTTCTTTATTTCCTCCCAGTGCTAAGACAATCTGGAGCCTTCTCTTCTCCATACTGAATACTCCCAACTCTCAGCTTCTCCTCATACAAAAAATGCTCAGTGCCTTAATAATTTCCATGGCCCTGAGCTGGACTTGCTCTAGTAAGTCTGTATCTTTCTTTCCTTGTGCTGGTGAGCCCAAGACTGGACACAGAAGTCCAGACATAACCTAGCAAATGCTGAGCAACAGGAAAAGTTGACTGCATATCTCTACATCTAAGTCATGACAGTTTTAATGAGACATCATAATAAAAAACAACATTTAAGAATGTCTATCAAGTACTAGATCCATTTATTCTAAATGGAGAATCCTCACCTGCCCAAAGGAACATCTTGCTACACTTCTCTACCTTTAAATTATCAAGCCTTGAGATAAGGCCTCACTCTTGGTTCATTTCTGCAATAAGACTCTGCAAATCACTCGCCAGACAGGGACATTGGATCCACTGAATACACCCAGTTATCAGCTCAGATCTTTGGGTACCTTTGTGAAATCCTGCAGTCTTCATTAAGAAGGCACAGATACAAAGAAGAAATACAGCACCTGGGACTAATTAAATCCTTTTGATGCAACAAAGTTCATCTAAACCTCTTTCCCACAATTTCCATGAACACACCCATACAGTCAGACAGGACACTGATACAAACTCAGACTTGACACTAGAGGAATTTACAACATTCCAACACTCGCAACTTCCTAGCAATGTGTGTGGGCTAATTCTCAAGGTGAGGTTTTGTGGCTGTTTTGCTCTCCAAAAGGAGCCCACCAATAAGCCAGGCATCTACAGAAGATACAGAGAATTCTTCATTGCTTTACTTACAATGAAGTCAGATGATGCTTGAAATTGGCCAAAACCCCCTCTAAATTACAACAGCAATACTGTACCAAAACCAGCCTGTTGAGTGTTAACACAGAAGAACCAGAGATCTTCTGCACTCATGCTGCTAACAAACATAACTGGGAACCTCTGCACTCAACAAATGTCAAAATACATCCCTAAAACTTCCAGAAACTGTAACTGTACTAAAATTAGAAGTACATGAAGAATGGATGCTTACAGCTCATTATGCTCTCAGTGGGTCTTATTCCTGATTTAAAGAGACTCCATTGGTAATTTATCACTGATTATTTTTGAAGAAGGAAAGAAATTCCCATCCTGAAAACTTGTCTCTCCCCAAAAAAGGGGAAAAATCTCAAAGAAGCATACAAGACAAGGCTTGCCTTCTAAGGCCAAGGAAAGATCAAATCCACTCTGATCTATACAGTCATTAAAGAACTCAAGCCATTTACCTGGATAAGCTGCTTCTGAAAGAGCCTGGCAAAATGGCTGTGGTTGCAGGTTGCAGACAGGTGAGCCATCATGGCCCTGTGAAGGAAAACATTATAAAATTCTGACTGGAACTTTGTGGTACCAAAAAGCAGTGTTTTACCCTCAAACTATACCAAAATCATGAAGAAGTCCCAACTTTTAAGAAAGCAATCTCCAAAGGCCATTGAAAAAAGGAGTACCTTTATAACCCAGTTTCCCAAGCAGTGAGCCCTACCAACTGCTGACATGGAAACAAAAATTCTCCCTGAGCATCTGCAGAGTAAACACAGCTCTAGAGATAAAAATAATCTCTTCTTTTCTTTCAATATTGCTGCTATTTAGAAAAAAGAATAAACTCATTCAGCACCCATTCTTCCCTGCCCAGAACAGCAAGCTGAGAGTTCACACATATGGAAGTAAGGAATCAGCAATAGTGCTACTTCTGATGCCCCAAAATTTCTCAGTTTAAGCCACAGTTTAGTTTTGCTCTTGTGGTGAAAGGCAACCTACAAACAAGTTACTTGAGTAGGCTGGTGTTTGAGACTAACACAGAAACCCACAAGACAACTGTTTTCAATGCTGTAGTAGTTTCTTTATATATACTGCTGCATTTTGATAAAAGAATAAATGAATGAAACAGCCTCCTTTCCACAGAAAGAGACACAGTTGTCTTGTTTTCAGAGGCAATGCACTCTACCCCCTGAAATAATCAGAAGACTGAACAGCTTCTGAACATATAACACACTTCTCCTCACTTCAGAGGAGTCAGACATGGGAAACATGCCATGCACACCCAAGTGTACATACAGTAACAATGTTCAGACAGCAATACAGTGGTTTTCAGAGTAGCTCTTCCAGTGATTTTGAAAGGGGAAAAAGCAACATCAAGACCGATCAAATTAGGCCCTTGCCACTTATGGCTTGTTTCTTTAAGGTAACATTTGATACTTTTAAATGCGGAACCAAGTGTACATGGGCAGTCTCCACCAAGCAGCACGGAGCCCCCTACAGATTAGTGCAGAAGACCAGGTAGAACATGGAACTAAGGATGCCAATGCAGTATGATTCACCAGCAACTCAGCTGCATTAAAGAGCTAGCTGAAGTTGCACAAAGACTCCTACCTGATCTTGTTGCCCAGAACTCTTTCAAAATCCCAGCCAGTTTTCTCATGGTTATCCTCCCATTCACGCAGAAGTTCATAAAATATATCCCTGTGAATCAAGGTATTTAGGGGAATTAATTCCCACCCTTCAAAATTTGAAGCAACAACTGAATATTCAAGTGCCCCAAAGCTCTCCAGCAAGAATCTGGCTCAGATTAAATAACTCCAGCCTCTAAGTATTCAGATACCTTTGAAAATTTCATAAATGTTAGCAGTACTGCAGCGAGTTTCCATTTTCCATGTCTTTGACAGCAAGTGCTTAAGGTTGTTATGCCCAATCTATAATGGAATGGCCAAAACAGCCATTACCAGACAGACATAGTGAAGACTGAGAGGCAGGAAAGAATAAGCCACATGAAGTAATACCTATGAGAAAAAGAAAAGGACCAAGACAACTCATCATTCTGCCCTCACCCTGTCACTGCAAGCATGGAGGGAGGCAGCAGGAAGAATAAAAGCATACCAGATTTATATGCAGGAGCAATCCAGTAGGGTGACACACTGTACTGGCATTATCAGAAGTCTCAATAACTCCTGAAGAATTAGGCTGTTCTTCTCTAAAGACATTAACCATTTAGCTCCTGCAGTCAATACGGAAAAAGACTTTTTCATTTAATTAGAGGAAAAAAATCAAGGTATCTTTCTACAGCATGCAGCATACATGAGACATTCTTAATATCTTTTGTTCACAATCATGCAAAGGTTATTTTTCTTGAGCATCCAGGAACAGCAGAAGAAACTTACCTTTGTTTCTTAAATATGTGAAATGCTCTGTCACTGGGAAAGTTAGAGCGATTATCAGTTTCTGGCTGGAAAGAAACAGACTGTACAGAGCATGGCAGCAGGAGAGACACCTGTTAAAAACATAAAGGCAGCCATTAAGCTAATGGACTCTTCTCCACAATCTGAGACCCAGAAAAAAACAGGGAAAAAACATGATGAGGAGACAAATATCACCAGCCGAGTTGTTCAGACATGCTACTTCCCAATTGCTAACAACTAGCAAACACCAACAGTTTTACAATCTACATTAGGCTACAGAAGCAGAGTCACTCAACATTAAGAGAGGAAGTATCTGGTCCCCTTAAATCTCTGCTGACCAGATCACAACCAGTATTGATGCAGTGTGGAAAGACTCACAAACAGCTGAAGTATACCTTCAAGATAGGGCTTGAGAAAAGTCAGGATCCTGGCTGGCAATTTCTGTTACCTAAAAAAACAGCCAATTAAAAAGCCTAAAAAAGGTCCTCAAGTAACAAGAGCTTTATTGACAATTTTAACAACTTTAAAGCTCAGCTACTGCCACATACCAGTCTCAGTACACTGTCCTTTCTTTGCTGAGAGTAATCTCCATTTTTAAAAGATGATGAAATCAGATACAAAATACATTTCTACCATCCAATTCTGATCAACCAAACTGGTTCCCCAACCCAGCTGATCACATGAGGAAATCATTTTTACCTGTCTGGATTGTTTCCTGTGAAATTTTGTTTGCTTAAAAGGAGTCCATATCTATGAAAGAAATCCACATCTTTGAAACTACCTTCTGATACTGCACCTAACTAACCATTCTCCTGGGATCCATGTTTATTAGGAAAGAATTTCAAAAGCAAAACTTGACCCTATCAAAGTCTCTGACTGAGGTCAGGGCCTGGAACACAATGCAAAGTTAGCCAGCAGTGATTCAGCTAACAATCACTGGACCCAGCAACTCACTCACCCACTGGCAAGGAAAAAAAGTAGCTTTTAGACAGATTCTAAAGACAACACAACAAGATGAAGTAGAAGGCATGAGATTTAACATCAAAGCCATTGCAAATAAAAGAACAACAACACAAAGGCTTGAAGCAATGTCACTTGGGGTCTGCCAATTTTTACCTTGGCTGTGCTGCTTTCATAAGCCTGTCTAAGCCTCTTGTGCAAGGTAGGAGAAAACGATGCAATCCGTTCATTTTCGGCCAAAAGCTTCAGCATCCCCTTTTCTAAATGGGAAATAATTCTGCCAAGACAATGGGGATAAAACTCAGAGAGACAGGCAGACCTAAACAACACATAATCAGTTCTAAAGAAATGCTTATGCTTACGTTTCATGATGCTGCCGAGCAAAGAGTTCTAAATTACATATACCCAGCAGGAAATCTTACTGGTATCTGTATTTGTTATCATTCTCACCTCATTGCTTCCCTGCTCTTGCACAATTACAACAAAGCTCAGTGGACAGATCAGTGCAAGGAACCCCACAGACATCCAAATCCAGGTCAAGTTGCATGTTTTGAAGAAAAATCAACAACTCTGTGCCTGTAACCAGTAAAGTTCTAAAACTCTAGCACACTTGCTTAATCTTAATCCCACACACAACTGCAGACACAAGCAGATGAAAAAAGAATTCAACTCACTCATATTGGTAATCCAAGACTCGAACAGCAAAATAAACACAGTTGTGCACACTTTCAAAATGCTGTCTCCCTGACACATCTAAGGGGAAAAAAGAAACGTGAGACAACAGTACCTTTTACCATTTATAAACTAAAGGACCAACAATTACCTTTTAAGGAAAGTAGGAACTGACATAACCAAAAATAATCTTCCAGATCCCTATTCAATTTTCAGAAGTTCCCATTCCCTATCCTTTCTATACTAAAGGTAATTGAATTGTTTAATGCTGTATGGGAAAGAAAATACTCTTTCTCAATGTTCTGAATAACAGTAAGCAGATACAGGACAAGAAAAGTAGGCCAACTACAACCAATCATAAAATGGTGTTCCCATAGCTGAAGACTTCAAGTTCATAATCTCAGCCCTAAGAATCTATGAGTAACAAAACAAAGGTCAATCAAATTGAGGCATGTGGGGTGGAGGAGGGTGTGGTGTGTCTCATTCTAAAGCCACTCTTTTGCTTGTGATGTCCATATCAAAGTACTAATTGCATCAAGCTTATGGCTGAATTTGCCAAAAACCTAATGCAACAATATGGCTGGATTCTGTGCATTCAGATCCAAACCTGAAGCTTAATAAACACATAGTAGGTCAACAGCACATTTGAGTTGCAGGATCAATGGAGAAGCAACTCGAGCACATCTGTCCTTCTCTCTAAAAGTCAGTGTTAGGAAGCAGCTACAGCAAATCCCACACAATAGTAGAAAATTAGATTCAGACAGTATCTAACAACCCCACTCTATCATACTGTGGAAGCACTTCCCATACATGCATGACTTTTGTCAGCATCTCAGATGAGTCCCACAGTGGAAATAAGGCATTTTTATGTAATTTAAGTATAACTGTCCAAACTTCTCATTCTATGGAAGCTACATTCTTCTCCACCATTACTACTCCTTACCTCTACTTCTTTCACTGATTTCAGGGTCACTATCCCCATCTTCTGCAGCTGAAGTGCCTTTAGATGTCAACAGTTGCAGAACGAAAAACAGTTCCAGAAAAATATTTGGTACCAGGTTTTCTGGGAGAGAGTAATTGAGACGTTAAAGGTGGATTATTCAAAGGTGTTCTGCTTTAATACACAAAGGGAAAAAGATAGATTCCTGTTCTGTGGCAGTCAGCAAATAACTCTCCCCCCACAACAAAATCACAGTGTAGATCAGCCTGGGAAAGATGTGTTAGGGAATAGCCTGGTTTCAGATGGGACATACAACTTCAGCCTGCTGCAGCTCAGAGTACCACATCAGGCCCACCTCCTTCCATAAACTTTTACCAAGTATTCGTTTATTTTAGTAACTGTGTTGGCTTAGTTTATTACTCCAGATGTCATTTGTTTGTGCACTGTAACTATCCCACAGCTTCCACTTCCCATCTATCTCACTCTCAGCACACCCTTGTAAGTTCAAAGCTCAAAGAAAGGTCAGTCTCACATCTTCTGTATCCTCACCTGCTATACACGATGAATAGAGCTGTGCCAGACACTCCAACTGTTTCTTGTAGGAAACCTTAGCGGGATTTGCACAGGTCACCAGATGGCTTTCAGCAGGAAGGCTAGCACTGCGAGTGTAGCTAGGCTTAGTTGGAGTACCAGGATCAAAAGATATCCCTGCAGGAGAAGATGCCTGGTGCAGCAATTTGCATCTGAAATTCAAGAGCAGCAACACAGCCATGTCACTGAGGATGATCTACAGCAGCCATGGAGCTGAAGAGGTCTTTTCTTCCAGTGTAGCATGGAGGAAATCCTGCAATAACTAAACCATGTCATTTACACTGACTAAAGCAGCTTTTAGCATGATAGTAATTTAAGTAATCTTTCTCTTACTGAGAATAGACCTTGGGGTTAGCAACCAAAAGACTCTATAGAATCCCATTCAAATTCCCACTCTGTTAAAATAGTGCAGCACTTTGACCAAATTACCCAACTAACCTATGTTACTGCTTCTCTCATCTGGACTGGTATTTGTTACGGATAGAGAATCTGTTATAGACCAAGTCCTAAAGATCTTCTTTGCACGTACAATTTTTGACAGCTAGACATTTTAAAACATCTATGAAAATAAGGTTCACATCCATTTCTTTGGTATAGATGTAAAGTAATGACACTCTGAGAAGACCTAATACCACTCAAGTGGAAAGGCAATGCAACAGCTGATGAAATCCCATACTGGCAAGTTAAACAACAAAAGGAACAAACTATTTTTACTCTTGGATTCTAAATCAACAATGATCACTCAGTTAAATACACAGACATTGTACAAAACTATATCTAGAGAGGTCATCCAAAATGCAACACCAGAGTGGCACACATAATACACATGAGAAAAGGGACACAAGGCAGTACCAGCAATAGCAAATCATTGTCAAAGATTCCAATGTAACATTTACACTTGGAACATCACACTACATCTCGCCACACTGTCTCAAAAGTGAAAGATTTAAGTCCTTTAAGAGCTCTGGGAAGTCAGATACATTTTTACCTGCAGCAAAGAACCTTTTCTATTAGCCTATTTCTAGCAGAACTGATGTGATGAAAAACAATTGGTCCCAAAATGGAAGTAGAAAGATTACCAACAGCTTCCTTATAATTAATATAATCAACCAAGTGCAGAAACTTATTGAGTAATAGATAGAACTGAAGAAAATTATTCATTAAGTTCTTTGTGAGCCCATCCAAGGGATGAGCCCACCATTAAGTACTTTGTAACCTTACCCAAGGCAAAGTTCCAATAATGCAGTGAGACTCTGCTTCACTTCTGCCTCAGTGGTGTCATCTACTCAGGATGAAATTCACCTTTTACCCTTGCTCAAAGGGACCCAGCTGGTTGAAAGCTCCTTACTTCTGTACTTCACCACCACTGAGGACACAACAGCAAACTCCCAGCTTTCAAGTATGAAAGGGGTCAGACAAGAATATCACTTCACGGGCAAGATCCAGCCCACCGCACACTGTTATTTCATTGACTCCAGTTGATACACATTATTGAGACATTTCAGGTAGAATTCAGACTGGAATAGGTACTAGACTTAAATGCAGAGTGGCAGGTTTGAATCCTGAGCAGTTCTGCTGCATTTTGAGTACAAGCAGTAACTCATTAGACTCTACTGGATGTGTTTCCACCAGTTCTGGTCCTACTGAAGTGAACTGTAAAACTTAGCAGGAAGAGAATTACACCCATGTGTCCTGAGGAGCTTCCCCAAGAACGAAACCTACAAAGAACAGCAACAGTTCTGTCAGAAAATAGGAACAATAAACAATAGTGCAAATCACTGCACTTTGGTTTTTTTCTAAATATCAGTGTTCACAGACCAAGTGATACCATTCTACAGGCAATGAAAGTCACACACTAACCAAACAGCAGAGACAAAATTAGAAAGCTAGAATTCACTTCATCTGACAGTAATTTTCAACAGATAACTGCAGCAGTAATCTTTAAAACAGAATCTCAAGTGCCCATGTCCTGTTTTCTCTGACTGCAAGCTTCTGTTAGTCTACCTACCTTGCAGGATCATTAACACTTTCTACACACTTACATCTCTAACTCATTTTCTCCAAACCAATGTGTCTTGGTCCAATCTTCACAGTCTAATTACACCCGATTGCTTTACCGGTGCAATCTAAGGAAAGATGCACAGGAGATAGCCACACATGCAAGCCCATGAAGAGAAAATCTCGTAAAGGCAGTGAGGACTGACTACATTTTTGAAGTGAGGGTCATTGATCCAGAGTCAGCACACCTCTAAAATGACAAACAAGAGCTAGGTGCATTAACATCCTAGTCTGATACCACAGACACACTTGGATTTGGGCAAATCATAGTTTATGGTCACCGATATCTGTTTTGGATATTCTTGTCCTTTCCACTTTGTCCTGGCCATGCCCCCTCCTGGCTACTGCAAAAGTTAACCCTGTCCAGGCTGGAACTAGGACATAAGGGAATTAAGAACCACCCCTGTGCTCAGACTGTACCGTTCTTTCTTCAGCATCTCCCTCTCCTCTTGCAGGCTGTTGCTTATCACAGATGAGAGGTTTCCCTCCTGGGCAGCAGTAAAGGCCTCAGGGCTTGAGCCAGCTGACCAGCGAGCAGCTGGAGAGCGGCTGACGGGCGTAGAGGTGAAACAAGTCTTTGGTTTTGAGAGGGGCCGCTCAGCACTCACAGGGGTTGGGTTGATTCGCCTCGATGGCTTGCTTTTGCTGAAAAAAAGAGAAGTGATTCCACTAAAATCAAGCTAAACAGCAACAAAAACTTTAAGTCTCAAGGCAGATGTGCAATCAACTCTTCCAGAGGAATCTAACGCTAAAACAAAATGGATATCGAGTGGGGATACTGAATTTCTAAACTGTACCTATAGTTATCAATTTTATTCTATCACCACTGAAAAAAACCGTCATGGAACTATAGACTGCTAAAAACAGCCTGCTGAATAGGCAAAATTAATTATTAAATAGTAAAATTAATTATCAAATAGCAAGCCATCTAACAGATAACACAGTGCCACACAACCCTTCCAAATGTTTCTAATTTTCAGGACAGCATATGCCCCATTTCAGTAACAAACCGCTAGTGAATTAATTTCTAACACGATCAGGAGGAAAAAAAAAACCAACCAACAAAATCAATCAATTTGCCATTGTCTATCAGAGAGAGTCCAGGCTCCCAAGTTACATTAGGCCTTTTAAGTTCAGGGAAACCCATCTTTCCTGCATAAAACACTTGAATTTGTCCTCCAGGAAAAGGCTTAGTAAAGTAGCAAAGAACACTAAAAAAAATGGAAATTGATACAGAAGCATAAAGCATTATGGAAATGCTGGTTACTACATATTAACTGCTAAGGTGTTCTCAAAATAATGTCTTTGACTTCCAAAGACTTGTGATCTCTTTCCTCCTTTATCCTAGCTAAGCACTAATGCAATTGAGGAAGAGAGACTTGCTGTCTGTGCTGGAAACACACCTTATTTCCCTTGCCCAAAGCATGATCTAGAGCATCACCCAGACCCAGCATCTGGATTTGTTGTACAGACTCACACATTTTATAATTTTTAGCTAGAATTTTGTACGTCCAACTAGGTAGTCCCACTCTCAGAGACCAATGACTGATATACAGAGCAAACAGGCTGACACAAAGGCTTTATACTTGGTAATGAGGATTTTAAAAGTAAAAAGAGAAAAATTACAGGACTGTGGAGGAAACCACAACACAAACAGCTGCCCAGAAGCTTAGCCAAAGTCACCAAGGAGACAAGGGCTTGCTGCAGACCAAGGAGAACACAGCTAGCTATTTTGTCCACCATTACTCAGCACAAACGAAGCTGCAAACTAACATCTGCTACCAGAAGCCACAGAAGGTTAATCCAAAAGCTTTTTTTGCTAGCAACAGTAAAGCTGAAGAGCCTGCCAGGACAACTCTTTCTTAGCAACTGCTATCCTGTTAAATGAGAAACGTGAAGAGCCAAGATAATGCTGACTCGTTAGAACACACAAGGACAAAGATGTGCTCAGTTTTGTGTCAGCTGGGCTGTGCACTGGCAAGCTGCAGGCAGCATCACAAGTCAGAGGCTAAAGAGGTGTCTTGGGTGAGTCCACGGAGGGGAAACCTGACTCCCTGTGTCAAAGCAATATTCCCCTCCCTCCATGGTGACCAGAACAAAGCAGATCTGACCACGTCGCCCAGAAGCCAAGTACTGTGTATTACAGTCTCTTCTGCATCTGGACATGCACAACAGCTGGTCAAGTTATCTGCACCCTGCAGCACAATCCCAGTGAGACAGAGGCAGACTCTTGTTTCTTACTTTGTCCAGCCAGAGGCAGCACCCATGGGCGGAAACTCCTCCAAGTTGTTAAGGTTTAGCTGGCTGGGCGGGGATCTGGCAGAAACAAGAGGCACTTCACTCCGCTTCCTTCTCCCTCCACTCCAGGATCCACTGTCACTCTTTCCATCCTCCTCTTCAGCGAGGGAACGCCCCAGATCTCGAGCGACCTGCCGGCCTGAGGCACCGACCGAGCTGCTGCCCTTCCTCCGGCCCCGCCTCACGGGCAGCGCCTCAGGCGTGGCCGCCAGGAAGCTCCCCAGGCTGGCCTTCTGAGAGGAACGCCGCTCGCCCTGGTGCAGAACAGGGCTGTGCCCAAAGCTCGGGCTGCTGCTGGACACCGCGCTGGGGAAATCACCACAAGGGCTGGACAGGTTCGACCCAGAAAAGGAAGAGGAACCACTGGATGCTGCGGCAGGAGAAAAGCTGGTATCTGTGGTGCAGGTGGTCAGTGAAGTCCTTTGAGAAAAGAGCTGCACTCGGCTGCTGGTTGCGTGGCCTGCCCTCCTTTCTGATCCTGTCCTTTGGCTCCCATGGGCCTTGGAATTAGGAGTTTTAGCGGGAGTAGGAGGTCCATTAGTCAGGATCTGGCTGGTCTGCTCCCTTAAAAAATTTAGCAGAAAAGGCACAAAATCTTTCTGAAGCAAGCTAAGAGATACCAGCTTGTCATGGATGTGGTTCTCCTACAAGAGAAGTAGACAAAAAAATTAACATAAAGATGCTACTTGATTCTTTCTGCCCGAGTACCCAGACACATTTAAGCAGTAACTTTGGGATTTCAATACACAATAAAAACCAATGTGACATGTCAAAGTAGGTCACTGAAATTCAAACCACCATAGTGTTGGTCACAGATCTGAAAATCAGCCAACACACAAGCCATTTTGGCATAAGTTTTTAGATGGAGTCATTCACTTTGGCCTCTGACTGGAAAATAGTGGAACATCATGGAAACGTCAGTAATACTCACTGAACCTATGGCCAGGGAGGACTTGGAGCAACTAACACCTGTAAGTTCAACATTTTGAAAACATCAATACAGAAAGCATCTAGTTCTAACAGAAAAATCTAAATTCTGAAAGGTCTCTGTGCCCTATTTTTCTGTGAATGCCACCTGCTCCCACAGAGGGGTGCTATAATCACAACGGTTGAAGCACTTGGTGTCCTGCAGAGCCAAAGACCAAAGCTGCTCTTCCATTTCAATTAAATAATTTTGCTCAAGACTTCACAGAGGTCTAAAGAGAGGCTGTGCAACTTTAAGGTACATGAAGTTCATACTTGAGAAACTTAAACAAAAATCCTGCCACTGATGCAACACATTCAAAACCTAAACAGGTGATGGTGATCTTACAAGGGTAAATCATGACAAAAACAACTTCATGTTACCTATGCAGTCTGAAGTTTTGTACCCTGGGTAAAAATTCTTTTGCTCCTAACACCACACCAGGTTTCTGTTTCCACTCAATGGGATTCAGCAACATTTGCAGCAACAGAAGTTCTCAAAAGTAGCAACTTTTTCATTATGAATACTGAAAGCATTGCATACATACTCCAGTAAAGTTATAGTCACAACCCTATGAGATGAAAAGTAAGAAAGCAAACACTATTTCTGAAGGTGGTTTCTGCACAAAAGAAAGCAGTGAAAGCATGCCTGTAACTGGACTCACACAATCCTCAACACCTATACCAAAACTGATGTTTGAAAGCGTGAGACCAATCCAGCTCCTTGGAGAAGTGTGAGATTCAGCCTGGATAACAAGCCAAGCAGCCAACAATCATTGAAAAAGCACAGGTCAGAATACAACCCTCACTAAGGTGTCAGAAGACCATCTCCAACCCAAAACTGCCATGAGAATTAGAGCCAGACATAGCCTAGCATTGCTTCCCCTGGAATTAGCACAGGGGCACAAAGATGATTAGATGATACAGTCTACGCAATGCATAAGGTTGAGGAGTTTCTCCAACTTTTCAGAACACAATCTGTTTTCACTCCTCTTTCTCTGTCCAAGTTAACCAAGGTTTGGTTCCTCCACGACTGGGTAACAGCAACCTGCCAACAGCTGCCAGCTGCAAACCTCCCACTTGCTTTCTCATGCTGGAGCAACTGCGCTGGTCCCAACAGCAAAAGGCAGCAAGAAATTCCCTTGCAAGAGCAAACTTTTTAGCCTCCACACCCCTCATCCACATAGTGCTAGCTAAGCTGCCAGGATCTCAAACTTCGTAATATCGGCAGGTCTGCTTCTGCAAGTAACAGCTGAAGAAACACCACACAACATAAAAGTACTGGTCCATCCTTCCCACACGTTTAGGATGACGGCAATACCCGACTAACTCACGTGGGTGACACTACTGAGTTTTGTTTTTAATACTAGGTAATACTATGCGAGAGGGTCAGGTAGAAGATGCTTTAAATACCAACTGTTTCTCTGTATTATATCGATGTGAAGCATAAGCACTCCTAGTCTATCTACAGTTACAAATGCTTTTATTTCCACAGGAACCCAAACCGTTCGCTACACAACGCAGCCAACAAGCACCCTCTCCCAGCCCGCAAAGATCCTCCTCAAGGTCCAGGCGGGACGAGCATCCAGCCGGGAGGCGCGCTGGCGCCTGCACAGAGCCACCACCAAGCCCCGGGCGATGACAGCCCCGTCCTTCTCTCACCGCTACCCTCCCCTACCAAGACGCGGGAAGCGTCACCCCTGGTGTCACCGCGGTCCCTCAGGACGCCAGCTGTGCTGTTCTGCGCTGCCAGCCCCTCGCCTGGCTGGGCTCTGCGCCGGCACACGGCAACCCCGGCTCCTGGCGCTTCCTCCCGGGCTCCC
>VXBU01019632.1:46072-127770 GCA_013400315.1 Bombycilla garrulus | reverse complement strand
ACAAGCCTTGGCTCACTCTGGCAAAAGAATTCCAGTGAACAGGATGGAATAGCTGAGAATCTTCCTATCTATATGTATATACACACATGTGTATGTATGTGTATATATATATATTTCTATATAATATACAGTATCTATATAAGTGTATATGTAGATACACTTATGTACAAATGTGTATTTATATATATATATAAAATCAAAGTTGTGTGTTTTCCCAGCTATAGTTNCCTCATCTTGCTCCTGCCTTTGAGCAGTGAAATTTTCTATGCTTACTGATCCTGCTCAAGCAGTAGATAGGTGCTTAGCATCATAAAACTTGCCAACATTGCTCTACTGTATCACACTTCCAATTACTCTAGCAGGGTTTTACCTAAGTAGTAATTGGCATTTGTAATTAATAAAGAAGTTACTTAATATTGACTTTTGAGATTGCAACTTAGATTGATCTTACCATGCAATATTGTAGCACAAAAGTCTGTGTGAAATGTTTGGTGATTTCAAGTTCTATTTTAGTTTAAAGGCTTCATGCCTCAGTTTCTCTAAAAAATGCTCCGAGGTGCTGTCACAACACAGAATATACCATAAAGAGGAAATGAGCGTGCATCATCTGCACCTGCTACATGTCATGGCTCTGTTGCACTACCCTCCAAAGAAATGGAGGCTTGTAGAAGACAAAGCAACAGCTCCTTGAATTTTGTTATTTCCCAGCTAATATTCCTATATAAGCTGCTGTGTGCTATGCAGAGTAACTGTAGCCACTTTGTACAATGGAGAAAAAATCTTCCCCGTCCCTGAAAATGTGTTGCAGATAACCTGCCATAAATTATACAGACACACTCTGCACAAGGGTCACACACATGTACATTGGTGGTTTTCTGCAGAGCCATTTCCACATTCAGATACTGAGGCTTACAGAGTCCTTCATGACTATATAGGCCCTCTAGAAATATTAAGCTAACATTTATGTATGAGTTGATCAGCTGACCATTACTTAAGAACATTAACTGATTGCTATGTTAGACTATAATAAGCAATTCTGTAAACTTTTGGGAAAAGGGTATCAAGCAACAAAAAATTCAAGAAGAACAGGTAGTTCAAGCTAAGTTATTCACAATTGCTCCTCCATTCACATATTCATGATTTTCTCCTTAGACAAAAAAGCAACTGGTGGTATACAGTCCTTTCATCTTTTTCATCACCAAAAGAAGCCTGTGTCATCAATCATGACTGATTTCTCTTTTTCTTTTTGGCATAGTTTACTATTTTTACATTGGCAAGTAGTTCAAGTACAAGTGAATTTCTACAGCATTGGTTCATTTTACACAGTAATGTCTAACAACGGACAAGCCTGTACTTTGAAGACAACACAAAATAGGTGTTATATGCTTTCTCACCTGTAAAGCAGTTACCGTTTCTGGGTCCTGTTACACTAGAGAAAATATAAACACCTCAACTTCAGCATTTTCAAGCAAAGATGCATAAAGTTAGTACTTAAGGAAACTGACAATGTATCATAGGAATAAACTTACATGACAATAATAAACGCTTTTCAGAAATAAGGAAAAATAATCATGGGCTGCCACACCACGTTAACAAATAATTCCAGCAAGTGCCCAGGACAAAAACATCACAATGTGACCGAATTCTTTTTTTATGGTATACTGTAAGGAAACATGTAGAAAACAGGAAGGAAAAGATGGAGTTTGTTGTTGTCACATTCATCCATTAGGTATTCATAGACTGTTGCTGTTCCTATAGGACAAGTAATCACAATTAAGAACTCACATTATGAAATAAAAATGAGTAAGACCTATTTGTAGTAAAAATAAAAATATCTTTTGAGTCTTTGTTCTTGTTCCATATGCAAACGTGCACATGAAATTAGAAATTAAAAATAAAAAAAAAAACAAGCTGCAAGACAAAACATTGGCTGGTTGAGAAATCAGCAGTCCTTCAATTTTGTACCAAGATATAAAGGCTATTAGAATTTGTGCATTCCAGATTTTTTGGCAGGGATGGGGGGGGAGAATAGAAGAGGTAAGTATACAAGAACTAACAGAAAGGGAACTGTATTATTTGTGGTCCATAAATTACAAATGAGAAATGAGAAAGAATGAGTTTATATAAGCATATACATATATGTATATATAAATATTTATATTATATAATTTACCATGAGGACATGCAATTATTGGTATAGCACCTATTATACAATATAATACAAAGGAATAGGACTTTCCAATGGTACAGTTTCTTCAGAAAAAGCAGGTATATCCTACCTATTGCATTCATCTGTAGTGCTTGAAACCTGAATGAAATTAAGGTTTCACACTGTGCTACATTACATATGAGAAACAATATACATAGTCATAGTAAGAAAAGAAAAAAAACAACATAGTCTGACAAAGCAAGTGAAATTCAGTGCAGCTCTAGGGCAGCTTTAATGCAGCATTAGAATGTGTTAGCTCAGAGACAAAATATTCCCTTTTTAATCCAAAGGTATTCATTTGGCAGAGATTAAATAAAAAAGCACAGATGCTGGCTGGAGAGGCGTATGACTACAGCAAGCAGATCAGTAACTGACAGGTCTCCTATGCATCCAGAGTCCCAATAACAGGAATCATTAGGGAGGAGAGCTGGCTGCATCTTGCTCAGGCTTTTGGTCTTGTGTGTCCCTATTCTGACCCACTACACTTTTCTGAATATAGCAAAAGGTGCCACACTTTTCATTCCCTATAGAGTTTCTGCAGAGCACAAGGTGTTACTAAGTAACTACCTAATAAAGTTGGAGGAATGAAACACCATGGACTTTACTGACAGTCAACAAAACTTGTCTATCAAAAACACATTTGGGAAACTGAATGACAAGAATCCAATTAAAAAATATCTCAGGTTTCTTTCCGTATATTTTGCTTCGATGATTAATATTCTTACCCAGATTTTGTAAGAGTGTTAAGTATATTTCCATCACTCATAACCCGTCAAGTTCACAAAGTAGACAATCTCCTCAACTCTGTTTCATCTAGCATGATTTTAGAAAACAAATGACAAAAAAACCCTCAATCTTGATTGGTAATCATCTCTGCATTTTAAGATCTGTGGTTTAAGTGATCCATAACTGATGGAAAAACAAAACTCAGCAATAATAAAGGTTCTTTTTTCAGCTGAATTAAGGGGGTAAAGAAAGGTTCTTATTTTCCAATTTACATTGCATTTTACCGTAAATCCAACATCCAGTGAAAAGTGTACATCAACTCCTTTCTCTCATTTCCTAGGAAGGAATGCTTTTCCAAATCCAAATGTGGTTTGAAGAACCCCACTATGACTCCCAAAAGACTGTATGATATAGAACTGAGAATCAGCTCCTTGGATCCTAATTACCACTAAACAAACTTCTAAATAATAGTGGTACAAAAACATCTTGTCAAATACTAATTTTTTAAATTTCATCAGTGTCAAGAAGGGGTAAGGTATATGATACACAAGTAAAAAAAATTGTTCCATGATATACAGGGGACAAAATGAGCACTCAGTGACTCAGAGGTGAGTGCAGCTCAAAATGGAAGAAATTTATAAGGTAGAAATATTATCTTCTAAACTGTGTGCTTTTCTAAAACTCCAAAGAAATGCTTGAGCAGTACTTATCTCCCGAGTGGTGACATCATTTTGGGAATAACTGTTTCAGGTTTTCTTACATACTCCTTGAGAAAGGCCTTATATAATTAGGCCAAATCTTCTAACTAGGGAAACTAAACACATCGAGATTATTACCATTTTAAAACACTCGCCTTCAAGATACTTTTTCACTCTAAATACATTGCACCTCTTTGACTACCCAGTCATTCTTATTCTGGCCTCTACTTCCTATCTTGTGGATCTGCTTGCTGCCTGCTCTAACGCAAAGCCTGGCCACTTATTTACACAGAATGCGTTCTCATGAATAGTTTACAATGGCTACTTTCTTTAAAATGTGCAGATTCAACACCTTTTTTTAATATACTTTTTTTTTTGGATTATTTTTTAAATACACAGTACACAGACACAACATGCATCAGATTTAGGAGGAGACTTTATACCTGTCAAGGCCCAGTTCCTATCTGCTAAGCTTAGTAGTTGATTTGCTCTTTCCTGAGGAAGTCTTAGTGTTTGGGGAATGGTGGAAAGAGCTACCAGATCCTTTCAGACCATTCTTGCTTGCTTTGTTGCAGCAGTGCTCTTGTTGGCAGGACCTCCTAGAAGACGAGGAGCCTGAATGGCTAGGAGGTGATTTACTCCTCCCAAAATGTGGGGATGAACTCCTCTGATCATGATGGGATCTCCCAGCCCGGGACGGAGAAGAACTGGCAGTACGGGGTAAAGAAGAGCTCCTAGGGGAGGCACTGGGACTGCGGCGGGGGATGACAGGGCTCTTGGGTGGCGTTTTTGGACTGTGTGGAGATCCCGGGCTCTTACACTGGGTAGAACTCCTTGGCCTTTGAGATCCATTCTGCAGGATTTGAGCCAGACGAGAGATAAGATCTGAGTCCGAGCTGCTACTGCCTAGGACTCTGTATCTGCGCAACCTTAAGAAGAAATGAAGAAAGATTATTTCTATTTCCACCTATTTTCTACAATTCCAAGAGAAACTCTGTGCCACTATAAACTGAGGAGCTTGTATTGCTGAACAGATACGTGGAGCACAACTTTCCCATTAGGTAGAGGTGTTTGAATCTAGGCTTGGCTTCTGTGTTGTTCAGCTCAACACAGTATCTATTCTTACACAGACTGACTCACATGAACAGCCTCAGTGTTTGCAGGATAACTGGAATTTCCTGCTGGTGTTGGAAGAAGCACATTGAAGAGCAGTGCTCATTGCTGCTGTTTGAGAGGGGTGCATCCATTCCTGCACACCACCAGTACACTCCCATACACAATTTTAAGGGATTACAAGCCCCACTGCAACTTCCTTCAAAGGATTTTGCACTACTGTATCAGAATTATTCTTATCTTGGGAATGCAGACACTGATGAGACTAGATTATGGTTGTCTGCATATAGATGTGGCAAAGGGGAGGTCTAAAATGCACTCTGCCTTCTTTTAATTAGTTGGTTTGCTTAGACATGATCTGAGCATGATCTGATTCAGTGTTGATGGCTGGAATCTCCAAATATTTACAATTTCTACATTAAGAACAGATAAATTTTCAAGGGGGCTGAATACAACAGCTCCTAAAAATTTCTATGGGTTTGTAAATAACCAGTAGTTCTGGAAAAGTGACCACACTTTAAAAAAATGTGTAGAGATTTAGTTATAGAGTGTCAGGTTTCAAAATATTGAATAAACATCTATTAATTTTAACAGTAAACCAGGCTCATTTCTGTGTAACAGCTTCTCCTCATTCATTTTCCAACAATGTAACATTTCTCAGAGAATTGAAGCCCAACATTTTTTTTAAAAATTAGTTAAAGGATGGAACTCCTACAGGATTACATCCTGCACAGTAACTGCAGTCTAACTCAAATCCATTTTCAACCTGAAAATCTATTTCTCTTTTCTCTGCATTACCTAGCTTCTACCCCAGGTCTTGTAGGCGGTTTTCCTGGTGGTGGCCGAGGAAAGAACTGAGCTGAACTCGAACTGGTGACTTGATCAGTGGTTACCCAAGACACTGGCCTCGGAATCTTGCTTTTTCTGGACTGAGGACTGCTTGGAGATAAAGAGCTATCTTCATTCTGCCTGCTGAAATGAGAGTCCAGTGTCAATCTAGAAAATGAAGCTAAAACATCATCCTCAGAAAACGGTACTGGAGCAGCAGCCATTTTTTCCTCCAGTGACTTATCAGAGGCACTTGAGAGGTCACCAAGGAAAGATTTGAGCTGTCTCTTTTCCATAAGTAATTTGACCAAGTCTGTCTGATGGGCCTTTTTTAGAAGAAGCTTTTCCTTTGCAGAAACAGAAGAGGAATCTGACATTGAGTCTATCTCTTGTGCTAAAACTGGGATTCGACTCTGCCTGAATACAAAAGAAGATTTAACTGAGTCCTTCTTAGATCGATAACAATTCTCATTTTCTGAAATGCAGTGGAGTAACTCTCCATTTCTGGGAGCATTTTTCTCTTTTTTATTCTCCTGCTGCAAAATAGTAGTAAGGGCCACTTGGTGGCATTTCAAGTCTTGGCTATGGACTTCTTCCTTATCAGAATGAAAACCATTTTCCTGAATGGTTTTGCTTGCCTGTCTATTAACATGTGCGTTATTAAGTCTTGAGGGGGACAATTCTGATGTTTTAGATGCTATTGACTTCAGAACATCATCTTGATTTGGCACCAAACAGACAGGCCTTGATTTTGATTCTTGAGCTGCTTCAGTATTTGTTAGAGGTTCTTCCTCTACAGATTTTGAGTTTCCTGGCAAAGAAGAATTTTGTTCTTTGCTTAGCATTTCAATGGCATCCTCAGAAACCACTGGAAGCCCTTCTTCCTCAGCCTCCTCCACAGGAATATTTCCAAGTTCTTTCTCTTCCTGTATCCCATTGTGTTCGGGTAGGTCCTTTTGGTCACAGTCCAGGACACTGACAGATTCTTTGACAAGTCCTTCCCTGTCAAGCACCTCTTGGCCAATATTAAGTATCAAATCTGGTCTGCTGGCACTAGCTGGAAGTGCATCTTCTGTCCCAATCAAACCTGGCAAACCTTCCTTTGGAGAGGAAAGTTCCATGATGTGTTCCACAGACTGACCATCCTGCTCTCTTCTCTCTAGCTGGTGGCCATAGTGAAAGCTCTCTGAAGCAGACTGTGTGGACGCCACTGAAGGTCTGGGTATCGTTATCTGCATTGGAAAATCAAAGATAAAGGTGAGAAACTCGGGAATGTTATACAAGTAACATCCTTTAAACAGAAGCTTTGGTTCCACATCTTCAGGATACATTATATAATGATTCCCATGAGTGACAATGTTCAAATAATACCTAACTTCATAACATACACGTAGATAATTAGAACAAAAAATAGTCTATCACCCCAAGACAGAAATATTTAACAGGTAAAAACAAACACAATGTCAGTGAAAAATATTGCAGTTAGCAAGTAATCCCTCTGGAAATGAGATCCAACCTAATGGGCAGACTTTTCTTTTTTCTACTTTAGTTTGAATGCTCTTAGAATAAGTTGTACATAAATGTAAAATCTTTAACAAGTACACAGCAATATTATTAGACAAATACAGAAGACAAAAAACACTTAGACATTTAGATTCAGAAATTCCATACTCATAGTATATTTTGTCTGGAAAAAGAACTCTTCTGAGTATCCAGTATTAGTTATTACTTTTCCTACTGAACCTTATGTCTCATTCTAACTAAATAACATGGTTAGGATATCTCCTTACCCAAGGTCATTAAGACATTCAAAAAGTAAATACTTACATCTCTAAATCCCCCAGCAGGTCTGACCCAATAGATACATGTAAAGCACTCCTAAAACCTGTATACATCATTAGGTCAGATTCCCTTTGAAAAACAGCTGGTTATGATGAGTGCTGTCTCTGGCACACAGCTTGTTAGAGTGCATGTCTCGGAAATGGGAAACCTGCATTCATGCCTCTCCCTGCTTGAAGGACATAAACCCCCTTCTTCCAGTTCCCATCAAGTAGGCAAAAAGCCTGAATGCAGTTGTTTCTCACCTTCCCCATTGAAGACAGGCCACTATACAGACATAAATGTAAGAATTATGAGGTGAAAGGGTGAGAGAGCACGTACACAAGAGAGCACATACACAATTTTTTTCTCTGGGGACATGGAAGAAATGCACTTCGATGTGAAGAGGAGTCCTACATTCTGGCTTATATATATTGGATGGAGTGAGTTGGTGTAAACAGTAAAAAAATATTTTAAAACCAAGGGGCTACCCTTACATCTTTTCCTACATGAACAGAGAGTTCAGCTCTGCTTTTCTTTCTATTCTGAAGCCTCATAAATCTGATCCAATCTGTACTCAACAGAAAGTGGAAACTGGAGTCTGAGTTTGGTTAAAAACACTTTCTTGATGCACTACCGGTATAAGAGACAACTAGTGGAGTGTTGCTAGGATTCTGTTATGTTGTAATACAGATTTTACTTGATTTTGTTAGAGAATTATACACAGTGCTGAGCTTACTGGGCTTGTGCAAGAGTTAGTACATAGGTACTACTGGCAGTAAAAACCAAACCAAACCAAACACAAAAAAAAAAAAAAAAAAAAAAAAAAAAAAAGAAAAAAAACAAAAAAAAAAAAAAAAAACCAGAGACCTGCAGTTCGAGTTTACTTTTTGAATCCTTTATAATTTGTTTTCAAGTTTAGGCCAATACAGTCCTCCATGTTTGCTGAATCAAAATGGTACAGTGAGCAAAAATCTGAGGTTACTTAGTTTTGGCAAAAGAGTCCTCCTCATCTCCTCTTGCTCTCAATCCAGGCTCTTTCATCTGAAAGAAACACTATTTCCCTTTTGAGATAGTGAAGTGTTTCTTACTTCAAAAGGCTTCTGAGAGAATCCAAGAACATCAGTTCAGCTACAGAAAGAACAGAGGAAATAGAAATTGTCTTTAAAAGCACCTTTCCATGATTAGATCATTTAGTGCCTAAACTTGAGTGTTAAAAAACAGTTCAGCAAGAACTCTGCACAGAAAGGAAAATGGTTAAATCTGGAGAAAGGAAAAAAAAGGAAAAAAAAAGTCTATGAAACAGGGCAGCTGTCCCATAGGTTTTCATACATATTTCATACATATGTAGGAATTTCCACTAAGGTAGCCTACATTGAAGGACTTGCTTTCATATGACAGAGGAACTTATTTTGCCTGTCAGACAAAAATCATCAGCTTGTTTAAAAATTCTGATCTACAATGGGGGTAAAAGTGGGTTCAGGAAAATTTAATGTAATATTGTCCTTGAAAGAGCAGGTTCAAATTTTGGAGAGATCACTTGGGCATTTGATGTCCACTAAGCACTGTCTTTAGCTTGTTTCAATACCTTGTTTTCCAGGGCAGCAGATGCATCTCAAAAGTAAGGACGTGTAAGATATTTACTTTTTCAAACTTTTCACTTGATGAGCTAGTCTAGTTGTCAATTCAAATAACCCAGAGCTATCTTCCACATACCTGAAGGATGACTTCCCTCAGAATAGAATGATCCTGGTGTCCTCTCAACTTACAGAGATGAGACAGCCTTAAGCATTTGCTTTCAGAAGGGTATTTATCTATTTGATATATTTCCAGAAGAACTGCAACTGCATTTAAATCCCCCTTTGCTCAAATATGTTTACATGAAAATTCTCTTTTCCTTGTGACACCTCTCTCATATATCAATTCTCTGCTAGAAGAAAGCAGCTCTGATAAGAAGTTACTTCACATTTTTCAATAGACTCCATAACCTTTGCTCACATCTGGAGAGAGAATTTTCTAGTCTTTTCCAGCACATCCTGGCCAAGCAGATTTAACCCTTACATTCAAGAAAGAGGAGACTAGGCTTGTTGAACCACCTACAATCAAATAGGCAGGAGCTATTTGTAAAAAAGAAACATTGAACAAATGGAGAAAAGGATTTTGGATGATGAAGTATCAATAAAGACCTGGTACTACTGAATAATTCATACTTCCAGAAAAGGCTTTTGAACACATATATCATTTTCTTGATTTGTATTCACTAACAAACAAAAATTTGTTTTCTCACATGGTCAATAAACATCTTATTAATCTTCTCAATGTACAAGAATTAGATTATATCCCTGCTGGAGTTTATATTTCACCTATATGTGCAAGAAACTTAAATGGGTACTCATAAATGATCCTCATATTTTTATTTCTTGAGCCACTAAATACACTCTTATCCTATGAGATTTTTATGGTTAATTGTGTCAATTATGTAAAACTCTGAACCTGAGGAACAAAAATTACAATTTGTCTAAGAAGTAAAACATGGGGAATACAACTTTAAATCCTACCTTTCAGCTCACTGCGATATTTAGTTTATAACACTGATTATTGCAATTCCCATACTTCAACAGGAGTTATATGATAAAAAAGATGACTAAAAATGGCTGAAATAATATATGGAACAATGAATTTGAGGTTCTCCTTTCACTCCAGAATATTTGAATGAAATTACAGCCACCATAGTCTTGAATCTTTTGGCCTTCTCTAAATAATTTCTTAATTCCTTTCTGTTTCCTCAAATTCACACTTGACCCAAGATAAGAAATTATCCCGCATTTTTTCAAGAAATTTTACAAGACAGTGAGTGGGATATCAAGAAGGAAAAAGGTACAACACAACAACATAAATATCTCTCAGACATCTGAGACATTACGACATCTGATAAACTTTCCTCCTTTTAAACCTTTGACAAGCTGCAATAGTGATATGCTTGCATGAATGCTTCTGTGTACATATACAGCTAATTGCAGAGGAATGAAATAGTGAGTTTAAGTCTGCAAAGCTGCTAAATATGAAAGACATAAAGGTGTGGATATGGATTATTGTACAATATCAGCAATAGCTTCTTCATTCCACTCACAATGTCTGATACTTCTGCATGTCGAGGGCTGTGAGGACTTCAGGAATCTCAGAGACATGGTGTGCAGATCTGTTTCCTGCTAATCCTCTCATTATTTGTAATTTCTCATATTAATACACCATCATTATATTACTGGACATTCTGAAGACACTTCATCTAATCAGTTTACTCTTCAGAACATCTTTCCCATCTTAGTAACCTTGAGACTTTTGTATCCACGAGAATAAACCTCACACATCTTTTCTCTCTTCCCTGCTTCTTTTTCACTTATCTCTATAGCCAGCAGGAACAAAACCAGCAGCTAGTACAAGTCTGCAACATTGGCAAGACCAAAAAATCTTCCTAAATCTTTCCAGTTCACCAGCTTCCTCTAACTTCATGAGCTTTTCTTTACTTACATCACTTACTTTCTACTTCCTTGCACAATATTATGCCTCTCAAAAGAAATTTGAACTGCAGGTTGTATGAAAGTGCCAATGGTATATAAAACACTGTTCTGTAATTTACTGCCAGTGCCATTAACACAAGCAAAGCACTGCTGTGCTTTACATCTCGGGAGAGAACTCACAGCTTCTAATTCAGAACAGAACCACTTCCCAAAATCCTCCCTACCTACTACTATCACTCCTAGACTTTCCATAGTGTGATCCTTTGTATCCCTTACATTCCATTCCCAGATTAAGCTCACAGCAGGGACGTTAAAGATAATTAATCATACATTTTCTAAAATATATTTTTCTGTTTCTATAAATAGACTAATATGAGGATAACAGGAGAAATATATGGCTGTACTTCAGTGTTATGGAACATCAGAGTAGAGATGATTGTAAATTTTGATACTGAATGCTTATCAATAGCCCCAAATATACAGTACTGCAAGCATTGCAGGCATTTGTAGGAACTGCTGGTCCTCGGGAAACCATCATTTTTTGGTAAAAACTCACATGTGGCAGGCCCTAATCCTAGACTAAAGAGAAGTAACATATGAAGATTTTTTATATCTATCTGTAAAGAGGCACATGTTGCTCTCCACAGCTCTTCAGATATTTTTTTTCTTCTTTAATGTTAATTTTGGCATTGATTTACATGGAGGTTGTGAGAAATGGGAATAGAACAGAATAAGATGCAGAGCTATAAATGGACAACTGTGTTTCCAAATTCTTATTGTGAGAGGTAGTTTTTGAGGATAAAGAACATACAGATCTGTGTGTACAGTCTTTCTCTAAGGCTCATTAGCCATGGCCTAACTTTTGAATCCTTTAACATCTTCCCTTTTCAGTTATTCCTGCACCACTTACCAGACAAAATAAGATTTTTTTTTTGTTCTAACATGAAACAATATCCTCAAATATCAAACAAGGCAAATACTGATTGCTGTAAAAACAGTATTTTTGATTGCTTTTCGAGAATGACTGTGACTGTTAATAAGTGGCTAATTAGTTTGGTAACATGACTAAAACAGGTACTCATTCAATTTGAAACTACTTCTACGTAATGCATAAACCAATTGAAGAACATTCTTGAAATTTACTGCTGAAATGGAAAGCAGAAATCTTTACAGACTATTACTTCATAACACTCACATAACACTACCGTGATACTGTTATTAAAATGGTCAGTATTGTAGTATTTTTCTTGAGTTCCAAAGAAATGGTTCTCTTCAAAGGAAATGTTAATTTGCCTTAATGCACAGTTCAGAGATGTGAATTTTTTTCCCTGTAATTACACTTGCACTAGAATCATATGTGATTTTGATAATAGAAGACAAATATTTTAAGAAATAAATACATCAAAATTAAAGATTATCTTATGGATGATACTATAGACAGAATGTAGACTTATCTACAGGCACAATGTTAATTACATTAATTATATCATTTATAACTTAATTACAGGAGAAATAATCATTAGTCTTTATGTTCTGAACTGTAACCACCTATTTATTTCAAGATGATTATAGTATGAAGTGTGGTCATGGAAACAATTGTTTCCTGTTGACCCCACAGTTAATCAGCTCTCCATGGGAAATCCCACAGACCACTTGATACTGAATCCTTACTAAAAGCTTTCCTGAAACATCTTTACTCATTTTACGCAAATGAAATTATGATGTCAGAGAAATGTAATAAGTCATACATGTTTTGGATAGGATTGGCATTATAAAAGAATAACTTAAAAAAGAAAAATGATAAGTTCAAGGACAGACAAGAACAGCTGCAACTTGATTACAAATTTTGGGAATCTTAAAAGCACTGCTGATGCCAGAAACCACAAAGATGTAAAACAATTATAACTTTTTATATGTTTGGGGTTTTTTGACTCAATGTATGCGGGTGCTATTACCACAGCTAATTTGCTGTCCAGACCTTCATGACTTTTCTGCTACTTCTGGTAGAGAAACCTGCAGAAGCAGAATGGCAGAGAATGGTTCTGTCACTGCAAATAGAAACGTTTTCTACAGCAGCATGCTATTTGGATAAATGAAGTTGTTCATGCTGACTGCTTTTCCTCAACTCTTAATTAGTTAATTTATAACTTGGAAAGTTTCCACTGGAAGAATTTAACATGATGTAATATTAAATTCTTTACACCAAAGGCAGATGAGAAAGAAGTATGCCTGAAGGATGTCCTTCAGACAAAGGACTGCCCCAAAAAGGCAGCATTTAGATTTCTATGTATCAAGTAATTTCTCTGAGACTTGGATAAAAGTTACAAATAAATGGTTTTACTTGTTTGCATTAGAAAAAAGAGTGTATAGAAGAAAATTCTTCTAGAATCATTATCAACATAAAACCTAGTCGCTTAAAAGACTGGAAGCCAGATAAAATTTATTGAAAAATTAACAAATATTAACAATTATCTTTTTGTGAATGAGATGATACAATGTCTGCACAATTCCCCCGCTTAAAAAAAAATCAAATCTACTGTGTATGAAACAGTTCTAGTAGCTCCAAGCTGGAATAACTCCTTGAATTTCTGCCTTGATTAAAACAGGGAAGAACCTAACCTAAACCTCACGCTGACTCAGGATAGGTAACAAGAGGCATAAGAATTCTGTAAAATCTGAAATTAGAACCTTTTTTTCTACAGACAAATCATGGTTTTAACCATGGCAGCAGTAAAAGCTCAGACTTGCCGAACAGAGAAAGCCTTTTCCCTCTTTTCTTTCAAGAACACATCTATTTGATAATGTGCCATGTCTTGAAAATGAAGTTCAGAAGAGGATTTTGGATTAATGTGTCCCTTCATGATATTTTAAATTCTAAACCAGAGTGTTAACTAGCTGAGTTTTATAGCAATCCTACCATATATGACAAGTTAACACCACTGACAAATTTGAAAAGAACACTTTGGGGTTTGTTTGTTTATTTGTGGTTTGAAAAGGGATTGTTAAATGTGCAAACCAATGTAAATGTTCATTCTCTTGCTACTGCAGACTAGTGAAATCTACTAAAATTAGTTTTTAAAAAGTGCAAAATTTACAACAATTATGTGCACTCCTAGCTCATAAACCTGAAACACCTAAAATAAAAAAACAATTATAAGGGATGTGCATTCTTTCTCTAAATAACCCTTGAACATGTCAAGAAGTCTTACCTTATTCTTCTATAGGTCCCTGAATTCCAGTGAGATGCTTAAAAATATGGTAAATTTTTCAACTCAGATCAGTATATTATTTCTCATTTTGGATATGAAAGTGATGGCTTGCATTTCCATAGCTTCTTGTGTGGGAAGACTTCAGAGCATTTTGTAACTAATTATAAAAGTATATAATTACAAAATATTTTTAAGTGTTCCAGTAAGGTAGAATTTTGAGAAATTTAAGACATAAAATATTTGTATAAGTGCCAACTAATTCTAATTGCTTAACCTGAGAGACACAGATTAGCCTTCCCTAACACAATGAATAACCATAACATAATTAACTTTAAATTAGCCTCCTTGCACATACCTGATTAAGCACACTGAAAAAAGAAAATACACCAGAATGACAGACAAAACTGGAATACACCTTTGTTAAGGACTGTATCATACTGTAGAGCAGCCAGGTTAGAAGTATTCTAGATAGCTGCCATGGCTAGAAGAGCTGTTGACCATCTTGTTGGAGAATTAGAGCTGAGAAATCAGAGATAAAAATCTGCAGTCACTGATTTTGATTGTTTCTTAAGACACAGCTACACATCTAGCACTACAACTACTTAAGCAGTATCTTCACACACAGCCCTGGCCAGCAGCAGCTGCACTCACATCTCATTTACCATTGACCTTACACAACACCCAGTGCAGCTCTCTAAATGAGCAGGGAACTCCTCTGGCTGAAAAATTCGCAGAAAGAAATAAAAAGGTCAGGTTTCCAAAAGGATTTGCTGTACAGTTTGACCATGCCGTAGACGAGAAGGATACTCTAACAGCACTCCAGTCTCTTCAGATCCAAGTACAAAGAATTCATCTGGTTTTTTTTCTGAACTGCAATGCTGCCACACTCTTTTCCTTATGCTGCAAGTTGAATTAACTAAGGAGAGCTAAAGCAAAACACTCCAATTCTCTTTCATCATTTATGTATGGCAAGACAGGAGTCTTCTACTGAACAAATATAGGCCAACCTACATCCTACAGCCTCTCTGCACTAGTGAGCAGAGAATATACAGAGATGTCCTGACCTCCTCTATCTGATACCAAAGTACTGAACGACAGGTTAGAGCTCCTGAACCCTCATTCATCAAAAACTTGGAAAGAAAGTTGCTTTGCTTGATTTCAGAAACAAATTTATCATTTCTTACTTTTTAATACATGAAACTAAATTCAACAGTACAGATCCCTGACCTCTGCAATTCACTACTTATGAATGCTGAACCAAATTGAAGACAGCAGGAAAGACATGAAAATAAATTCAGTACCAAATATTTATACAGGTTAACACAAATGACATTAAAATTGTTTTAAATATTTGAAATATGTCAAAAAAGGACTTGCAAAAGTTTTTGAATTCTTCAGTGAGCCATGAAGTACATGAGGCTTTCATTCTTGGAATGAACTAAACAATCATGTGCTTGTTTTATCCATAGGAAATGACAAACTGGAAATTCTTAACACAGTTAGGACATTCAAGTCATAGCTCAAAAAGCAACACAGCAGTCAAGCACTTACCAGGTAAAAGGAAAGAAGAATCTTAATGCTCACTTGACCAAGTAGCAGCACCTGGCACAATGCCAGGTCTCCTTCTTACAACAAAGTAAATCACTTTGCAACCCTTATTAATATTGCAGCTGTATTTAAATTTTGGGTACTAAGGAAGCCAGAGAAGACCCTCTGTGCCAACTTGCTTTTTCTGAGAATTGTGCCCATTGTACTAAGTTTGCTAATTACACCTGCAGTAGATTCTGATTGAAAAACTTAAATCATAGCTATAGCAACCAACAACAAAAAAAAGGCAAAAAAACCAGAAATTAAGGTCATTTTGCATCCTAGGATACAAAACAATGCCAAAAAATACTGAAGTTTAACTCCTAATGAGTTAATTTGTCCTAGGTCTCTTTCCCTATTCAGCATGTCAGCCATCATGAAGATGTGGTATTCTGATATCCCATCAAGTTCACAATCATGAACATTGGGGAGCTACTGTTTGTTTTTATACATCGAGCACAGAAATAGTTTTTTTTAAATATATTTTCAGCTAAAAAACAGTCAGGAGTTTGCCTTGTTATCACACACCAATGATCCTACAGAACTTCGAAAGTAACTCAGCTTGATGAATTACTTTTAATACAAATACTGCTCATTCTTCACTGAGAAAAGAAAAACTGTCTGTAATATAGAACTTTTTATACTGAAAAATACTTTGGAAATGAAAGACAACACAAAATATAATCCAAATGAAATACTAATGGTACAATGGTGATGATATGTTAGTCTTATGCATTAATGCTATGTCATACTGCTTTACCCAACCCAACCATGCAAACTCACGCTACTTAGCAGATTTCAATATTTTTGTGACTAATACAAAAATTACACTTCAATTATGATTGAAAGCCTTCATCTTTAATATTGAAATGAAACTGGAAATACAAAACTATAAAACGTCCACTTTCTCCAGTGACATTTTTCATGACCTGTGACCCCTGACAATTGCCATCTTTATTTCATGTACTGTAAGCAGGGGGAATATTTATTATTTGCTGATTTCAAAAGAAACAATCTGATTATTTCTAGATCCCTTTTTGTCACATTAAAATAATTTAGGATAGTCCAAATTTTAATACGTGTTTCTAATTTGAAATTTAGCTGGTACTGTGATTATAGGAACCCATTATTCTTAGTTTTAAATAAAGCAAAAAAGTTATTTTTTTCTAGATTTTATAATCCTATATTTTTTCAAGAGAAAATCTCTGAGGAAGTGATAATCTGTCTTCCAGAACGTCCAGATCTTAACCTGAACAACAGCTCTTGAAATACTCCCCTCTTCTATGTGGGACAATATATCTTCCTCATAGAATATTCCCAACGCTATTCCTGGAAAAGATCCATTCTTACTGCCAGACTTAATCTTTCAAAACACTTTGAGGATAGTGTGTATAGCAGTATGACTAGCATATGCCCAGAACCAGACTGTGCAGAGCAACTGAAAATGTTTAAACTTTGCAGATGACTGCCACAACGCGGTCACTTCTACAAAGACAAGGCGTATTCACCTGCTCAGGTTGTGCTTTTGAGATGCGAATGACAGGGGGGAGCTCGCTGCCACAGGGAATGACAGGAAGCTGCCTACGAGCAGTTGAGCGGGAGGAAGAGGAGTGGCTCTCAGCTGACTGACTCCTTGGTAAACCAGCCTCCCGCAGAGGGTCCAAGTGGATGGATAGATAGGCTACAGGGCTCATGGTGCGGAGGATGGGACTTGAAATTCTTGGAGAGGAGAAATGCAGCATATGACATGAGTTGAGCTGTGAGAACAACATGGCGGGGAAGAAAATAAGGTTGAATAGATTTTAATAATTCTTGTTTACGTCTTCCCTATATGCGTTCCCTCAAAAACCATATTCACAACTCCCTAAGAGGTTGAAAGTTCATAATTTAAGAGGTCTCTTAAGTCTCATCTTCATATTTTCCATCATCACCCATTTTCAAAAATCCAAAGTAATCAAATCAAGAGTAATCATCATTTCTCTAGCTGTCCTCTTCATTCACTCAGTCTTAGACTCATAGAATCATTTAGGTTGGAAAATAAAATCAGATCCTTTAAGTCCAACCATTGCAACTGGTAACATTGTAACTGGTCAGTAACAATCTAGGGCAAGTTTAATAAACTCACAGAGTCTGTTTCAAGGACATTGTGTACATCAGTTGATAGCTGTCTAGTTGAACATTGACGGATCCTTTCAAACACTGAGCACGTCCACACAACATCCTATCCTTGTTTCTGAGATTACTACATCTATAGCATAAACACCCACTGGAGGCTTTACAGCTCTGCCAACAGCAACATATATTAAGAACTGCACCTGACAGGATTAATCAGTAAGGTTAATACTAAACAATTCTGATGAAATTTCCCAATTATGGGACCAAACTAGGATACACTGGCCTGGAGAATCAAGGAACAATTGTTTCCTCTTGAACTACATTAATTCACAAGCATTTAGATGAGAGATAAGAAAAAAGAATAGGAACTGGAAAGCCTTCCAAACAATTAATTTTAGACAAAGTACATTTTTAAATTGCTTATTGATGATTCTAATAAATTACAGCTTTGATATACAAAGCTAAAATTAACTGGTTTTTTGCAAGATCTTTCCCAGCACTGAATACATAACTGATGGTGACACATTTAAATATCTGTAAATGAGATTGCTATACATAGTTCGCAATTCTTTGTTCCAGATACAGTTAAAGAAAACCATGAAGAATAGAAACAAGGAAATTTTCTGCAAGCTTCATGCTTCATGAATGTGACTTTTTGTTTCCTACCATGATATTTGCAATTCTAACCTATATCCTTTGGAAAGAAAGAGCACCTAGCAAGCATTTCTGTTTCTAAGGAAAAGGTATCTTTTAATTAAAGCTTCAGTTCCCACAATGCATAGTTGACTTGCAACTGGAAAAAAAAGTATTTCCAGTGTCTCAGAAAAGCAGGAAATGAGGATAGAAGGTACATGAAAATTAAATTACTTACAACTCATAAATAAATAGAAATTTAGGACCAAGCTTTTGATAAAACATAATAGCGCCTTGACATACAAAATTTCCATTTCAGCAATATTTTAAAATAACAAAAATAAATAGATTCAAACAACAAACCCTCTTCTATAACACACATGTATATACATCTACATGAATTTGTGTTGTTAGCCAAGTGGGACCAAAGCAAACCGTCGTTTAACTTAAACTGAAGATGAAGATGGAAAGAGCTGTTAAATGTTTAACCACTTCCAATCCATTATTTCTTATTTACTGAATATCTGCTTGATAAATATATGTTGCAAGGTTTTGTGCATGCACTGTATGGAGTTCTTTGCAATTCAATACAAACACAGAAAATTAATGAGGCTGTGGGTCCACCACACAAGAAGTCCAGCTCTAGCCTGTTAGTACCAGGTGTAGGAAAAGAAAACTAGAGCCATATGATGCAAAGTGCTGCTCCAGTATAAATTCGCTCTTGGTGTAGATCAGCTCAAATTCTTTTGATCAATTAGCTTCATAGCAGTAGATATTACAGTAAATCACACACACTGTCTGTCCTGCAGCCAAAGTCAACACCTAGCCATTATTAAAGCATAAAGTCAGCACGTATACCCTTAGCATGCTCTGAGTAGTTCAACAGATACGTGACCATGCACCCACAACTAAGCCAGATCAAACTGGTCTTTGCTGGCAGCACACAGAGTCTGTATTGCAACTGAAAAACCAAGACTGAGAACATGAAAAATACTTCTCTTACCTGCAGGCTCTTTTCATAATAGATAGCATAATTTGCTGTTATTTTTTTATGCCTAAGACTTTCTCACCCCCAAGCCAATAACTAATACATTTTTCTCTCTTATTTTTTGAGTTCAAGTTTCCTTTCTTATCTGGTACAACTTTACATTTTTAATAGAATGCTGATGCTGCGTATAACAGGCAAGAAGTGATATTATCAACAATAACAGGAAACCCACATACACACACAATTTCAGGAAGAATATTTATCTACAAATGAAAGGACTGTAGAGAAGAAATTTCTTTCTTTCAGGAGAAAATAAAATTATGGGTGAGTGCATGAAATATTAGTTTCTCATACAGAAACATCCATGCTGCTACTTACTAAAATAGTGAGCAATAAAGCCCTGAAAGAAATAAAGAACAAAGAAGAGTCATCAAAGTAAAAAGGAAATACTAAAAAAAATACTTGACTTACAAAATCAATAGGAAAACTATTTTATTAATTCACCACTGAAGTAATTGCTTGCATATTTAACAAACCTATCAGAATAAGCCCAAAAAGCAAAACCATACTTTCTTCTAAGTGACAATGAAGCACATCATTAGAAATCCATATGGGAGGTATATTCATAAGCATGATGACCATGAGTGCTGACATGTCCTAAAGTTTCAAGCTGTTTGAAATGAGTGAACTATTTCAGTAATTGTATTAAGCTTCTATACTACTATAATTTCAACATCTATTTTAACCCCTTTTAGTAACATGCATTTGATTTACAGTCCTAGAATTAACATTCTTGGATCCAAGCCTACTTTTAGTAACTGGTGCAATATAATTAAATTAGCAAAAAAGTAAAGTATGACCTTTGCCTACTATTTTTATTGCCAGGAAGGTGCTACCTAGAAAAAAATACTAAAAAACAAGAACATCTGATGCACAACCAAGGATAACATCGAAAAAACAGTTTCAGGGTAAGTGCTCTGAGGAAGAAAGAAAAGGACTCTACCAAACAGCTCCCTAAGATCACCAGGACTTTCAAACAGAGATAACGCAGTAAGAAGAGGCATATACACAAACTTGATCCCAGTGAAGTGATGAGAACACTCACCTTTAAGAACTAGATTCTAGTACCCCTCATAGGGAATATTTAAGTATCTTTTATAAAGTGGAATACATCAATTAAGGACAAAAAGAAAAACTCACCCTGAAATAACTCTTGAGCTTTGTGTGGCTTTCAAGGGCTAATGAAGTAGATGGAAGACTACCACAAATTGCCACCACAGTTGAAGTAGACACACTGCATAGACACACTCTGTTCCCAGCTCCTAAACTGGCCAAGTAATTTCTATTTTCTTTATTCCCAGGTCGATTTATATTTCCTATTGTACATCATTCACCTTTGAAATACCAAGTTCCTTCCTGCCATTCACCTTGCACTCACAACACTACTTGCCCTTTCAGCATAATATAAACCATATTAATTTCTCCCTTTTTTGAGATCATGACAAATACTACCTATCTCCCTGCAAAGCGAAAGTAAAATGTAATTTCACTTGAGCTTCTATTTCAGCCAGTATTTCTTCCAAAGCATTTTATAATAATTGACTTTGTTTGCAACTGTTTCTGCTCCCATGTTTTGAAGCTTCTTCCTTTTCAGACAAAGAGATTGTCCATTCTTTGCACTGTAGTACATATCTGTACCACCTCTACTTTTAGTTTCAAGTAAAACATTTATTTCCCTCAAAAGAGCCACATTTGTAAAAGTGGAAAGTGTAAAGTTTCTAAAGTGTACAGTTGTATAGTTCATTTGCATATAAAATTACAAGCTGTTTTTAATGGCTTTCGAAATAAAAACAATTGATAATTACTATTTTGTACAGGACCAAGTGCTGCTCTTTCTTATCAGTTTTACTAAAACTGACCTTAAAATACAAAAACCAAACAACTTAAAAATTTAAAATAATTTAAATTAATTTTTCACCTTTAAAGCTTTCTAACCCATCAAATACTCTTTCATGCAACTAATATTTCAAACTAAACCTCAAACATCTGTTGTTTAACACAGTTCAGTATTTTCCATCATACAAAACAAATATATAAACTACATAACTTAACATATGATGTCTAAATATAATCTCATATGGAAGATATGATCTTGCCTTTTCCATGAGAACCTGGGTGTAGTTGAAATTTTACTGTGCTGCTATAGTTAATTACATTGAGTAGTTAATTTTCACTATAAAGAATATTCCACATTTTATAATAAATAAGTACATGGTGACAAGTTTCTTTTTCTAAGGAGCTGGCAGTAACATTCACAAAAAGTGGTGACACATGAAGAAAAAATATAGTCAGGTTTCTTGGCTCAAGGGAACTTGAAAGAATTGACCTTTAAATCAGAGGTGCCACAATATCTACTTAAAAAGGGGAGAAATAAGACCATGAGGTGATTCCCAAGCACTTAACCATGAATCTCACTTACTCCTTAAATAAAGGCAAAGAAATTTTCTCTTTAGAAACAGTGACAGAAGAAAGAGATAAATGTTCAAAAACTGTGCAACTGAGAATTCTTCAGAAAAGATGGAAAAAAAACCAAGAATATGCAATGGAAGCAAAGCAATCTGTCAGTGAAAAATACAGGAGTAAAGTAGGAGTTGCAAAAGTATTTTAGAAGTGAAAAGCATCAAAACTTTCTAAAAGGCAACAAGCTGCTTGTATAAGCGCTATTAGAAATTTCTGAAGGAACAGGAAGAAACAAAGTGAATTCCAGAAGCAAACACTGCAGGAATCATAGTGAGAGGTGACAGCATGTAACTGTTTAATTTCAGCCATTTAGATTTTTCCTGGAACACATGAAACACTGTAGCACAGTGTTTTACATATTCAATTGTAATTTTATGTTTATGTACTGCAAATGTAATAAATACATGTTTGCATGTGTGTCTCTGATTAGGAATCACTGCACAAGGAGCTTCTTTAGATAGACAGACATAAAGATAGATAACTTTGTTAAATGTAGCCAGGTTTGTGGATCACACCTGCAGAACAATTAGCACTTCCACCGGTGACTGTAAACAGCTGCATAACAGAAGATCAGTCTTCAAGAATCAATTCCCATACCTGCTGAAACTAGGAATTTCTACTACACTGCTGTATTTTAGTCACCTTTACCATTTCCTCTTACAATTCTGAATAAAGAAGAGGTTTTCTTACCGGAGTGAGTGCTCCTTCTGCTTGAGCTTCCATAGGACTTGTAGGGGTGGCCGCAAGAAGCTGTCCTGCAGCTCCAGACAGAAGTTCCAATTTATCTGTAAGCTGCTCAGATGCAGCAGGATGACATTCCATGTCTAGACCAAACTCCACCCCTGAAGTTTGATTCTTGGCATGGACATTGTTTCCTGCCCAACCACCCTCTCTGGACTGCTCTTCTGGAAGGGACTCCTCTAGAACTTGTAATACCTCTGGCTCTTCATCTGAGGGACTTCCAGTCATTTTGTGCCCTAAAGCCTCATTTGTCCTGAAGTCCTGCAAGTCCCGTTCTTTATCTATTACCACCCATTCCTTAGAATCAACCTCCTGCCTGCAGGAGCTTAGGTTAACAGCTACAAATCCGTTGCTCATAACACCATCAGCATGGTCAGGAGAATTAGCTGACATGGGCTTTGAAGCATCTGGAAGATACTCTTCATCATAGTGCCAAACATGGTCCGTGCGGGCAGCCACAGGAGGAGGAACTGATGTTTTCTGAGAAAGAGGAGGAACAGCAGCAACAGGAGTCTCTGCCGCCTTCAAGTCTTTCTGCTTCTTCTCCAAACTTAGAGAAAAGAAGTTAAGAATTAATTAAATAATGTAAGTTACATTTGAGTGTTTTCAGAAGAAGAAAACTAGATTTATATAAAAATTTGTTGTCATATTCTAGAACAACCTACAATGGTTCAAAGATCCATAATTTGAGACAAATTAAATATGATGTCAAGTAAAAATGGATGGATAGTCTTAGAAATACACACATTTTTAATTTTAATTGTAATGTATCACGTTGTATTGTAAATATAATTACCAGAAGGAAGAATTGTGAGAGAAAAAATTCAGTAGTGAGGTAACCACAGATGCCCACTGTACTTAACTTGTTACAATGCAGAGACTCAAAGAAGAACAGAAGAAACAGATGTCCCCTGCAGCAGCTGTTATATGCTTTCAAGAAGAATGTCCCTTTGATTGATTCCTTACTTATGCTTTGCATTATTTGCTTCATCAAACAAATTCAAATTCCTAGCTCCCCTATGAAGAATTTAGAAGGATTTTGCCATTGTCATCATCCCAGCTCTCTTCTATCGTCCCCACTCTGCCTCTGCCTTTCAGTCAGGTTTCACTGTGTCTCTCTCCCCTTATTCTTTCTAGACATAGGCAAACTGAATCCATTTTCATACATCTGTCCCTTCTCTACCTTCAAATTCTATTTTAGGCTCTCTGTCTTCCATTAAGATTTTTTTATACTGGTGCAACACCTTTGGGCATAACTAAGCCTGCTGCATGCAGTTAGATTTCTAACTTCTTCACTCCACTTCTTGTAAACCTCCCTTCCCATGTCATATAGCCTAATCTCATGTTACCTCTATCCAGCATCTGATGTAAACCTTCTTATTCAGGATGAGTTCTACTGACTGTCAAGAGTATGCCACTGAAGAAAAAGTTAACAAATACCAGGGTTACAACCACTGGGTCTTGAAATACAAAATTCCCAGGTGTGGAAGTCCAGCTTCAACTGTATTCTATCAATAATCATTTTCTGAAGTAGCTGCCAAGTAGTAAAATCCATTAATTGAGCAATGCTATGAAAAATACTTTGCTGTAACTTGCATAAGGATACACAACAGCTGCATTGCTGCTCTTCACACAGCAAAGATAATATTATCCTAATCACATATCCTTAAAAGATCCTAGCAAAAGGAAAATATAATTTCTTTACCAGGTCTCAAGAAACTTATCAGTGTCGGGCTTAGACTCCAGCGTCATGCGCTTCTCCAGCTCAAAGCTGTGAATGGAACGTAACTTCCGCACCAATGGAACATCTCTCTCCAGCTGGGTGGTCTCTGAGCGAACTCGAATTGGAGAACCAAGGCTCGGGGCATTTAGCATTCCATTCCCTGGTCCGTGGCTGTTTTCTTCCTCTGTGGCAGCCTGTGCAAAATGTAAAGTAAAAACGTAACTCATCTAGGAGTGGCAAAACAAGAGGAAGACGAGGCACTACATGGTAAAGACCCTCCAAGTGTTTAGAATGTGAAAAGCCAATTTGTATTTGGAATGGTCCTTAAGACCATGTCATAGTTAAGGTAGTTTAGACATGCTCCTCAGCACATATCTACAGCACACAAAATACTGGTTCTGGGTAAGTCTGAGAAGTTACCCAGAGGAGTAGCAAAGACCCAGTAATACAGTCACATTTACTCTGATATTTCACACCCATCTCTGAAATTTTCTTTAATAATACCCTGAAACCTTGCACTTGGTAGCATCTTAAGTCTGCTTTACAGTCAAGTGCTCTTATTAAAGAGAAGTTAGTTTCCAGGCGGTCTTTTTGATTCTCTGGATGATATAACACTGTTATACACTAAATCTACTAAATATTTATGACTTTAAACTATCTTTTAACCCAACCACATTCTATCTTAATAATTAATGAACATTATTTAGAATAATAACGGAACATGTTTTAGGGCTGGGAAATAATGATCATCCTTAATTTCTACAGGTGTAACAGGAAGTGCCTTTGTTTGAAACAGAACAATCTGTTTTCTCTCTATTTGGTAAAAAAACCAACCAAACAAATAAGCACATTTGAAAACAGGCACCATGCCTTGGTCCTTCCCACAATACATTTTTTCCCCTAGCAAATAATAAGTAACAGCTTCAAAACTAGACAGCCCTCATTTTAGTACAAACTCTGTTTTCATATTAAAAACAGTATATCAAGAAACAGGCTACATCTGTCTAAGTATGAAATACTGTGATTGTGAGTAAGGAAGTCAGGAACCAATTCTCAGAGACCACTTTTGAAAAAAAAGCAGCATTCTCTTCTAAAGACCAGCCAAAGAACCTTCGAATCAGAACAAAGGTATCATATCTTATGGAGACAAAATCACCAAGTGAATTAAGTGGATACTGCCAATCACACTGATGATTTGTCAATTGAAGACCATTAAAATCTTCTTTTGTACATTTATTATCTAGCTTCTATACCTGCAAGATGCAGGAAAATTGCTTTGATTTCATTCAGAGAGCAAGAACGAAGATTGGGTCTGAAGAAAACGAATATGAGTTAACTACCAAGAGTCGCAAATTCTCAGCAAGCTATTCATCATAAAGACCTGATAAAGTGACACAAGGCCCAAAAGCCTGTCTGCTTTTTCCAGTATAAAAATGTGTTATCTCTACCATAAATCATTTTCTTAGATCATTCTGGCTAATCAGAATCAGTACAACTGCCATATTAATTATATCTCATGTGCACCACAAGGACAAGAAATTGTTCAAAGATAGTCTTCACAATGGAGATTTGAATGTACCTTACAGATCCCCAGTTTTATTTTGTTTCTGTTTGCATCCATTTCTTCCCAAACATCTTTTTCCTGAGGACGCTGATGTCCAGGAGATCCAGGTAGTTTCTCTGGTGATACACCAACAGGAATAACATTCTCTCCATCACTGAGCTGTTCATCAGGGAATACTTCATCTGTATTTTCCCGCAGCAAATCTCCTGGGATAGGCGTGGCATTGGCAATTCTACAAAAGTAGTTTAAAAACAAAATCAGTAGAGTAAAAATTTTGATACTCTCATGTGTTTACAGAAATTATTTTCTATTTTAGAAGAAAGAAGCTAAAAAACTATTTACAAAGAAAATCATGTTTCTGCAGAAAACTAAATCTTGGAAATTATTTAATATAAAAACCCCCTACTTCCTGGCCTTCACAATTTATTTAATTAAGGCACATAACAAAATACGTAAATTAAAAAAACTATCCCACAAAAGCTGGTTTTTTGAATGTTTTTGAAGCCACTTCTGAGAAAATTTGTTAGAGATCATGTCCAGGCTCAACTTCTCTCCTGACTCTTCTATTCTTCTATTCAAAAAAATTAATGACACCCATAAACACTTCTTACATTCCTCCACAAATACCTCTTACATTCTTCAGTCCCCTGAGATGAATATGTGTATTATTAAACATCACATCTTGTCCAATTTACTTCACTACAGAATGTCTCAAATAACATATTAAATATTATTTCAAATACAACCAAAATATATTTCCAAATTTCTTGTAAAGATCCATTCACTTTTCAAACCTATAAGGAAATTGCAGCTACAATTTTATTCCAAGCTTACAGAAAAGAATGGGTTTATTTCCAGGCAGTTAAACTTCCAGGCACTTAAACTCAGGACACATTATTTAGTTTCACAAAATACGATTTAGCAAAGGATGGATGAGCAAATTTACATGCAATTTCCTGGAGTACTATTTTTATTGCTGTAATTTTAGGACTGCAGTGCTGATCTTTGAGGATAGTATAAGAACCCTAAGAAGGGAAATACTTCAAACGCTCCCAAACTTCCCTTCCTCTACATACTCAAAATTCTGTAGAAAACCCCTAGATTATGCACACCCTTAGGTAGGAAGCCCCTCTGTGGCACTGAAGAGACCACACCGTGCCTACCCAATTGCAGCTGGTGTAAGACGGGTGTGCAGCTGAGGGGTGGTTGAAGTCGTTGTTGTTGTCAGAGAGCCATCAGTTCCACTCTTCTCCCAGTCAAAAGGGTCGCTTTCAATAACCCCAAACGTTTTCATGCTGTTGTCAAACACAGACATGAGAAGCTGTAAATATAAAAAAGAGTTAATAAGCTTCATTTTTGTCTAAGAAACCAAGCAATTAAGAAATATCCTCCTGTAATACCAACAACATTAAAAATGAGAGGTTTTTATATGAAACACTTCTGATTTTTCAATATTTTGAGGCCAATATATACAAAATTCCATTTTATTAAAATAGAAAAAAAAAATCCACCCACATCTGTGTTTTTATCAGGCATGAGGCAAAGATACACCATAAACTTTTACAAAAAGACAGAAAAACACACACACACAGAAGCACAACTACTTTGCTACAGAATACCATACAATGGCTCTCTAACAGAGGAAGAGAAAAGAATACATTTGGTAACACCATGAAACCAAGGACATGAATGACATGTAGAAAAGGATACTGTTCTGCTAATTCATACCTTTCTGTCATTAAGAACCACATATTATTTACTTCATATAATGCTGACATTTATGCTATACAAATGTCTAAGTTTTCAATCCTCATTTTATGCTATGAAAAAGCCTTTAGAAAATTTGTGCCCATGACAGAGAAACAAATGGCATCACTTTCCTCTCTCTGTGAAATAAACTTTGTCTCTTTCTACTCACTGATGAGAAGGCTGTGTCCATATCATTCTCTTACTCTGTAACATTTCTGGTTTTTTTTCCCCTAGAAGCTAAAAATCTGGGTTTTCTTCCAATACAGGATGCTGAAAATTTTTCCACACTTTCCTTTGGCATATCCTTTGGCAACTTAAAACAGTATGGGAAGTTTGGATCATTTCTCCTGTATGGAGTGGTTTCACCCATTTAATCTTTACTCTCAAGAATCTTCTGTGTGCCACCTGTTCCAGCTGTTTCTGTAAAATAGATGAAGAGCACAAAGCCACACAAAGCCACAGTTCACTCTGTCTCTTATATACTGTGTTTAATTCTTCTCTTCCTCTAAACATTAAGCAGTGTCTCTGAAGTAATTTTTAAGGTCATTCTCCTTTTAATCTTTTCATCAATTTCTGCTATAAGGCAAATACAAGCTCAAATGCTTCAGGAGCTCAAATGATATCAGGAGGCTGAGGCAATGTATGTACAAATACCTGAAAAAAATGAACATCTGGCATTGCCAAATCAAACATGGCTTCTTGGCCTAGGCCATGAATTTTCTAGACTGTAAACTCTTTGAAGAAGGGATATACATGTTCAGTGCCCACCCATAAATACAAAGAATACAATAGGAACAACACCACTGCAAACACAAGCTAAGAGAGACCAGAGTTTAAAAGAGCATTCTCACTGCTCACAATAAAACCACCCTGCTCTGGCCTAAAGCACATGAGGAGCAAGACTGTGTTGTAAGGCTCAGGCTGCAGCTACACAACTGCAAGTGTTCCATGAAAAGCCACAGCACTGTAAATTGCTGGGCTGCCTCTATCTGGAAAAATTCTGTCCTTGTATTGTGTTAATTGCTAAGTGCATGTGCTGCGTTAGATACAATTAGACCACAAAAAAGGATTTTCAAAAATATGACTGTCTGTATGCTTTATCATTCAGGTTCTGTAATGTAAAACATATTTACCAGTTTATAATCAAGGTTTTTCTATGCAACATTGAAATTTCTGCAACAGTACTTTTTACTGTAAGAAAAAAAAAATCTGATATTGACAATTTTTTCCTCACTTAATTGTAAAGTATAGGATAAATTTCATGGAAAGTTGTAATGGAGAAGAGGGGGAAAAAATGAAGTATTTATTTTTCAGGAATACTGAACATTTTTTGTATTTGTAATAAGCTTTTCTATAACATTAATTTTTTTTTCACAAAAATTGATTTATTTATTTGCAAATGTGAAGAATCATTACCAGTATATTTAGAGAAATCCACTTACTAAGCGGAAATCAGTTATTCCTTGACATTTTCAGCTCTTCTTTCAATTCTTATATATCTTGATTTCCTTGTTAATCTTACCAAGCAAAGTAGAGGAGTTGTTCTTATCAAAGTTACAATTCTAGAATTAATCAGATTCATTTATTCAGTTGAACCAATTACACTTGAACACCAACAAAAGCCCATCACTTCTGATTTCACTGATTTAGGGTGTTGAACAAAGGCACAGAGGTAGACTGGTCTTGCAAGTGGGAAGCTGACAGGAACGTGTGTTTCTGGGAGGCAGAGGGAAGGCACACAGGGACAGCTTGTCATGGAGTGCAATTCCATCAGTACAACTTCCCACAGTGTGAGAGACTGAAAAAACTCTCAAGTCTCTCCCTCCCTGCTTTTCCTGAGCTTTCCACAAACTGGAAAAAAGTTCTATCCTCATTTATTGTTTAACCATAGGTCAACACTGAGTGAGCTAAGACACTTTCTACAGTGTATCCTCTCGGCACATACCATGTTACCACTGATCAGAGGCTGCCCATTCCAGCAGGCAATACTCTTACAGGAAAAAAAAAAAAAAAAAAAGACTGGTCTGTGATCTCTGTACACAATACTTCAGTTTTGAAAACACACCAGGAGTGTATGTTGTGCTCTAGCCTTTGGTGCTGAGTTCCAGACTTTGGAAAACTGCCAGAATGACAATCATTGAGACAACAATCTGATCAATTAAATTACTAAGCACCTGCTAGAGGCTGTCATAGTAGGATAGCTCCCAATCCTAACAGAATACTGACTGAAAAGCAGGTGTCAATTGTTTTTAGATACTTAACAGCCTTACACTTCCCAAATGGAAAAAATAACCTGTTTGAACCACAGAGCTTCCATGGCACTAAATGGTCATCAACTAAATTTGTGGTGGCACAAACCATAATAACTACCAAGATTACACAATGAAAACAAAGTAAATTGAAGATGAAACAGCATGAAATTCACTTCTTTATAAAACAGAAAGACAAAATAGTACAAGTGTTTACCTGGTAATCAGGCTTTGTGAAGTAATCCAAATTACAAATGTGATCCAAAAAGACGCTGAATTCTTGAGGAAGATGTTTCAACATAAGTCTGTGTTCGTACCTTTCTTTAATGGAGCCCACTTGCTCCTAGGAGTAAGTAACACAACAAACATTGGCACACCTCCCTTCTCTGTAACAACACACATTCTCTGTTATAGCCATTCAATACACTACTAGCCAGAGAGACAGGGTCACTGCATTACACTGAATGATAAAAGCCAAGATAGGAGATTCTGGTTTTGACCTCAGTACACTTGCACAATAATGTACAAACTTCAAAGTTGATATGAAAAACCATTTAGCTTGTATTGTTTGTGTTTGAATGCTGACTGACACAAAGAGCTGTCACTAAACACTCCAACCCTTTCTCATAGTATATTTTAAAGATTGAAACATCCTGTTGCATCATGTCAAGTTCAGACACTTTTCGGTGTATATTCAGTTATGCAAGATGCTTAAATCAAAACCAAAAAGGAGATGTTACCTATACACCACACTGTCATCAGAGAGTAACCTGGTTTCAGTATGATTTCAAAAGCAGTTGCAAGAAGTAATAACAGGCTGATTAGATACTGTTTCTTTGAATACTTCACTATCACATATGACTAAAGGCACTGATGCCTATTGCCCAACCCACTTTTGTTCACCAGCAAATAAGAAATGCCTATTTCACAAATAATCCAAACAGATTAGAAACGTTAAGCGTGTGATAGGTGAAATAAGGTACTCAAGTGATAACAGGAATAATGAAGTGGCAAATATACACTTACTTCTGCCCTTTCCAATAATTTCAATCTAGAAGTATCACCTCCTTTCTTCCTAGAACACTTAGTAACATTTGATTGGTTTTATACCATGACACTAGCCATAAGAACTAACACTAGAAAACACCATAAAACGTAATGTTAAAATTAATTAATGACTCTAAGAGGAATCTTTATTACAGCATTTCCCTGGAATCCAGAAGTAAATCTCCCTTATGCGCTCCGGTTTCACCTCTAGCTTTACCTTATCTTTTATTTTTCTCCAAGGCAGTTGCCCAACGACAAATTCCACCAACATGTAGAAGAGAGACCAGAGGTCATCATGCCGACCCATTTCCTGTAAAAGGAAATATTATTCTAAAGCATATTACAAATACCTAAACAAATGGGAAGATAAGTTCTTTACTGCTGGAAATTTAAATTATTATATAAAATTTAATATAACCTACGCTGAAAAACAAGTTAATTAAATCCAGTAGCTATTTTAAGGAGAAACACACAAGTAAATTTCCACAGAAGATAGAGAGAAAAAGAAGTTGAAGCACGTTAAAATAACATTGGAAATCTCTGTTTGTTCAGATTTCTTTAGACTGTGAAGTTAAGATAACATAATGCACCTCCTAAAACTCAGTAGCTTCGCTTTTTTAACTTGCAATACAATTGAACACCAAAGGTAAGTATTAGAATCACTATTATTTGTACAAGAACTTTTTTATCCTCAACTACTGTAAATTTCATTATCCTTTCACAAAATTTATAGCTATTAATTTCTGCATAACAAATGCACAGATAAGAATACAAAATGGAAATGAATAGTAACTCTGTCACTGACTGCTTCCAGCTGTTTTGATCCAGATTGTGATACTCACTCTGTTTCTGTGAGCATTGATTGATGCGTATCGTACCGTTCCTCGAAAACCAGCAACAGCTCGTGGCTGTCAGAGAATAGAAAAGAAATAAATAAAAAGAAATAAACCTTCTGACTACCTAACTTGGCATCTACAAAGTGAGTACAGAGCCACAACACATCTCATTTGAGGTTTTATTTCAGTTTACTGTGCTTCTACAAGTTCTCACTGGAAATTCAAGTGGGCATTAATTAGCTGACCAATAAATAGCAAAGGCTGCACTAGAGACACCAATTTAAAATATTTCTTTCTTTTCCAGTTTCTGAAAATCAGCATTTCTCCTCTGATACTCTAGATATCTTGTGATCATAACTCAATTGATGTTTTATAATCAGAGAATGTATTTTCCCATCCTTCTTTTATTCAAATAAAAATATTACAGAAAGAATTACATAACTGATGACAGTCATAATTAGTAGATATTTATTTTTTTAAAAATCAAACTGTGATATTATTATTTTGCCTAAGAGAGATATCCAGTCCATGTTACCCCCTTAATTAATCATTATATGTAGACAAAACTGCCAGGACTATTAAATTTGCATTCTTTTATGCAGCCATATTTCCCCAATCAATATTTTTTTTTGTTTCCTCTAACAATGAACATAAGAAGCTTGAATTATCTACCTCACCTCTAACTTTTGCTTAGAGAAGTATTGGTTGTCTGTCTGCTCACCCAAGAAAATTCTTAAGATTTTTTAAAAATTCACACAATACATTGAAAAGTCTGGTTTGATATACACACAAAGATAACCACAATACATAATTAATACCTTATTAAGATGAAACACTTCCACCTCTCTCTACCTATATACATACATACAATTGTTTCTTATCCACGAATAGATGCTATAAGGATGTATAATTTAAATAAATCAGGAGCTACCATTACTGTCAATACATCTAATGATTGAATCCAGCAGGATTATGCAGCACCATCTTTAAAAAAGGATTCAACAGCCCATGTAACCAATGTCTGCTAGGGTAGTACAATGAGAGCTGAACCAGTGTTAGTTAAGGCAGAGAATATTTTCTAGGATATTCTTAACATGAGGAGGTTTTCAGATGGCATTCCACAGATCTTAGACTTTGCACATTATCATACAGTTTAAATGGTGCTCAGAACATATTTCATGTTCAGGCAGGACAGAGTCAACTGTCTGTCTGCCTTTAATTTTATAAATATATCATATTCCACACTGAACACTACCCTGAAATGAAACATAGCGCCGTAGTTGCAGAAATTTCACAGTATCATGCAATTAGAAAAATAATAACTCAAAATGCTTTAGAACTGCTAAATTTCAGGAGAAAAAAAAATTTTAAAAAGCACTTAAATCTCAGTAGTTCTGCAGGTTGGATGTCGCCCTGATTTTTGTAAGACTTTCTAAGCCTTCTGATATTTACATACTTGTGAAGAACTTTCTCACATACTTTCTGTAAACAGCTCACTGTTTTTGCATTCCTTCATAGAGGAGGAAAAAAATTGATGGACTGTTTGTCTGTCCAGTGTCTTTGGAGAGGTGGCACTGCCACTGTCCAATCCACTGTCACTTTTGGAAAACTATAAATACTGGAGTCAGAAAAAAATAAAGTCTCTTCTCCTCTCTTTTGATCACCTGAGCTGCGGTGTGTGTCTGTGTTCTTTCGTGTCCTATAGCGACAGTTGGTAAATCATCCAACTAAGAGTAATATAGCATCATTGACAAGACAATCAAAAACAGATACATTTCAAAAAACATGTAGTTTAATGAATAGTACTTTTTCAGGAGGGCACTGAAAGCTTAACTTTAAAACAGTTGAAAATACAAATTCCATAAATTTCCAGAGCATATAGTTTTAGAAGATGAAACCAAATGTTTGCTGTCTCTTGCCTCTGGCATGGAAGTTAAAAAAGGACTATATTCAGTTTTACTTAGTTAAACATTTTTGTTCTTCTGAGAATAACGGAAAATATGAAACCAGGATGAAATGCCACTTTCATTTCTAGCACCACAACTTCAATTTCTACTTGACAACCAGGAGAGAAATGCTTTGGTTGCTGGACAAAGCAAGAGAAAAAGACCAGAAAGAAAGAAAACTAAAAGAAAACTAAATTATCCCATTCAGTTTACAACAACTAAAAATCTGACCTATTCCACTTCTGTCCTGGGGAAGAAATGTCCATATGAGGAAATTCATTGTGTACCAATTAAAATGCCTTTGAATTTTAAAGTCGCAGCCATCTTTATTTGACCTAACATGATTTCAGTTATCTGAGAATCACCTGGATGGGAAGGAAAACAAAATAAGACCTTCTCAAAACCAAACCAAACCAATAAACAAAAAATTAAAAAAAAAAAAAATTGTTTTTATCTATGGGCTTATGAAGTGAATTCTGAATTCTTTATTCCAACAAGGACATCTAAAGCCTTTCACTGTCTCTAGCCTTAAAGTATACTTTCTATAATCTGAAGTAAAAGCATATGTCACTCTGTTATATATCAAGATGCAATAAAATATCTTTTAGTAATGCAGCTGGTCAGTATTCAACAGCAGTATTACAATGCCACACAACAATAACAAAATAATTCTATCTTGTCTTCCTTGACATGAGTGATGCTCTGTAGGTCAAATCAAGTTTGCCCAATTCAGAACAGAACTTAGCAGACTTCCAAGCATTTGCATAACTTCTGAAACTGTTTCAGAACTCTTCACACATCTCACAACATCCCATGTAGCAAAAGAAAAATACTAAATCCTTCAAATTTAAGTTAAAAATATTTTAAAGATACATGCACATGAATTAAGCAGCTCCAGTGACTACAATCAACTTTTCTACTTATAAAGGTACTTTTCTAATGTAACACCAGTTTTCTTTGGAGGTGTCACTGCCCTGGCAATGTCTCAGATAAACTACATGCAGGAAATCAGCAGTTCCTGGCGAAGTGATTTCCACTAAGGACACAGCTTTCACACTACTGGCAGACACTGCTTACAAACCATGAATGTTGCTTTTTTGGAGTGGCTGTGGAGGAGGCAAATCACTCTCCCTAGTTCAGTTCAGTGTCTCTGAAATGCTCTGGGCAACACTGGAAAGGTTACACAGAGCAAAAGAGTTAACTTATTCCTGCAGTCACGGAAACTAGAAAATCAACATGGAAAAATAAATCAATCCTGGTTCTTTACATTATATCTGAGACACACCATGGTGCTCCCAATCAATCAGGCCATGACTGAGTATTTCTAAGTGTCTAGGTTTTGCACTGAGAAGCCAGCAATGCTGCCTCAAGAGCAGGATTCAAAAACCATAGGGGTTGGGTAGAGAAGCAGCCACCTATGTTACCCCTANAACATGGAAAAATAAATCAATCCTGGTTCTTTACACTATATCTGAGACACACCATGGTGCTCCCAATCAATCAGGCCATGACTGAGTATTCCTAAGTGTCTAGGTTTTGCACTGAGAAGCCAGCAATGCTGCCTCAAGAGCAGGGTTCAAAAACCATAGGGGATGGGTAGAGAAGCAGCCACCTATGTTACCCCTATTTTCCTTTGCTAAAGGTACAAGTCTTCTTTTATTTATTTTTCCCTTGAAAAAAGACAATTTCTTGGTTCAAATTCCACCAGATATATTTCCATGATTGGAACTACACACAGTTCCAATTTTTTAAAACCTTTTTTCACAGCTTCAACTATTCACATTTCAATCCTCCCCTTTTTGAACATATAGACTTTGCAGTCTAATGTAATGCCTAGCACGTGTTAGCACCAGTTTAAAACAAATGAAAATTTCAGGGATCACTTAAGTAAGGAAAGATCAAGCAGTTGAAATACAATTGCCATTACAATACATTATAGATCTCAAATGATTTTCACTGCACATACAGCTTTTCAAACCCACACTTTCAGTTCTATCTTAAAATCCACATCAGACACTAATAACTGAATACTTGCACTTAGAACTTTTCATCAACCCATCTCCTACTAGTTGATGCTATGACACATTACTTGGCCTCAGATATACCTAAACAAATGTTGTGATTTCCAAAAACTAACTGCAGCTGTCTCATCCTACGCTACCTAGTTCCAGCAGAAGCTGAGTAACAAGGTAAGTTAACAACTAACAATACAATTAAATTTTGCTATTGTAAGTTCTAACAGACATGTGGTGACAAATGAAAATTTATCTCCTACTGCATGTGCTATAAAGAGCAACACCATCTCTAAGACAGCAGTATTTGATACATAAAACACCTCCTGAGCTACTCAGTTTTCAGTCTGGAGTACTCAGCCAGTGTGATGCACCAGCTAAAGACTACAATAGTTCCAAAGCTGATTTATGAGCTGAGAAAAAGTCTGGTGGGCTGAAGAAGGTAACGACCTACTAATGTCTGTCACAAACCTAAACTTACTGCAGTGAAAAATCACACAGGATAAGTCTTCCGTGTGTATGCTTGCTTTGTCCTGGGCTATCTTTCTTCTTCCTCTTATTCCAGGAGCTGAAGCAGAGAGTACTGTAAGAGGGAGACTATCTATATATGAACCAGCTATGCTGTGGCAAATAATTTCCCCACAGAACAGAACATTGTTTTATTTATCTCTGTAAGTAAAAATTTTATAATTGTTCTGCACTTCGCAGACTGGAGGATGGAGACCTTAAATTTTTTTATGTTTTATATATTATTTTTAGTCTTTTGTACATATCTAATATTTATAATGATAATAACATATATTAAAGAGTTGCATAAATCCAGAAGTAGACTGTTTCAGTAGCAGGCTTATTTCAAGTATGGATGGAAAGCAAGAAGTCTCAAGGAAGCTAATGTACATAAATGTACCTTCTTTCCAATTCTCTTCCCTATCCCACAGGGGCAGGAGGGGAAGTGGGGGAAATGAGCAAGAGGCTCTGTGGTACTTGGTTGCCAGCTGAGGTTAAACCACAACAATAAAATTACACATTTTCCTTCTTTTAAATGATTCAAAATACTTTTTCACCACTCAGCAGGGAATTTAGCCCATGGCTCAGAAAGAACTGGAAACCAGAGTTTCTGGTTTAATTTTTGTTTGCTTCTATTTTCACCAGAAAACAAATTTTACTGGACCGAAGCATCTGTCTTTCCACCACAATAGCTTTTAATTGCAAACAAATAGGACAGCTCTCAAAGATTTTCAGTTCCTGCAAATTTAATGAAAATTGGTGATTAAAGACAGAACCCAAATTAGTACACTGACACAGAGACATATAGTTAAAATTCAATTAAAATGGCTCACATCCATCTTAAGAGATACCAATCAGCTGGTCAAGCAGCATTAATTTTAGATGACATGTAAATACAAGCTTGGTCCCAAAAGTGCATCTAGGTACTGATCAGAAAGGTAAACTGTAGTGTGAAGCTGAAAATACTAAGAAATTCGGAGGGCATAAGGGAAGCAGTACACAAAACAATAGAAAAACTGCAAATTTCACCGTTCACAGAACAATGTCTTTCAAAAATAAGATCAAACATCACTAGAAAAATTATCTGTTTTCTTTTTTTTTATAAGGCTGTTGCAGCCCATTCCCCTGAGCATCTGTTAGCTCTATAGAAAATAAAGGAACTGCTGAATCAGAATATAGAACAGCTATAAGCACCTTTCAGAATGTCTAATTTATATTTCTAAGTTAAATTGTTTGATGACCATTCGGATATAATACCAGTGTTCTGCATACAACAGGAAAGAAGGAAAAAAACCAATATATCCTAACAAAGTATTCTGTCATCATCATTTTTCATATCTCAGCTATTAATCAAACTGTTTCTTCAGGCAGGATATCACGTATTCAGTTTTATTTTTCACCCCAAATCCCCAAACTTCAGGTCATTAAGAATCTTCCTCTCATATATAACCACACATTATTTTCTTGAGTTTTTGATTTAATTATTTAATTCCAATATTATTCCACGGAGATGTTATAAAACAATGTCACAACGCATGATATTCATATATCCATTCTACTTTTGTCACCAAGTCAATTGATAATGCTCTTCTTTTCATCTTTTGCATTAATTCACCACCTGCCGTTTTCACCTTGTACTACCACACACACACCAGCTGTCTGTCTCGGTAACACTGGATTTGTTCATTACTTTATCAGTAATACAACCAAACTTGCAAGGATCATGTTCAGTGGATGCTGAAAATGCTACATATACACACCATAATCTCGTGCCCTTAATAATCCCCCTCTAAGTCCTTGAAGGAGGTTATAGCAGACAACAATTAATGTTACACTGGTGGTGTAACACTGTTGTGCCATTACTGCTGCACAGGTCTGTCACTGGAGGTGTATCACAGCTGTGCATTACTTAAAAAAATCTTTGAAACCCAACAGACTAAGAGTTATTGCAATCTCTCTCTTAAAAATAAGGTCTCCTCAAACCTCAACAAACTAACTCCTATCTCTTCCCTATAAAAGCATTACTAATTCAGAAATGGAACCTCAATTGACTGTCATAATTCTTTTAAGTCACGCACACTGCTTATAAACCAATTAAACAAAGGCATCTTGACTTAGTCCCTTCAGCAAATAACAATTTTGATGTAGGACATTTTGACATAAAAAATCTAAACTTCTACAGTTTTTCCTGGTATTAAAGGAAAAAGAATATTGGGCTCCAGTCTTCGTTGACTTAGAGTACGTATAGCACATTTAAGAATGATTTTATACATTTACAGCTTGCATTGAATGACTGTGATATTATACAATAATTTCTACAGAACTGAAATCTATAATGAAAATATAATGCTGTAATAATTTATCTTAGACTCTTCTACAGAACTCAATTTACTGAAAACAAGTATTTTTTTCTTAAATAGTCCACTTTTTAAAAAAGCTATTAACTATCAAATGCTTAGCTCAGAATTTTGAAGGAAATCTTGCAAACCTCACCTACTTCCAAAATTATATGTAATGTATTCTGACTGATCCAGATTTAGTGAAGAAAGGCTAAGGAACATATTTGGCTAAGAAAGGCTAAGGAAAATATTTGTTCCTTAGAAAAATTATTTTTCTCCAGTAGCAAAATGTGCAAAATTTAATTTAATAGACATAGAATGGCAGAAGCAGAATACCATTGGAAGAGACAGTTAGATTTCAAAAAAATTAGTCCAGCTCTCTCCTCCTAATTTTGAATCATTATTTATTTTTAAAAACTTAACATTTATGTTTATTATTTATTAAGAAATATTTTTATATTAGAAACAAAGAAAACACCGAAAATAGTTTTCAACTGTTTTTCAGGAGCTTACTGCATTCTATTTGGCAGCTGAATTATACCACATACATGTCTATTTCTTTTTATTTTACATATATTTGTGTCATAATAGCAGAACTGATTTTGCTAATTGCAAAACACAAAATCAATGCAACAACATTATTCAAATAGATTCAAAGGTGTACACATTAAAATTTTTAAATATTTGTTTGCTTATGATTTCTTGTTCATTCTACACCTTTCTGCTGATTTATAGAGAGCTCAGTACAAATGTACGACACATTTTTAATGCTTCACAATCCCAGCTGTTGCATCTTCCCATGAAGTGCTGAAGAGAAGCAGAAAGAGGTGGTTAAGAAGGCTGGTTTCAAAATAGATGGTTGAGATACCTGTCCTATGTCTGCAGAAAGCTGGTAACAATGAAAAATTTGACATAGTTTTGCTTTGTTAGAAAGAAATTATTTTCTCAGAGGGTGGTGAAGCACTGGAACAGGTTGTCCAGAGAGGCTGTAGGGGATGGGGCACTGGAAGTGTTCAAGCCCAGACTGGACATGCCTTGAGCAACTTGGTCTAGGCAAGGGAGCGGGAGCCAGGTGATTTTTAAGGTCCCTTTCAACCGAACCATTGTAGGACTCTATATGTTCAGTGCTTCTTCTCATTATTTTATGCCTTTGTTAGACAAACAATGAAGAAACTAATAAAAAAACCCACTTATTTTAGGATTGCTCAGGTACAGATATTTGATCCTGGGAACTTCTAATGCCAAATTTCACACACACAATGCTTTGTAAGCATTGGTGCAGAGGTGTCCAATATAACATGCACAGCTTCCATGCAATTGCTGAGGAGGAAAACCAACTTTGTTGCCTCATCGATCCAAACAATAATGTTGCAAGCTAATGGTGTATTCACTTTGAAAGACAACTTATAAGAAGTCTCCTCTGAAATAAATCAATGTGTAAAAGCCTCAGAGGACTGTTACACAGAAACTTATTAACACAAGCTTTTCAAAAAGCACTGAGGTAAATGAAAAATATTTCAAGAGGAAAAAGAAATACTCTGTTTCTTGTTCAGGTGCACACATATAATCCTCAGCTAATCATATCCCTCTCTAATGTACTGTTGAGCACTGAGAGAGGCCATTACTGAGAAGAGATAGCATAAGGTAAATGCCAGCGACAAAATGCTTCTCAACAGGATGAAAGAGCGACTGAACAGTGCATTTAACAAAATGACATGGACCATTACCCTGCAGCACAGGGCTCTCAACAGTTTTAGTCAGGTAAGGAAGAGAGGTCTATTTAGAACAGCTAACGTATTTTAGCCATTTATTTATTATATGCATGATAAGGTGCCCTAAGATATCAAACAGCTTCCTGGAACTTTTCTGTACTATTTAATTATTTTCCATGAAATCTGCTGCCATTTAGTACCGTACTCATAAACATGTCCTAGCTGTCCTTGGACTTTGATTTAACCTGTGTCAGTCAAAACAGAAGTGAGTCAAGGAGCTGCTGAAGAAACAGTGTATCTTAGTGCTCTTTAACTAAGGAAAAAAGTCTCAAAACCAGATCAATTTTACAGTTTTCTGGAGACGACTGAGGTGCTGCCAGTCATTTCAATTTAATGAGTGGTCTCATTTTATTCCAAATTTTATTCTGAATGCCATGTTCAGTAACAACTTCTAGCATACAGACTCCTATTTATAATAAATTCACATAGTCGAGGGATTATTCAGTAGTTACAGCACAAAATCTAAATCATGAGAGGCCCTGGGGAAAACAAAAAATAAACCTGCACCAGTTTTAGTCAACACTATCTGTGGACCACTTCTGAGTCTTATTTCTTAAAGTTGTACCAATGTTTGCTATAACAGCATTTACTTGAAAAGGAGATTGAGAAGCATATATAAGCAACCCATCTTTAAGCAGTCCATGGGGCCAAATGGCCTTCAAAGAAGTCAAAAGACTTGCAGTGACCATTTTGTAGCTTCATCATTGCTCCTTTAGCTCTTAAAACTATCCTACTCCTTTTCCCCATCACAAAAACCATTTAATGGATATAGCTTCCACTACTTCAGCACCATAAAAACTATGTTCTCTTCCAAATAAAGAAATTAAAAATCTGCCATTCTTCTGCCAAGATGACAGGAGGTAAGGCAGAATAACATGGAAGTATTCTCTACACTTCCTCAGCAATCTAGATAATCCAGAATCTTACTAGAAGAAACACCATGCAGTTCAAATCCCCAAATTTTCACAAGTAAAAAATCAAATGAAAATACGAGTATACAAAAAATTTATACCTTCTGTCCTTGTATGTAATTGAAGTAAAATAGACTACCAAAGCTTTCAAAATGGATATAATACTCTGCTTTGTTATCTACCAACACATTTTTGTGAAGTATTCTGGGCAGGATTGTTTTGGGTTGTTTATTTGTTTATTTATTTGCTTGCTGGAGGTGTTCCATAATTTTATTGGTTCTTGTTTGTTTTGGTTTTGTGTCGATTTTTGTTGGTTTTTTTTTTCAAATTCAGCTTCTTAAACTACATTTCTAGGACATCACCTGCACCTTAAAGCGAAACTTGAAGATAAAACCTCATTTGCTGGAAAATCCTCAGAACCTGAGGGCACTGAAGAAAGGCAAGCAGCACTTAGCTGATTTGTACAGAAACACAAAATATGGAATAATATGTGCATTGTTTGATGCAAACAGATTTGTAACTGCTTCCCTAGACAATAAAAAATCTAGACATTTGCATTCACAATTGCTTTCACAGCATTTTTCTAAGGATCAGATTGTACAGCAGCTGGTGTATCTTCTGCTCTAGCAGAAGTCAAAGGCAATTTTTGTTACTGACAGGTCACCAGTAAAGAACACGAGTAATGCCTCAGAAAATTGTGGTAAATACTATGTTGCCTTTGGATTTCACTATATCTGTTAATGTTCAGAGTAAATAAATACTTTAAAATACTTTAAACCTACTTAATGTTAAAAGAATGTAATTCTGATTTTTTTTTTACTTGTTTTCAAATAAATACAGGAAAATTAAGACATTTAGACAAAATTTGAAATTAAGGTCAAGCTAAAATGTCCTATGACAATGAGAATTCCCACAAAGCTCTTCTTTTTATTTAAATAACCACTGAAGAATGACCTAAAATCTGGTCACTGGGAAGACCAGGAGAAAGGTGGGAAGATGGGGGAATGTAGTCATAGGGTAGCTCTCCCCTTGAGCCTCATTTATCAAAATTGAAGCAATTCCACAAACAAAACATTCTCCTCTGAATACATTTCAACCCACCAGTCACAATGCTCTCAATAAAAGAATCCCACATTCCAAATTAAGTACCAAATTGGGAAAAAAGAACTTTCTCCTTCAATTATCTTTGCTAAGTCCCAATCATCAGATTCAGGGAACTGCTGTTAATCTGAACAAATTTTTAGGCTGCCAGACCTGTACACTGAATAGAAAAAAACTGATGTTTTAGATGAAATGTTTTATCTAAATGCCACCTTCTTATGGACAGGTTTTTAATTCTGTTACTCCCTAGCTTTGTCACCTCAGCTTGCATACACGTTGTGCTATCTTCTTTGTAAAACAAATAAAATTCAGTTATTTATAATTTGCAACCCACATAAATAAAAGACCCCAAAACTCAGGCCTGTGATAATACATGATGGTTGGATTTATGGATTTTTAAAGAACTATGACCTAAAATCCTTTTTTAAAGTTTAATCTTTTTAACAGCAAAGACTAGTGGATTCTTCTTTAGTTTTATTTTGCTTTCTTTGTATTAAATTTTATAGTAGCTGAAAAACAGTTGTGGTTAAGGTTCACTTTAAAACAGGAATGATGACAACTGCCTAAAAGCTGGCTGCAGTACTGATGATGTTAAGAATGCAAATGTCCTTCACATTTTGTCCCTCAAGGTTTTCTATTTCTGTACCACTGCTGACACCTTCACTTTCCATTTTCACCATGTAAACAGAGACATGGAAATTGATGGCTGTATGAAGTTAGGTTTACATTCAAAAACAATCATTTATTCTTTGTCTTAATTAAAAAACAAAAATATGCTAGTACTTACTTCAGCTATCTCTAAGACAAAAGCAAACAAAATGTTAGGTACTATACCCTCAAAAAGCAATAAACAGCAGACTATGAATTTCATAAATATACTAAATTTGCATCCTGCTAAATTTATTTGCTTCATCATTAGAGTATCCCTACAATTAAATTCCAATTGCCCTGCTTTGCAGTAATCAATTCTTATCTACACCATTAATTCATTTATTGGCTTCCTCTCCCCAACAGCTTATTTGCTTGCCTGTGTTTCATCCTTCCTTACTTTAACAGCCTACATCATCCCTAGCAGCTTTTGCTCTTCCCACACTCAATTTTCTCTCTTCTTATCTTTTCCATCCCCAGAGAAGGCTCCTCCCACCAATTAGTGCTTTCTTACTAACTTCCAGTCTAAAATTTAATTCTACATGTACCCCAAATACCTGATTCTTAGTATTCCCACCATGTAGAATTTAGTATCAGAAACCGTCATCTTTCATTCATCTTTCACAAACCCACAAAATGCAATAAATGTTTGTTTCTGATTCTTAAGTTTTAGCCAGGTAATAGCATCAGATCATACAACTTAATAAACTGCAGCTATTCACTACTCTCTTCAACATGTTTATACATTTTATAAATACTACTAAATACAACAGATATATTCCTCTATCCTTGAAGTCAGCTCCTCACAAGCATAGTCATTCAGACAACTGGAAGCCAGGAAAACTTTGGTAAAATGAATCCATGTCAAAATTAGCAGTTAAAAATGCTTTATTTTACAGTATTAATTCTAAGAGAGAAGTATCTGTAGCATGAAAAAGTGTGCAAAGCCTTGTTTTTGCTTTATGCTTTATGTTAACTTGTTTTTCTTTCAGTTTTGAAGATTCATATCCACCACTGCAGTAAAATGATACTACAAGAAGAAAACTGCAACTATAACAAATTAATTTTAAGGCTAATATATGGAACAAGTGGGAAACTGTCTCTGCTAACTGAATAACCCAAGAGAATGTAAACCCCCTGGATCCTTCAGATAAGCAAAAAAGGCATTTCCTTTTGACAGTATGCTCAGGCACTGGGGCAGACTAATAAAGCTTGAATACATTTTCATTACGTAAAATTGTCCCTCAAAATACTCCTTCCTGTAATTTCCTGAAATTACCTTTAACCTCCCTTTATTAAGAGGGACAATATTTTCCTGTAAGGAAAATGCTAAATTTGAAATTACAGTCCAGATAATGATTATGGAGTGCCAATAAGGATTAGTCCTTTTCTAACAGTTGTAATATGTTTATAACCAACTTAATCCCTTTTCACCAACTTTACAACAGATTACTGCCTACACAGTGGATTTATAAAAATTAGCTAAGAGCACTGCATTCCCGTTGTAGGGAAGAGGATGAAAGATAAAAAAGACAGCTACAATATCCTAGAGATGTACTTTTTTTTTCTGCAAAAGTGTTCTGATATTGTTGGGTGAGGAAATTCTGTGGTTCTAGAGAGAGGCTATAAAAGGCTATTTCAGCTGCAGTGAGTGAAAAGATTCTGTTAAGAAGCAAAAAAGGCAATGACAGAAGTACCAGGGAAATGAGGAAGAATAAAGAAGAAATATGACACTACATTTTACAAACACAAAACATGTTGCTACATAAATTGTTTACAGCAATTTATGTCCACTCTTAAAAACTCATTGAACTCCTCTGCTCTTTAATTCCATGCCATTCTTGGTATTGAAACTTTGGGTCAGACAGAACGGATGACCCAAACAACACATCATTGTCTAGGCCCCCATATAAGTTAAAATACAAGGAAAATCTAGCTGATGATTCCCAAGAGATATCTGTTTCCCTTCTGAACTGTGTCCCTCAGTTATGTAAAAACCAGTGCATCCTGCAACAGCAGTTCACATGAAAACTGCTGCTGCTTACTGACTTCAAATGCTTAAGCTTTTCATGAAGAAGGGACTCTGACAGATACAAAAATCTCAGAATAAAGGCATTAATAATTACAAAAGCAATTACTTAGATTCCATTGTACTCTTGGTGGATAAATTACAATATATGTCTTTTTTTTTTCCTTTCAAAATCAGTTTTACTGTCATCTGGCTGCTGCAAGCTAAAAGTTATTGTAGATAACCTAATCCAATGGTGCAAAATTATGATAATGCAAATCCCATGGAGAAAAAAAACAGTGAAATGGGCTCACAAAGCTGCCTCTTCAGTTCTTTATACAGATAGTTTATCTGTGAAAACTCCTAAATGCAATGAAAAACACGGTAAACACTACAAGTGTTGAAAATCTTTTTTTCTTTAAGTATTACTTCCTAAAAAGCTTTCTATATTAAATCTGCATTTTTCAAAACAGTATTTAGATAGAAGCATGGTTTTAACGGTGCTAGATCACCACAGAGTCTGACATTAAGATGGGTAGTATGAAGACGAACAACACCTCTGAAAGCAACACTGATATGTTGTAGGAAATGACAGGCACCTCTGGGGGATCCTTCAGTACTGAAAAATGGCATGGAATTACTTTGGATCATCTTCAAGAAAAGGATTTCTTGTTCTAAGTTCTCTGCCTTGACCATTCTTTCAGGTAAGAACTCAAAGGAGAATCCATAACTCCTCAGGAAGAGAATAAACTGCCAACAAAAATCCTCCCTCCTAACCTGTCTATTACAAAACAAATAAAAACAGCCTCAGCAACCCCAGCCAGCAACCAAATCCCAGCCAGCCACCCACCCACTCTCCAACAGCAAGATGGGAGTAAAAGCCAGAAAACTTATGGTTTGAGATAAAGACAATTAAACAGGGAAAGCAAAGCTAGGGTTATAAAAACCTAACAGCCAACAGACCAATCTCAACTATGGAACATGTTTTTATGAAGAAAGTATTATGTTTTTGAAGAACATGCTTTTACATTGTCCTGCATTAAGTGCAGTATCTGCAGAAGAAAGCTAATGAAGCTTAGAAGGACAGCTTATATGCTTATGGAGAAGCATATAGCAAATTTAATGAAAATATGAATAAATTCTATTAGTAAGCAAGGCCAACAGTTGGGCTGCTCGCTATCCAAGAACCATTTCTAACTAACCATTTGCATCCAAACAAAACCACTATCTTTTTCCCCGCCATCACTGCACTCTGCAAATATAGATTACAGTGTCAAAAACTTCTAAATTATTTCAATTGAATTATTTCAGATACATTGTAGGGCACTGCAATGAAAAACAAAAGGCAAGAGGTAGTTTTTACCAAAGAAAGAATATAAAAAATATTGAATTTTCTGTTATCATTTAATTTTTTCTGAAAATGTTACTTTTGGTGTGTCTATATAGAGAGAATCCTGGGAATTGCTTTCTCTTTGAAATTAGAGGTCAATTCAAAGAAAACATTATAACCAGCCAAACATACAGAACAACAACAACACTGAGAAATAAAAAAAATTACATAAAACTACTTAAAATGTTTAGCTCACCTCTCCAACAGCAGCAGGCACTTTGCTGGTCTCCCCTGCACTTTGCTTTCATTGCAGTGTCCAGCATTACAGCTGAAGGAATAGAGTACAGCAGAACCCTACTAATCTACCTTACTAATTCATATAACTCATAGGCTGCACAGAAAAATCTGCCACTTCCCCAACTTCTTAGGCAAAAAGTGAAAATCCTGTCGAGATGGCTTCTACCACTCAATTTGTGTCATATTTATAAATATGCTACACAATATTGACTATTTCATTATTTGCTGTTGCCATCAAAATGTAAACTAAAACTTAGTAAAGAAAATGTTTCTTTTAAACATTACCATGTACAATGATACTGATTTGCTCATTTTGAAACTTTGAAATTAACAAAACTAACTTCTCACCAGTGAATAAGGGAGGCTCTACTTGCTTGAAATTGTAATTTCTTCATTGATGAGCTTTTACCTACAATCTTCTTCAGAGTGCATTGCACTGGCAATACAACAACTACACTTACTTTTGTCCTCTTATATAAGATAATTAGTGTTGTTCAAAGAAAATAATTATTCAGAATTTCTCTTTCAGATTATATATATTCTGTTTAGTGTCTGAATTTTACATTTTCTCCTCAGTTTTTTGTCATTGTTGGGTTTTTGTTTTTTGTTTTTTTTTTAAACTCAATAGAAAACAGCAAGTGAAATTCAGCTCTGGTATATTATTCTGATATTTAATGAAGACATATTTATCACTCGATTTTCCAAACCAAATGATAAATGATCCCAAAATATCTTAGATGTACACTTAGATGTCTCAAGCAAAAAAACAGAATCCTGACCCATTCCCTACTGCCAGTCTTTTAACATAATTAATAAATCACATGGCATTCATGATCTGGGATGGTGTTTATCAAGCTTACAACAGTTACCAGTTCAGAGCAACTCCCACACTTCTCCGGAAGAAAAGACAGCATATTACCACATTCAAGAAATCAGATTTCAACTGTGAAAAAAATCTTACTGGTCTGACATCCCCACATGAGTTGGTAAATTGTCGTGCTAAGCCAAAATCCAGCATAAAACACTTCCTACAGGTGCTTGGAAAACGTCCCATTGCGAAGTTTGACTGGGAAGAAAAACAAATACAGACAGATAATAGATGAATACACACAGGTTTCAATATGTTCACATATTAATGCAATAACACAACCAGAAAATTCACATTCTCTTTCTCTATCCTTCCTTCCATGTTTTCACTTCTACTGTACTCCCCATAAATTTGAAGAAAATGTTGTTAAGAGAAATAGGCACCCAACTTAGCATATCTGAACTGTGGCCTATATTGTCCAAAGAGATTGCCATCTTACTTTATCACTTAAATATATTAATTTTTAGCAAGAATTTTCCAATCGTGTCACCTACTCACAGAATTTCAGCATTGCCTAACTGGTCACAAGGAAAACAGTCAAGGATTTCAAGATTTTAGTTCAGCACAAAGCACAGTTAGCTCCAGTTAATTCTTTCTCACCAATTTTACTTGACATTCACTGCCTCTATGCCCTTTTCCTATTACAGGAAAGCTTAAATGGGGATGGGTCAGGGAGAATACAAGTTGTATAAAAAGTTGCCAGGAAGAAGTGATGCAAATGAAATTTTCCTAATGTAGAGAATCTTGTTGGAAGTTTTAAGTAAGCATCATTCATCTGACAGGGAACTTAGCAATATATGTCAGATATAACCAACCATATTTGCATCTATTAGAAAACACAAAGATTTGCCTTTTTTTCCTCATTTATAAATTCTGACAATTCAGAGTTCTAATGATATTTGTCATACAGAGCAATATTAAAAATAGGCAACTGAATTTCAGGAATAAATTCAAAAAAAATAGAAAATAGTAAGAACAAAAGCATGATAACATCAGGAAGGCACTCTCCTCATACTGACGTATTAACAATAGATCTAACAAGAATTGCACATTAAAACAATAATTTTCTCATACAGTCTGTTTTTCATCTTCCTTGTTTGTTGAAAATATGTTAAATACATAAAATTACTTTTGAAGGACTTATAAATACACTCTACAGTTAGTATCTATTCTTTTAGATTTATTATACGACTTTATTAATTGCCATTAGTCAAGCACATTATGTCATATCTCAGATGACTCTTGGCAAATACTCTTGGTTACATGATGCTAAGGATAAGAGTTGGAAGTTTTAACTACAGCAAACTGCAAGGAGGCCTAAACTTGAGACAATAAAAAAGACTAAAGTCACCGTTGTTGCAATCCAATAGAAAAAAATCTGCCCTATCTGATGATTAAACATTCCATTTTCCGTCCCTTCTCATTTTTGCATTTTAGCACCTAGCATAGAACCTATTCTTGCTTACGCAGCCATCTAATGACCATATCCTACTTGCCTGCTTTGATTTAATGGGCAGACTTACTGGTTTTATGTCCCTGTGCAGGAATCCCACAGAATGAATGCTTTCAATAGATTCCAAAATCTGCTTCCCAAGCCGCAGTGTGGTACTAATGGTGAATGTTCCCCGAGACTGGCTACGACGCAGGTCTGCCAAGTTCCGACCCTGATAAAATTAAAGGGACATTTTCATAAAAAAATACCAATACCAAGATTCACAGATGCTGTAAAGCCTTCCTACTTCTTCTTTAGTTGTTCATGATTAACCACAAAATACTCTCAATACCTATTTTCACACTCAAGGGTAACACGTCTCACCTAAATCTAATGACTGTATGTCCCCAAGTATCTCCAACACTAAATGTAGAATTTGTTTTTGAAAATATGAACCTTAGTAACTTTCTATTCCTAAAAACATGGAACAAACTAATCCCTGTTAGAAGACCAGTACAAACACTATTACTTAAAATTGTATTTGTGTCACACCCAAAAAAAAGCCACTGAGAATATGCTCGTGATGATTTCTTCACACCTAAGGAAAAGCATGTAATTTAACTACACATTATATCAAACAGATGAAAAATATATTATGTAGGAAATGAAACCCCATAACAACACAGAACTGTTGTTCTTCTGGAATAACAGATGAACTAGAACATACTTTTTTCAGTATTCATATTCACCAGGATGAAAAAGGACATTAATCCCATAACTCTTAAGCGCCAATCACCTATTTTATCCCTTTTTAAATGAACAAGTCTTTCAGCAAAATGAAAAGTTTTCTTTTACTAGCATAGTGTAATTTTGCACTTTTATAAAAAAGCCAACAAAATGCAGAGACCAATATAACACGTTTTAGACTATCTTCAAGTGAAGACTCAAAAGGAATGTAAAATATCTCAAAAGACATCACAGTTCACTCTTCCAACAGTCAGGTCTTTCTCAGGATACAAGCTTTCTCCTTTTTGAGAGAATTATGGAAAACATATAAAAGGATGTGCTCAATTTAGGTTCACTTACTACAATGCATTTGTTATCTCTGGAGGTTTGTTCATTTGTTTGTTTAGCATCCTCTAAAATCTGGTATTTTCATACACTTGGCTAATAAACCTAAACACACAAGCAAACATCGAGTGCTTTGATACACTAACCTGCAACTGCATGACCACATAGTTAAATCTGTCATTCCGTCCACATCCTATGAATCTACAGACATGATCTTTTCCTAAGAGAAAAAGAAGCAAATTAGCCAATAATAATGAAATTCTGTGGCTTAATCCTGCAAATACCTAGGAAATTACTGGAAAATATGTAAAATAATAAACTAAGCTCTATGCAGTTCAACAGCAATAAAACCAAAGTTAGTTCTACCTGCAAGTAAACAGAAGCTTTATCCCACACCCCAGACTCTTCCATATGAAAACATGCACGACAACATGTCTAAATTTGAGGCATTTGGAGTGGGAAAGGTTATTTTCTTACAAAGCTAATGGTTTGTAATAGGCAGTATTCCTAGCCAAAAGTCCTCTTTTCTACAAGCTGCAGCTGCCATGATGAAATAAAACAGTAGAATTACTTGTGAGTTATGGTTTATATTAAAAATTGTAGGAAATGTAATTCAACTAATGTTTCTCTAGAACACAGTCCTTGCTGTTTAGCTACAAAAGAGAAATTCAGCTCCAGTATATTGAAACAGGAAAAAAAAAAAAATCAAAGTTTTGTTTAAGCCGATTTTCTTTAAAGCCTCCTCCTGTCCTAGGAGCAAACTAGGAGAAGACAGGTCAAAAAATAATCTCCTTACTATCCTGCAGTTTTAAGTCAAAGCAGAAGATTCCCCAGGTAAATACAGAGAAAAAGGCAAGCCAAAGGCTGCAGCTGGAAACAGAAGGGGTATGCAAACCTCTTGTCATTTCGGCACCAGTGTTCATTGACTTGGAGAAAAGCTGGCACCCCCTTATGATCCCACTGTGCCCCACTCTACAACAGAGCAGGGAACTGTAGGATTAGGGTTCCTCAGGCCATTTACCTTCCTTTCTCACACCAATGGAAGCTACAGCCAATAGAAAGCTGATGATCTCAAGTGTTTGTTAAAGATGTGTAAAATTTGTCACATAATGTTTCTATCATGAATTTCTTTATCCTTAGGATTACAAGAATGTCCTAAACAGGGAACTCCCACCCATATCATTATTGTTTTCAAAACACCATAATGTCTAGCCACAGATCTGAGGGGACTTTTGGCTACTGCTGCACTCGTAGCGCCATCAAAACCCTAAAACTTGACCCTACAGCTTCTAAATATTTTCAATTCACTTGACAGAAGTTTCTGCCTGTTTCTTGCTTCTTCAGGAAGCTGCCTGCCACATCCAATTAAAACAGGCAGGTAGGCCCTCTTAAACAAAGAAAATCTTACGGGATTCATCAAAATAATTTATTTTAAAAGTGTTCTCTGCATTTCTGCAAATATGTAAGTGCTAAACTTTAAGTATCAGTTTTTCCTCCACTTTTTCCTTCCACTCATTTATTCAAGTAAGACAGGCAATATTACAGACAGTACAATTTTATGAAGAAAAAGGATTAGTAGCAAATTTATCAAGATGAAATTTTGTATATTCATTGCTGCAGTTTCCATTAATGAAGCCTCATCTCAAATATTTATGATTAATTTCACAGCCATTTGTGGGTATACTAAAGGAACATCTTCAGAGAAACATATATTAGTCAGATTTTATCTGACTAATTCAGTAAATGTCCAAAACTCAGTTTGGTCAGAGAAATCCCATTTTGACTGCAGCACCAACTCAGTTTGTGTGGTGAATTCCCTAGAAATCTTTATATAAAATTGAGGAAGGAGGAAGTTGAGTACAGCTGCTCTACTCAGAAGTAGAAGTAGAGGCTCAGGCTCAGAAGTAGAGCCTGAATAGCTTATTCAAATAGAATGACCTCCACTACACACCTACTACAGCCTTTTCCTCAGCAGGAAAACACTATTTTCTTACAGCTGTGAGCTACACTGCTGGGCTGCAGGCCGAGAAGATGATGGCAATAGGTTGCAGGGAACAACCCTGCCCTTGAAAAGCCTCCTAGGGAGGGTGCTAAGCCTGCGTGCCGCTCCTCAGGCTGCGGCAGTATCGCACTACAGCAGTTTACAGCCTTCACCAGACACAGCCCGTCACTAAATTACACTCCAGAGCTGTAAATGAGTGAAGGAGAAGGCTGTAAGGTTGTGTGAGACAGCAACCGACTGAGTGAGTCTCACTCTCACTGAGTGAAATGTGATAAATCTGTCTTCTCCCATCTGACTGTGGGAACAGATGGCCTAACAACATGGTTAAACAAAACAACCATCTGTTGCACCACATTTCTTTTTTTAAAAACGCCAAAATAAGGAACTTAAAGAGTTAAACAATATTCTGCAACAATAATTAGGAGACAGAAGGGAGAAAAAAATTAAGATGTAATTGGTGACTAAGCTGTAATAAATGGCCGTATCAGTGAGCCAAGTCCTCCTTCATAATTAAGAGAGAAGTCATACAATTACTCACATATTCCAACATGTTTTGATAGCTCAGAGTCTTAAAAAGAGCTTCTTTGAAGTTTTTCATTAGTCACTGTACCCTATACAAAGTTGCTACTTTTATACACTTCATTATACCACGTAGCTATTACTCATTTTACCCCCGCAATAATGGCCACACTGTTTTAATTTTAAAGTTTCTGAAAGTGAAAAATGGTAAGAAATAGTGCATCCCTGCACTTCAGCCAACAGCTATTCTTGTTTCAGTTTCACAGTTTCTGTGAAATAAGATTCTAATACAGATACATTCAAAAGATGTTTATAACCCTGAGAATGTGCCTAGGCCTAGCACAGACTAGAAGAGCCATTCTGCTCTAGGCACAGTACACCTGTTTATTTATTCTCTTCTAAAAGCCCGTTTCTTCATAATACTCCACAAACTCTGGAATATTTAAAAAAAAACAGATCCACACATCAAGAAAATCCTCACCAACACTGCAAGTTCACTGCCTCTCACTACAAACAGAGGAAACTTTTCAAATATTTGAAAGGAAAAAGGATTCTCATGACAATTCTATTCCTTCCTATCTATATCCAATGTAACTAGAACACCTTGCAAGAAGAGAACCTAAGCCCTCTGGGAAATGGAGAATAATTATATACACACATACATACACACACACCAAAAAGGGATAGAAGAACAAGATAAAAGCTGGTCTCAGAGGACATATGATAATAGAAGGTTGTTACAAAAATATCCTAAAAGAACTGATTACAATTTTGCCTGGTCTGAATCTGCATGAAAATAAAAAAAAAATGTTATGAAAATAAGACAAATTTCTACATGATAAAAAAAAGCATATAAGAATAATAATAAAAAATCTTTAAGAAGCAATTATAAAGTGGTTTTCTATTCCCCATTCTCATCCACTTTTCTTGACTTTCCCTATGCTTCAAATTTTTAGCTCTTCCATACTGAAAACTTGTGAAGGTAAAGAAATTAATGCAAATGGCTCCTAGGAGCAAAAATAGTCTGTAAAACATAAAATGATCTCTATTATAACCTTATTTAATAAAAAACCTTACAAGTGTGGATAAAAAAGGTGCATGTAAAACTAAAGTACTGTATCTGTGCAAATTATAAATTGCAATATATGTAAAAGGTTCATTTGACCCATCTCTTCACTGAGTTTGCTTTACTGATCACCTACAACATTCCCTATCTAAAACCAGAGCAGCAGCAGTGTTAAGTGTAAATTTCCACAACGACTGAAGGTTACCTCTATTGTTACTATCACCAGCAACCTTTTTTCTTTTTTTTTTTTTGTTGTTGTTGTGCAAGAGAGCAAGATATAAAACAAAGAATAATATATTTAGACTTTTTTCATAAGAAAGATTGTCAAAAGTGTTATTTCTAAAGATCTCATCTGAAATCTGGGTTTCAGTTATATGAAAGCTTCTAATTATTATTTGTTCAGAGAAATAATACTGAGAAAATAAATAACAGAAATATTTATTTGGATTATATATTTTGTGAATTATTTGTCTCAGTGGATCTGCTGTTCAGATGTTTCATTGTTCTGTTCTTTTTATCTAGATATTTCCCATGACTCAATAGAACCAAAGACTCTTCTGCAGGAATACTTGGGCTGTTTGGAATTATGGTTTCGTAACTATTCCTCTGAGAGTATAACTTCTGTAAGGCCCTACGGCACACATTTTTCACACATAAATATTTTATTATTTCATCAATTTTTTTCCCACAAATATTTCAAAAGATAAAAATGTTCTGACTAAAGAAAAATCCCTTTCTAATATCTTAACTGAAATTCCACTATACTATAATTTACAGTAGAAAGTTAAAATGTACTCCAGTTACACAGTCCTACAAGTTTTCATAAACACATTGGCATTGGTGCTACCAAATTCCAGTGTTTTCTTTCAGATCTATTAATTTCATTAACATTTAGTTGTTTCATCTATACCATTTTAAAGACTCTGAGTTTTGTAAAAATAGAATCAAGCTCATGTGTGCAGAAAAAAAACCCACAAAGTCTTGGAAAAATTACTTTTGAGCATTTAAAAACCCCAGGAGTTATGGAGTATTTTGTTCTTCAAAACTCACTGTCTTCAGGATAATTTCTTTCAAGAACCCTGACAAATGTTTTCCAAACTTTCAATTGACAATACTGAAATTTACTGTTCATCTCTGGACTAGAAACATTAAAATTCAAAGAAAATCTCCTTGCTCAGCTATATAATACTAGATGTTTTAGTGAAATCCTTGAAACAGACAAAAGTATAGGAACAGTTTGTTAACATCATAACATGTGATATGCTTGCCCTCTTAAATCTATAGAGGCTGTCAATTCCTGCTGCAGTGTGACCTTTACAGCACATTAGGCAGCACCATATGTCATGCAGACTTGGTTTTATTCAAAGTAAGAGTTTGGAAAAAATGCTGACAGGAATGCATGTATTATTCACAATCTTCCAGATTAACAGTAAAAATCTTTAAACAAACAGTCACCCTTAAAACCTTCTTTCTGTAATCTTGTGCTGTGAAAAGCAATGAAGAGAAGCCACTGCATATTCCTCTGTACTGACAGCTTCATTAAAGTATCTAAAGGTACAGAAAGTGTGATGATTCAAAATCTGATTCAAGGAACTAAATCCTACAACTATTTCAGGATTTTACATGCCAGTAATGTTTTCTTGCAAGCTAAAGTACTTTAAAGTAGGAGCTTTTGCCTGTGGGGATTCCTTTAAATATGTTTCCCATCTCAACATTAGAATTCTTAGCAATACCTGCAAAGCAAAGAAAACAAATATTCTTATCCCATATGCTATGTGAAGGGCCTTCAAATATTCAATACTACATAGTACAGAAAAAAAAGACCATCTTAGAAGAAGAAATATAAACAATAATAACAACAAAGTCTAGAGCAAAAAACAAAGGGAAGAAATGGATTCAGAATAAACTAAATCTGAACACAGGATTTTGCAGCAATTTAATTTTTTTGTTGTTCTTTTTATTTTCATGTCTTCCCATTTCAAAGAAAAGCAAAACTTTCAGAATCTGAAAGAGCTTCCATTCCACTTTTAATAATCATTACCAATAACCTGCAGAATATAGGAAACATTTACTCATAATATTATTATAATTACATTTTTTAAGAAGTTACACTGACACTCTATTTCTCACATATGCAAGGTACAGCCCTACCTTGCAACTTCTTCAACACAGCTACTTCCATTTTCAGCACTTGCTTTGGCTGCTGGGCTGATTCGACCTTCAGTGCAACATTTTCCCGAGTGAGCAAGTCCAGTGCATCGTAAATTTCTCCAAATCCTCCACCTCCTATTTTCCTCAACTATATTGGGAAAAAAAAAGAACAAAAACATATCTTAAAGAGGGGAGAAGAAAGTAAATAAAACAGCAATTCTTCTTTGTTCCGCCTGTCATACTGCAAATGCTGCTGTATTACAAATAGATTTTAAAATAACAATTATATCCTTCAGTACATAAAAGAGCTACTGAATAACTGACCAAGGTACAGCTAAGCACAGCTTGGAAGAGAACACCCTTGATCCCCATCTGCACTATTGTATATAGTATAATAGAAGAGTGCAGTAGTATTCCCAGCATGAATCTGGGCAAAGTCAGCATGCTGAATAAAGTCTTTCCTCAAATAGTCACACACAGCCCAGAGATCCTCAAATACAAATGTACAGTGACACTTTTATAATATGCCATCTTTTTCTCTTTTCAGAAATACGCACACAGAATAATAAAGGTATAAAGTTATGCAAGTTTTTGGACTTCCTGAAAAGAGACGGTATTTTCTATTATATGGAGTGACTTACACACAGCAGCTAAACCATAAATTATAAGAAATGGCTAAGATTATCTTTAAATATGCATCTCAAATGTTACTCAAATTCACTTACAATTCACCAATATCATTCTTATTAACAAGCAGACTCAAGAAACTTCCAGCACTGAAAGTTTCATCTGTGCAAGGAAGAGGTAAAAAGAATGCTCATGGCATACTAATTAGTTTGCACTACATTCAGAGCAAATATTAAAAGGTGTTTTTTCACTCTGCTTTAAGTGGTCATGGGGAACAGACACTTTTGGTTTTCAATATCAAAAATATCAATGTTGTTTCACAAAATGCCGCTCCTGGCTGACATTCTAAAGCTGATAAAAGAGACAAGGAGACAAAAAGAACTTACCCTAAGACTGACATGGTTTTCTAAATGTCACCTGAAAACATACAGTTGCTAACATTATATGACTACACTGTATAAAATGTCATCTAAACAGTCCAGGGTTCTAGAGAGCAGCAATATGCTGACCTATCTTCAGATTCTGAAAAGTAATCTAATGTCTCCTAATCCAGACCATGAGACATTTGATTGCGCAGGAAAAGCTTTTTTTTTTTAAATAGTGTAGGCTCTATGAATAAGGAAGAAGATAATATGAATTTTCAGCATAGTATAAGCACATCAGTGAGAATGCATGGTGAAAAAGGTGTGAGGAAAAGGAAAAAGGTGACACAGCCATCCTCACCCCCTTACAAATGTAGACATGTTTATCATCTAACTTTATTTACCAGCTCTGAGAAATGGCCAGACCAAGAAAGACTGTCTTTGAAAGCACTGTTTCTCTGCATGTGTGCTTAAAAGAAATTTAAAACAAACAAAACCACCACCAAAGTAATAAAAGAAAGAGATCAATTTATATCCTCAGCTAAAGTCCATCAGAATCATTAACATATACTAAATAATTACATCACTCAGCAGTTCCAGGCACAAATTAACCTCTCTTCGATTGCAGAAAAAAAATACTTTCCATGTCCTTTGTCACCAAGTTACACACATTCAACAATGAGTCTGTATTTTCCTTGGTCTTTTTTTTCTGCCAACATCCCTATAGAAGCTTTTCTTGTTGCTTTTCACATCCTTCACCAGTCACAACTGCCAGCTGAGCTCTGGCTTTCCCATGTATTCATCACACAGAGGCAATATCTCCATGCTAATCTTGGGCAGCCCATCCGTGTTCCCACCTTCTGTTCACTTGCATTTCGCTTTCCAGTTCACCCAGGTGTTGACCACTCAACCACACTGGCCACCTGTCCCATCTTTTACCTTGATGAGGACTTCATTGCCCTTGTTTACACCTGCACTAAATTTCCCACTTTGTTGTCAGTTTCAGCCTTCTCTTTTTGCATTCAGTATCTCACACCCCAAACTCTTTTTCTCCATTGTCTCTTTGACTTTGAGTTTATCCTTCCAGGCTAAAGCATACAATTTCCAACAAATTTTATCTTGGTACCTTTGCTTACACATACTGAATGGCATTCTTAAACAAATCTAAAACCAATTATCATTACAATCAATTCTCTCCAAGTCGGGATTGTAATAAATGTCTCAAAAGCAAAACAGAGGCATGAGGAAAGGCATCAGCAAAGGATAAAAGCAAATGCTAACAGACACCACTAGAGAAGGGGGTTGTCACTGCGGAAAAAATATTTTATAATGTCTTTTTTATGCTTGTTTTTCAAAATTGAACCACCCTAAATAACATCTAGGTTAAAATTAGATTTAATTGAACATGATTTTTTAAAATGTTAATGTCCAAAAATTTTAGGTACGGTTTTCACAATTGCAAAGAACAAGGTCCACAACAGCAAAAAAATCCAAAAACCGCATTTCAGTTTCTTCTGCTGAGAGACAGTGCTATGAAATGCTGAATTCAGGAAATCTATCATCTTAGATGCCATCAAGAAATCCTTCATGTATGCTACAGAAGATAAGAAATTGAAGAGTTACCCACAGGAAATCTTTGGCACTCATCTACCTGTAACACTTGATCTGGAAAACATACAAGTGAAAATGTATAATTACATGAAACTAACTTCAGCCTACTTTCAGAATTTTCCAGAAGTCATCAGCAGTCTTCATTAAATAGGAAAGAACCTGAAGAAAACACAGCTACTGTGCACACAACAGACAACTAAGTAGTTTTGGGGATAGTGATATATTAGTATTTTATTATCTATTGTATTTTGTATATTATTGTATATGAAACCGTATATTGTACTATTTGACCTGATTCAAGACTACGCTTTCTGTTTTTACTTCACTGCTGTATTGAGATGAAATATAAGAAGGTATTTTACAAATAATTACACTCCAAAGATAGCTATTTAAGTTCTATTTACCTAAAAGGAAATGGAAAGATTTCCTACACAAAGTTAGTATCAGCTTCCTGCATATTTAAATGAAAGATAGGGCACAAGACAGTTGAAATTATGAATTAAATTATTAATTAAATTATCTTACGAATTTAACATTAATGATGAATTTGTATCTTCTATGTTCAGTCTTACAGTTCTAAAAATCTTAAAATAGGGGAGTAATATAAAGCAAGCAACTCAGAATCCATTCACACACATATTCTAAATGCTCTATTGTGAACTGGCAGTTTTTTTTGGCCTTTTTTTTTTTTTTTTTTTTTTATTTTTAAGAAAAAATCCCAAAGCAATCAGAGGAATGGAGAAGGAACTACAAGAACTGAGCCTGATGCTCCCAGCAAAAATAGCTTCAAATAGATACTATTTCTCCAAAGATGCAAATCAAGGATAGGAACAGCAAAAGGGAACAGAGCTATTTATGGTAAAGCCAATGCTGGCAGACAATCAAATGAATACAAATCAGCTGAGAATAAATCTATGCCATAAAATCCAACAAACAAAAGGAAGAGCAGCAAGGTCCTGAAAGATCTTCCTGTAAGAAGTAACACACCTCACAAACTTACTAGTTTCAGGGGAGAGCATCTGACTGATCTCCAAAATGGACTGACATAATCACTGGCTGATCAAGTTCAATATACTATCAGGGAAAAAATAACCCATTTTAAATCCCCACAACTTCTCTTTGAAGGAGGCTAAGAGAAACAAGTAGTTCTAAAGCTCATTCACAATTAATTGTAAGTATTAAGTAAAATATATCTCACAAGAATTTTCAAATTAATTTCAAAGCAGAAACCACTTCTTTCTAAAAACATGTTTCAAAGAAGATACAGAACTGAAGGGAGGCGTACTCACCACCTTCCATCTTTCTTTGACCAATATTCCCACACTGAGGATGTCAGGCTGATCCCCTCCTCCACTCATTGCAACCTCCTGAGGTGATGGAGCTGCTATGCAAAGTCTGCGTCACTAGAAACCATCCAGATCCCAGGAATGGCTTCCATTTAACCAGCCACTGCAGAAACAGAGCAGAACATGGCATCTCAGTGATTAATGGAATAACAAGAAATACAGCAAACGTGGTGTTTCTCACCCAGCACCTTAACTAGTTTTTGTCTCCCACAGTGACTAACATCAAAATTTTAGTCAAACAGTTTCCAGTACAGAAAAAGATTCAAGGATATCCTTCCTTAATTTTTTAACTAGCTCTCTCTCAAATCTCCAATACCAAACTCAATATAGAACTAATGAACTTAAACATTTTCAGAGGTATTTTCCACACATATTTTCAAATTGCTGCAAGGCATAATTACATTTAAACTTAATTTTAATAATCTCTTTTAAAATCTAATTAATAACTTACTAAATAACTGTTTACTTAATAGTAATATATATCATTAAATAATATTAACCAAAAATTAGAATGTTAAAAATAGATACTTAAATTTCAGTTGCAATGCATCCAGACTACTTCACATTTTACTATGTGTTTGAAATAGCTAGGATTATTTCTGATTAAATACATCTAAAGTACAATTATGTCAGGCTATAAACAGCTGTCTTTGGTAAGGAAAAAACCCTGTCTTCAGTAATTTTGACAGTTTATTTTTTTAATTTTCTGGTTTTAGCAATCATTGCTGAATCGGATTATAGATCGTATTATAAAAAATCGTACTTTGGAGATTAATATATCCATAATGGCTCCCATCAGCAACAACTACAACCAATTAAAAGATTATTTCAATTCTTTGAGCTTTTCTAGAACAGTGCTTATTGTTACACTGGTGTAATTATATAAATGTAACTCTTTCTGCTCTTATTCAAAGACCATACTCTACAAAAAGTGTATTTGCTTTAGGTTATTTCTAGAGCTTTCAAAATAGCATAACTGCAAGTGAATAATGCTTTTCTCTCTGAACCAACACACAAACAATATGCAAAATTGGTAAAACCATTCTGACTTAAATTAGCAACATGGCCTTTCACGTGGCTAAATGCCTATCTTACTACTGGGATCAAATTATGCTTCTTTAATAAACACTCTGCTGCTTTAACAACCTGGCTTTTTGAGACAAACATTTGTTTGACATGACAATAGCCATGTTTTTTTTTCATGTTCTTTCATATTTCTTTTTCATATTATATTTATGCCCTCTTGCTTCAAGTGGACATTTTGACAGCTGAACAAACTCCAAATAAAACAGAAGCCTCTACAGAAATATTAATCTGGATCAGTTGACGATCTAAATTTACACCCAATGAGAGTAGATTACATGTCTGTAAAGGAGTGGTCATTCAGAATACATAGCCTAAATTGATTCATTCAACAAATTAAGGGAAAACAAATTAAGATTGTGTATTCTGAGTAACAGCATCTACCCTGCAATTTAATCAGGTTGAACTAAACCAATTGAAATTATACTGGTAGTAAATTAACTGATAGCAAATTCTCCCCTGCAGATAAGGTCAAAATTCTAAAAACAGCTAGAGCCATTTACGTGAACCCCTTAACATCACCAGCCACTGACCACACTTTCTATCCTTCTAACAGAATTAGCAAAACACAGTCAGGAACAAAGATGAAACAAGAACCCACTAATGAAGGGGAAAAGGTCTATTTCCAAAATTATATGCTTAAAGCATATACAGTGGCTTTTCCCCTAACTCAAATGTTCACTTCTCTTTCCACCACATGCCTGATACACCTGCCTGTTATACTGAAGCATGTAAGGGTTGGTCTTCACAAATAAATTGTTAACTGGAAATTTCAAGAAGGTTTATTTTTTCCTGATATTTGCTTAAAACAAGTAATGGTGAAGCTATTCATCTCACCAGAGCAAAATCTAAAACTGCAAGTAAGATTTTTGCTGAAGCTTTCAAACATGAGCAAAACTTATCACCTGTAGGAAAAGTAGATGCCTTATTAAATCAAAGATAGGACAGTTCAAAGTTTTTTGTTAATGCTATCAGCCTTGACCTGATTCCTGATTTGATACTTAACTCCTTTTTTATTTTAATACATTAAAATTTACAATTTATAGTCACAACTCTGACAAGTATTTCTGAGAGGTATTCATTTGTGGATTCTTGAGCAGACTAACAGAGCATCAACAACTGGCCCAGAAGGGAAAGGTCCAACACACACATTCAAAGAACCACCCTGTATTTTAAGAATTGTCATAGAACTACTCTATTAATGTATGTAACATCTGCATGGCCAGGGTAACAAAATCTTCACTTGTACACAATTCCTCAATCCTATTCTAATACACTAATTCCTTGTTAAATCTCTTGTCATCCCAGATCATTAGAAAGCAACAATATCTATTTTATATCATCAAAACCAGGTATTCAAAGCAATAAAACACCAGGACCCATTGAACTGTCATGCATGGGAGGCAAAAGTTCTCTCCTGAGCCCCTGAAGCTTAATAATCAACTGCAAGCATTATAAACATGTTGAAGTCAATTGGAAGAATCCTGTTTTTTTCAAGACTCCAAGTAAAGCAGAAGAAGGATTCAGCGACAAATTTCAAGGCCAGAAGGCTTGAAATTGGTCCAAACCTTTACCTGATCAGGCCACTTCATAACTTCAACCCCTTTCAGTGAAATTAGCACACATTAATACATAAGACTCCAAATGTTCTTCACTGCTAACATCTTCCAGTATGGTTTTTCCCTCACAATAAGCATAACTTGCTTTGTTTCAAGGTTTTAATACATTTAATTTTAACTTTTTACCACACTACTTGGTTACAGTTTTGGTAACAAAATTTCATTTCCAGTAATTTATCTTCATTTAAACATCTAAACATACATTTTTTAACTTCCTGTAAATTAATGCATTTATCTTTAAGCCTTCCTTCAGAGCCATGGGTTTTTTACATGGTCCTCCTTCAAAACCCCTCTCCTCGCTCCACTTTCTTCTTGTGGTACGGAAAGCAACACTGAGTTAGACATCCACACCAAATTAGAGTCTATTATATAAACTCCTAATGTGGATAAAAGAGTTTTACTTACTATTTCTTTATGATAGAAGTCTTATTTCCCTAATTTAAGCCTGCAAATGTTTTACACTTTTGCTAAACCACAAGTTCATGAGATGCTTATACACCTCCATCCTACACTCAGGCATTGCTACAATATGGTTTTTAAAGACCTTATTCACAATCTGATCTAGGCAGAGTTTCATTGCTCTGATGTGTTCTCTAATGGTTTTAACCGTATAATCTGCAAATCTGTTAATTATTGATGTACTGCAGCAGATAAATATCTTTATATTCCTTACCTAAAAGCAGATAACGTGTATCCTAGCAGGTGCAATTTAGGTTACAATCACCTTCCTCAAATTTGTACGGAAGAAAAGGACATTATTAGAGATGACTACATTTAAAGGACATTTGGACAGACATAAAATATGCATTCTTTGGAGGTGGTTCTCAGGTCAAGACTGAAACTGTAATTTCTCTGAATTTGGAGGGATTTGAATTCAGACTGTTTGGCCCATTCCAAATTTCACAGATGAATTAAAGACTCATAAAAGTAAATACAGTTACATTTTGTATTACTGAAATAGGTTGCTTTCAGCTTAGCTCTTCACCAGGCTACAATGCCGTTAACAATGTAAGAAAGCCCCAGCATGTTCTGTATTCTGCTGAAGGAGATGAATAATTAATGACACACAGTTAAGGTGCAAGCTTTCCCTTACTCATTCAGCAGATGAATCCTTTAGCAGTGCAGTTTTTAGGTGGCAGTAAGGCTATTTTCAGCACAACAAACACATCTTTGTAATTCTCCTAAAAAAGTAACAGGGACTCTAATTGTAATATAGCTCATAAAATTCTGTATTCATTAACTCATCAGATTTCTTATCAGATCAGTTTATCACTTCAGAGGAACGTTTCAAGATAACGGACAGACATAAATTAAAGACAATTAGCCCTCTGTCAAATTTATTTCCAGATGACAGGTCATGGAGTAACTAGGACAACACAATGAGGATAGACTGTTCCGTAACAGAAGCCTTTGCTGGGAACTGATTGCAGTACAAAACAAGAACATGCAAAGGAGCATTAGAGCTAATATCCAGAATACCCTACAAACATTATTTAATTTATTATTAACCAGAATACCCTACATCCATTATTTAAAACACTTCTATCCACTTTAACTGATTTTGACTATACATCTGCCCTGCAAAAGATGTATTTACCCCATCCAAGAACAGTAAGAGATTATATGGTAGCAGAAAACATCAGTGCAAAATTTCCAGAAAATAAGAGGCAATCTTTTAATGTAATTTGTGTGCATGGATATAATTCCCTTAGAGACAGCCTAAACTGAAGACAACATCTGCTTACCGGCCTTTATAGGTGCTTAAATTCAGACATAAGGTTGAGAAAGTAGCACAGGCAATTTTGGATGAATGGAGGTACTGTAAGTTCCAAGACAAAGCAAGGGAGCACTGAAGTTTACTTTGGTTCCATAAAAAGGAATACATGTCTTGTTGCCTCCACTATGGAACAGTATCACCCTTTTACTATTAAGAACTCTCTGAGCATATTAGGAGCTCTACCTGCCTGCCTTCAGCTCATTTTAAAAACTAGTAAATTAACTGGAATCTACCTAAGATGGTTTTCATTTCTGTATTTTCTATTTTTAAGCAGAACTTAAGGAACAAAGAAAATTTTTAAAGGCTAGCATAAGGAGAAAAATCAGGGCAGGAAATGTTCAAAGGTCCTAATTTCATCACATTTACAGTAAAGCCCACTGTCTTAGAAAGGCTAAGAACATGTTCAAATTGTTAATTCTAGGGATAGAAATAATTTAAATGTGTCTATTTGAACAACCAAACTAGAAAGCCATCCCACACTTAAGCCTGAATATTTTCTAAATAATCCATTAAAAGCTGGTGTTTTGAAAATCATCATTCGCATCAATGAGAAAACTGAATTTAAGACCTTGACTTAAATTTCCAACTGTACTGATTGTGAAGAAAATCTTTTTAAAAATTCAACACAGAACCAATGTCATTTTAGGTTTTCCTTTCTCAAGAGCTTGGGTGCCAAAAACACTCATCACCACTTACAGATTCCAGGTGTGAAAAGCTCCCAACTGTCTTGTGTGCTATTGCCAAAGAGTCTGCATTTCCTTCTGACGACTTCTGCAGTTGTTGTTACAAAGTTGGCGGTATTTTCTCAGTTTGAAGATAGAGTTAAAAATATAACATTTACTTGCAAGTTTTATTTTAAAATATATATATTTCAAGCTACCACACTATTTTCAATTTGCAAGAGAATTCAGTACCAAAATATTATGAAAACCAAAATATTATGAAAACCCAAGTAAGGCAAAATATTATCTTTCACCCATGTAGCAAAACCATACAAGTTTTAGGCACACAAAACCCTCTTCAAGTCTAAAATAGAGCTTACATCTTGAAAACTAAATTGGACTTAAAAGCATTCGCATTGAAGTAACCTTCAGTGTTTCTTGATCAGACCAACTGAGATAAAGGGTACTCTATATCTTGCCGTAGAAAAAAGGAAAGCATCTGTATGTGCATGATAGAGAGATTATATGGTTGTGATGCCTATCAGAGAAACAGAACCCTACAGAAAATTACAGAAAACCAGAAAATTTTGGTCAGGGGGGAATTAGAATGAGTCATATATCAAAAACTCTATTTAATCCATGACATTTTTATCGTGGTATTTTTCAGATGCATGAGTTAATTTCTTAATTTGATCTGTTCTACTAGAGCACAAAGGCTTATGTCAGAAAAAAGAGAAAGAATGGAAGTTAGCTGTAGGGAACAGGGAAAGGCTGGACAACTGTGTTGCTTTCAACTGAAACCAGTTGATGAACTTCAACCTCAGGTGCAGAGCCTTTAACACCAATGTGGAACCGAACCCTTGGGGAAGGGAAATTCATTCTCAATTTTTTGCCACAACACCAAGTGAGCTCCAAATCAAAAAGAGGATTGTGAAACCTTATTAATTACTAAAAATAAAAACTTTAAACCCTAGAAGTGTCACTTCTTTGAAAAAAAATAAAAAGGTGCTGTGTCTTAGATTGACTAAGACTGTTGTGGTATTGACAACAAAACTAAATGGAACTAGAACCATAGATTTTTGTTATAAAAATTTCTTTTACTTGTCAAGCCTTCTTCAAAGAAACTTGAAATGGAAAGTCAGTTCTGAAATTACCTTAATTATACAAGGTTTTACAGCAATAATTCTTCAAGATCCTGAGAAAATTTTCATTGTAGGAAAATGGTAGTGAAGTGTGATTTTGAACAAAGACTGCTTGAAGTCAAACAATTAAGATATATTAAACAGTGGCACAGTGTTATAATATCAAACTATTTATAGCCTGGATTTATCAGCAAAATTAAAATCTTTGCTTCCAGTTTTTGAAATGTTGGAATAGTAACTTATCCTATTTAGGATAAACTCATAATATTGGAGCTCATCATTTATATTCCAAGAAATAACATAAGTTGACGTTTTAAGATGCTACAAAATATTGACCTTTTGACTAGTACTGTCTACTTCCATTATTTCATAAATCCATTTTCTCAGCAAGGAAAAACATAAATGCTCAGTACATGCAGACAAGACACAAACAGAGGAGACAAGAAGGCAAGCAATAAACTGCTCTGAGGAACTTCTTCCAAAGCCTATGAAACTTTTCAGAGTAGTTACACAGCAATTTACAGAGGAGAAGAGCTGCTGCTAAGGACCATGTGAGAACGATGCAAGGGCAGATACACAGCTAAATGCTTAACTCAAAAGTAAAGTTCAGGGCAAACTCCAATTATAAATGGGAATAAGACTTAACTTCTTTGAAAATACAAGAAAATTGGCAGGGAAACTTTGATGAGGTGTTCAGATGGATGGCACGGGAATAGCAAAGTGTTGTCTGCACTGACAGCATTCAAGTGATCAACAGGGCTGCTAGTGGCACAGAGCAGCCCAGCTGGCAGCCACATGACGGCTCTCACAGCGCTGTGCTCAGGCTGCAGCACCAGCCATGAAGTGACCTGGACCTCACTAAAAAAATCTGAGAATTCTCTTGATATATCAGTGGATAAAGCACATCACAAAAACACGGTGAGTGAGGCCTGACAGCTTGCTAAGCAGAACAGGAAAAAGAACAGAGGAAAAGATCTTTTTTCAGTCTGTAATGTCTGATCTCTTAGCATCCTTATCATTAGGACACATAACTAAATCTGCTGCAGTATTGTGATAAAGAGAGGGCACTGGCTCTGAATACATAGATATTCTGTCTCAAACACAGCTCTTAAATAAAGCTCTTCTTTTTGCTAATGTGTGAAATGAGGACAGCAACTACTACCCCAAGCTGGATGACTCCAGAAGAGCCCTACTGACAGGAAGATGGAACATGAAGGAGCCCACATGGTGCAGACATCTACCAAACTCTGACAGGCCTCCTCAGGGAGGGGAACGTACACCCCTCCTGCCACACAAACCAGCAATCCCTGAAAGGGCTGAGGAAGAAAGACACACCATCACATTACAGGTTATGCAGGAGACACCTCAGTTGTTCAAGGAGGATTGTACTTTTCAGCAGCAGATCAAGAACACTAAAAAAAGTCAGGCACAAGGAGAAAATGAAAAACCACAGCGATACTCATGCCAAGACCAATTCAGCACTGCTGTCAACACCCCTAGCACCAGAGGGTAGGACAGAGACTCATAAGTGGGTCCTTATGCACTGCCAAATGACAGGAGAGGTGGGAAATGGCTTGGTGCCTGCCTCTGGTGAAGGCACTAACGCAGGTGAATAAACATATGATATACTGCCAGCAGAGCAGCACAAGTTACCACTTTATCTTCAGTTTGGCATGGCTGCAGAGAGGTTCTGTACAGTGCCAGGAAGTCTCTCTTGTTCACAGAATATTCCACAACGATCACATGGGCTGAGGCAACATCAATTCTACAAGTGCAATACACAACAACAAAGGAGAGGGGTATATCTCATCTAAGACTGCCTAAGCAGTTTGCCCCTAAAAAATACTGATGCTGAAAACTACAAAGATACAGGAGCTCCAGTCAACAGTGTGGTTTGGTCAGAATGTGCACTGGTTTTATAGCTGCAGCTCAAGGTGGTTTCAAGCAATGGTGACTGAAACTTGAGCTCCTAACCCAAGGTCCTTCAAGGTTTTAAATGGAAGACAGGTATTAAAGAACTAAAATGGAACTTTGGCAAAGTTATTTGGAGTTGGGACAAATCCAAAAATATCAACTTAATTTGCAGCAGGAAAAAAATATGTTAGACAGTAGAAAAGCAGATAGCATGGACAGCAAATCAAAAGAGGAGACAGGCTGCATTAGACCAAAAATCCACCTAGACCAATGTTCGGTCCCTGACTACTGTCAGCAGCTGAGGTCTAGGGAGAAATACAAGGACACAGAAAGCATACAAACACCCTTGCCAGAATATTTTCTGGCGATATAGCAAGCTGGGACCCAAATCTCCAAGTTCATCAGAACTTTTCTGAACCATGAAAACTTACCACACATAACACTGTTAAACAAATTGTAACCTGATTCTGTGCTGTGGGAAGCACATCTTTGTTTCCAATGTGTCTTCTGCTAGTTAGATTCAAGGTTCATTAACCCTTGCACAGGAAGGCAGTATACAATTGTTCCCTGTTTACCTTTCAGTCCTACACAGGGAATACATCCCTACCATATCCCCCCTCGTTTACCTCTTCAACTATTTGGTCTTTCACTAATGTTGATCACCATCTGTGTGCTTTTTTCAGTTCTACTACAACCCCTCTGAGATGTGGAGGCCAACATTGTTAATAAGCTCTAACCTGTTATTTTCACAGAACCTGCAAGACCACATTTAAAAGAAGTAAGTCCATTGCTGTAAATTTTAAAATTATTTATCCTATGTGAACTGCTTTGTGATAATTTTCATTCATCATTACCTCAGAGCAGCAAGGTCTTTCTCCAGTTCTTCCATCTTCATATTTACTAATTTTAATACCCTTCTATCACCAGACTATATAATTTCAGTATTTGCACACTGTAAATACACAGTACAGCACAGAGAGCTACCCTTTTTAGGCTGATGAGCCTTATCTTATTAAGATCAATATTTTTACTCAGGTTCCATTAAAAAATATTTTTGCACAAAGTGTTCACATATAGAAAACCTGACTCATCATCTTCCATCTGGATCATTAACAGTTCTGCTTTCAAATTTGGAATGGATTCCTTGGGTATCTAAACACAATGCTCCCCCAAAAGAAAGAGCCAGACTGGATGGGACCTGGCAACCACAGCAGGCGTTGGATCGAGATGATCTTTAAAGTTCCAATCCAAATTATTAAAGGGACAATTGAGAGGAACTGCTGGGTGACTTCATTGCACTGTATGACCAGGAGATAAAATGGTAAATGAGGTTCTATGTGTGTACATATAAAAGTCATGTATATCAGAAAAAAAATAACTGTTGTTATTAAAAACTTGAACATATCCTAACTGTTCATGAAACACATGAGAAACTATCAGCAATCAAGAATAAGGTATTGTTATGATAGTAACAAGAGATGGCAACTCAATGCTAAATAGCAGTCAAAAGAAAAAATAAAATCTTAGGAATTAAGACAAAGCAGACAGCAGCATGAAGATCATGTATATATCCATGGTTCACTAATACCTTGAGTATTGTATACAATTCTAGCCCTTCCTATCTAAAAAAAAATAAATAAATAGAAAAAGATAATCAGGGATACAGACTAGTTTCCACATGAAGTAATGACTAAAAATTTTTTTTCAAAGGATGATGGGAAGTAGAGAGGGGTACTTACAGAGGTCTACAAAATCATTAGGGAGGTTGGCTAGGAATCAGCTATTCATGACGTCATTTAATAAAGGAACCCAAAAAAAAAATCTAAATAGGTCATCAGGAGCCAGACTTAGAGCAAACTAATCTGCACAACTTCTTGCCAAAGGACCCTGTGAATACTGGAAGTTTACAATGGTTCAAGTGAACAACACTCTACTACATGAAAAAGAAAACTACTGTGGCTTACTGAAAATACATATTAATTATATTTAGTGCAGGAAGTCCCTTACTAAAAAAAAAGGAGAAGAACTAGAGGGAAGTATAATTTATATTATCTGTGGTTTTGTACTTTTCCTTAGGCATCCCCACATATGACCACTGTTGAATAGAGATCTTTACTCCAGAATTTTAGATTCATACATTATGTTTGGGAAAATGGAGAGAGGACAGAGAAATAATGCTCTCTGTAATGACATGAATTCAAGACATTTGAACTGATGAAATGCAACTCAGAATCTTGTGCATAATTTTCTGTAAGTTACTTGAAAGAAGCTACCACTCTAAAAACTGTTGACTAGCTAGCTGTTGTGGGAATGGCATCACAAAGCAAACCAATTCAACTTGAGTAAACTCTTCTTTTCTGGCATTTATGTGAAGTTATTTTGAATAAAAAATATGATAAACACTCAGGGACTCCAAATATCATTTGTTCTATCACTTCAACTTCTATTTTACACATGTTGTCCCTTCCACTTTGTGCTGGGTTTAGTGTTGTCTCAGTGTTTCCATAGAGATTTTCTTCTCTGCACCTAACTTCAGAAAAGACTTGGAAATGCCTCTAATCTTTATACTCAAATAATGTGATAGCTTCAATGCAGAGAACCAATATATTAATACACATTTCCTAACCTCAAGACTATCTCCACCTTAATAAACTTGGTGCAGTCATCCAGAGTCAGATTTTTGACAATGAAAATTCACAGAATACATTTTAAATCACTGACAGTTAGATACAGCATGTTACAGTTTGAATAGAAAGAAAACTTCAATGTAAAAACTGGTTATTACTTCTGGCAGCTGCATCACATATGACAGCGATTTTTATATAGGTGACAGGACGAAAATTTTAGGCTGCTAAATGCCTGAGCATCAAAAGAAACAAAGGTATAAAAAATCCACAACAAATATGATTTTTGTGTCTACTTTGTTACTTCAGGGACCTTTCAATACTTTGTTTAGTTGACCAAAAAAAAAAAATCTCTTACAAGCAGCCATAAACAACTGCTGTAAAAGAACTGGAAAGACTTATGACTCACTTTCCACAAATAAGTCACTATGTAAAACTGATGAAAAAAAGTACAAGAATTCCCATAATTTTGTTGCCACTTGATACAATAGTCACATCTCTTACCATTCTTTTCACTTTTCTAAATAGTTTTGGTTGGGTATTCCTCAACATAATTTCATATAGAAATCTCTGAATTTGAACTAAATTCTAATATTTCCAAACTTTCCCATAGAAAACACATTAGAAGCAAATCCTGACTACATCCAATACCATAGAAGCTTTATCGTTCTAGATTAAGGCTTTTTTTTCCCTTAATTTCATTCAGCACATATACACCTATTCATGATATGGCACTACTTGCACACAAGAAAGAATTCTACAAAGATTTCTACATTGTTTGCTAGAGAAGTGATCACACACTTTTAGTGACATAGAACTTCCTTCCCCAAGGGGATTAGGCTTTTGCCACACCATTAAATATTTAAAATCATACAAGGCCCTACAGCATGCAGAAAACAAAACCAGGGCAAAAGCATGCTTTTTAATCCATTTGTTGGCCACTACCAGTTGTCAAGGCTGACAAAAGGACAATCTGTTCCTGGAAATTTTGTTGAGCTGGTAGCTGGTGATAGGAACCAGAGAAGAGATTCAAGTCTCAGGTGCATTTTCAGAAGTTTTATTTAAATGTTGATGGCTGCAGTATTGAATTGCAAAAATTGTTTTTAATTTACTTCCATCCAATAGCCTTGCTTCAGTCTAGCAGCTAATAAATAAGATTTCAATAACCATTAACAATAGCTCAGTAATAATTTTAAAGCTGAAAATTAAAAAAAAAAGTATGAGAGAGGCTTACACTTACTAATAAGAGAAAAAAGCACTCATGGATAGAGCAACAGTCATACTCTCAAAATATTAAAATAGTTCAATCAACTAGCTAGAGATTTCTTTTTTGTGTGCATGTGAACTAAAACTGCCACACATATGGTGATGCATAAGAAATGAAGCAAGTTTATCAAAACATGCCAAGAATTTTAAAAAACCCACAATTCACAGAAATTACTTCCCATCACCATGTTTAGGCTATAACATACAATTCACACATATGAAGCCTAAATAAATAAAGAAATCCTCTGGTTTTGCCTTTAATACATCTACAGCTGCCTCCTTCAGGTTCCCTTACAGTTCCAAAACTCTGCTCTTTTGACTTCACGCTACACAGAATAGCAGCCACGCCAAGAAATCCCAGCTCCTGCCTGAGAGCCATGCAGGCTGCACAGAAGGGCATCCAAATCTCCCACCAGAAAGGGCCTGAGGAGAAGGAACTAAATGGGAAAAGGGGAGGAGGAAGATGCTAGATAATCGAACACCCTCATGCTTCTCTCAAGTTTTGTGTTTCTACTTCCTCATAATTGCTGAGGTGGCAATCGAAGAGCTTCTGCTCTGTTCAAGATTCTCAGGTATAACTGCACCAAAGCAAAAATTAGCTCAGGGAATCAGAAACATAGTGTTCTCCATAACATTGCTATGCTAACATACTTTTTTTAAAGAAAATGCCACAAGACACTTTTTATTACATATCTCTATATATACATTAAATATATGTGTGTTTTTATGATATACGTTTACATTATTTACATATGTAGTCCATGTACACTACATATATTTTTTACAGAAATACAGAACTTTCTAATTGTATGAATGATGATTCATGTCTTCAACCACAACTACTTACAAAAACTGGCAGCAAATTTGGCACTGTAGCTACACATGGATTCAAAAGAATATGGCCTAACATTTACCAAATATGTATGATATTTTTTAAAGTGAATCACTAAAGTAATGGGAGATAGGTAATAATAATAATAATTTAATAATAATAATTTAAACTAGTGCTATCACTGATCATCTTTACAATATTAAAAAATAAAAAAATAGAAAAAGAAAAACCTGGTGTGGACAAAAAGACAACAAAAAGACAGGACACAGGACTTTGTGGGTCATGGAGGAAAAAAATGAAACTAATACCTGCAATAAGCTGGAAGTTTTTATAGATGTTTAGTGTTACTTTCCAGATTCATCTTTGGAGGCTGTTTTATAGGATTCTCATGAGGTGCTTTGTGAAAATTATTAAGCTACAGGTAGAATAATGATTTTTGCCTTTTATACACTGTCTGAAAATTCACCGTAATGCACAGTGATCACTTACAGAAGGGCACTGGCAAAGGTTTATACCCCTTGCTTGTGGATGCTATAGGTGGATTTAGCATAATTTGGACAGCAAGGAATCTGTTCCTGACGAGTTCAGCATGTCTGGAGATGTTAAAAAATCAGAAGCTGGGGCTCAGGGAAATCTTTCACAGTAGAGGTTTTTTCTGATATAAGTAGCAAAGGCATATAGGGTATCTGTGCAGGCCCCAGGATACAGTGAGGAGAAAACGAGTCGCTCCTGTCAGTGGCAGCCCCCTTTCAGCGGTGAAGCAATTGCGAGCTCGCCGGCTGCCCGGGCGGCTCCGGGAAGCGCGGGCTCTCCGCCCGGCCGGCTCAGCACCCTGGCCAGCTCCGCCAGCTCCGGCGGCTCCGGCGGCTCCAGTCAGCCCGGCACGGCGCCCCGAGACCCCCGCCCGCGGCGCTGCACCTTCCCCGCCACCACAAGCACCACTGAAACGCTACTAGGTCAGACAGGGTGAGAAGGACGCACTCGAATAACTCGTATCGTAACAGGAATTTTCAAGGAGATCTCTGATTTAAAGGTTTCTGAAACATAGAACGCTCCAGAAGATAACTGATGTTAAAGTTTGGAAAGGATAAATGAAACTACTTTGGTAACTCGACGTCAAATCCAGACAAATAAGGGGATTTGAATAATAAAGAACTAAAGGAAGACACTGTAGCTACGGCCATTCAATTAAGTTCCCCTTCCTATCAAACTAAATTCTCACTATGGCATTACAAGCTTGGCCTACAAGGATAATAGTAATTACGGCACTTATACTTCTGTGAGACACTAAGTTTATATCACACAGTATGGTCTCTTGCTGCCAGAAAAGCAATAGACCATACATTAAATAATAGGTCACAAAATATAACTCTAAGTTAACTGAACAAATATCTCTAATTACTCACATAGGATCAACCATCTCTCTAATTACTCACATAGGAATCAATTTCTTACTTCATACTGAAGCATTTTTTACACAGGAAAAAATGACGAAATTTGTAGTTGATACTGAGATCAGGAAGTGATAAAGGACAAATGGCATCAAGCAAGTACACAGACAGCAATCAAACCTCACACCTGCCAACTCAGATAAAAGAAGACATTATCCATCAAGGACCAAAGAATAAATGGAAACATCACCTAACAAGGCAGTAATCAATTACTTCTGATATATGTATTTGCTGCAGTATTAAAGTTATGACAACTATGGATGAATAGGCAAATAAATACTAAGAGAGATCATAACACCTCTCTATCAGCTCATTGTAGGATTGCTGCTAGAATATGATATCCAGTTCTGGTGTTCAAAATGATGAAGCTCAGATTCTTCAGATCATCTATTAGAAATTGCTTTAGTCAAGGAAATTGCAAAAGATCTTCATTCTGACACACAAATCATACAAGTAAAAGGTTGAATCTTTAGATTCCTTAAACACGTACAAATATCTCCAACATCTTTAATTTTCATTAATAAAGATACTCTACTAATAGAATACTTCATTAACTCTTTCAGTGGATTCCTCATTACTGACAATTCTTAAAAGACAACACAATGATTTTCTACACTATATGCTCTTATTGAACCACTACTAGCACACATGATTCAGGGAAGTCCTAGGGAAGCTGGTTTTACACATAAAGTTAACCTCAATAACCACAACAATTCCCTTGGTCTTCACACCATCAGACTGAGATAAGTGATGAGGCTTTTGTCTTTGAAAAAGTTAATTATACAAGCTTATTTCATTATGAAAACACAAGTATCCTATGCATATTTCATTTGCTGGGACTGTCTTAAGTTCAGAAAAAACATTCCAGGGATCAGATGAAAAAATAAAACATGGCAGAATGATGAGACATGAAAATTAGTAAGTTTACACATTAGAAACCTGGGGGTCAAAAGACTCTCAAAAATTAATATAAATTCTTACACATCAGAAGAGTGAACACTGCAAGATCAGATTTTAAGTATCTTCCAAACAAATGTACAATTATTCCTAAAAACAAAAGAGCTAAGTTTCTTAGAAACCTTTACAGGCTTTCATTTTATGCCTTATTTAAATAATAAAAAGCACTGCATAACAGTTATACATGTTTTAGGAAATACTGGCTGTATGTAAATAAAGACATCCAATTCCAAATCTCTCCAATTTAAAGCCCGGGCCAAAAATAATCCTGATTGTATTGTTGACCTATACCCTGCCATATTTGTGTATTTTTGAATGCTTGAACACTTGATCTATACAAGAAATTTGTCTAAAAATAGAATTTTTACTTCAGATTGACTGAGAGGAGATTTCATTTTGTAGAATATGGAAACAGTTACACACGACACCATAATGGCAAACTGTAATAATGCTACATTGATAGTAGTATTCTCCAAGTTCTTGAATTTACATAAAAAAAATAAAATTCTATTGACACAGATTGTAAGTATTTTCTTTCTTTTTTTATTTTTTTTTTTAACACCAACTGTCATTACATTTGCTTGGTGCATATTCAGTTTTAAACTGTGGTGAGCTATTTCTGCATTTTGAAATTATAATTTAAACAACAACTAATTTCTACTCTGTAAGAGCATAATGTAGATAACACAATCATATGGCAAGCAGGGTCATGAGATTTCTGCTGAGAAACCAGAAACATTCAATGATATGGGTGAAATCTGTGTACAGTTGTGGTTTTTTCTGCAATAACAGAAGCTAGAATATAAATAATACAGTTAAGAGTAGTAATAGCTACATTCTTATTTATGAAGACCAAGATTCAGCTTTTATGTGTTTCAGAGCAAGGAGTATAAAAGCACTTTATAATATGTCAGCACCAAATATGAGCAACATCCACTCCATGACTACTCATATGTCAGCCACAGTCCTGATTCAGACCATAAATCAGTTCTGTCCAAACCTTTACTCCAGGAAAAAGAAATATTACAGTGAGCCATTATATGTTTATGCAGGGCCTCACAACAGAATTGAAGTATTAACTGCCACTTCCAGCAAGACAGACAAAGTGCAGCTGCTCTCTGATTACGAGGAGAAAATTGGCTGATCAAGGTAAGATACATACAGAAGCACTGCCACATGACTGAGGTATCCTAGGCTCAAAATTAATGAAATATATCAGAACAACAGAAAGAAATGCCCAGCCTGAAATTAGCATCCTGCCCAAATTTCCTTCAGATTAACAGAGAAGAAAGCACACCATCACCCCAAAGCAGCCTTTCACATAAAATGTTCCTCTTTCTCCTGTGTCCTCCCTGAATTGGCAATAGGCAGGAAAAGCTGTCAGCTGAGCACACAGGCTACAGTCAACGAAAGGATCTGGTTATGACTATCTCAGCTGTGCATTCAGGGTGAAGCTGCACATAACAGCATGACCTAGCAAGAGTTACAAACATATATCAGCCAAAAAACAATACAAACAATTCCCTTTTACAATCATTCTCTGCCAAGTTAGTGAGGTGACTCAGTGTAGCTCAGAGATCAATGGGCACTAGAAAAGGCTCAGGCAGAGAACATCATTTTACACTTAAAAACAGCAGTCAACTGTTAGATTGGTTTAACAGCAATGTGCAACTTCATCTGCAGCAGTTAACGTGAAAAATATTTTTATATCTATGTACATCCACAAATAAATAACAATCACCAGACAGTCAATAACGGAGCTCCTTTCCTGGACACATCTCCTTTGCTGTAGGAGGGTCACGGTTTGTTCCTCAGCTTCAGCATCAGTTCCTTAGTTCTTGGCTGGTCAAGACAAGGCCTGGCTGGGTTAGCTAGCATGTTGCTCCCACAAGACCAGTCAATCCTTTCCTCATATTAATCCATCCTGTGGTTCTTTCAAGATTTTTCTCTAACCAGATGAATTATTCAACAGGTTTCCTCACTGGATACACCATCTTACTCAAAACTGTAAAATTGTAATTTCACCCAAAACATTCATAATTATCACAATAATCTCCAGAGCTTAATGAAAAAACACAAAACATCACACAGAAAAAGAACAGTGATCCAATGTCAATTCCTATCCTTCAACTCTCAGAGCACAACGTGGCAGTTTGTTCTAGGCTGACTTGACTTAGGGAATTATACTTTGATTTTATTTATAGACTACTGCAGATGGAAAATCAAAGCATCACATATGAACAGGGCATTCAATTCAATCAAACTCAAGGAACAGCACAGTCATTCTTCATCTGATACATTTTCTATCTGTTTATAATGCCCATTCTAGATCTCTAAGCTCAAGATGCAGATAAATTCAAAGACAAGAAAATGATTATTTCAAGGCAGCATATAACTCAACTGAAGAATAAAAATACATTCTAAAAAGTCACCACTTTGATGCTGAACAGTATATTCTATCTACAGATCACTGCCTTCCTTTTTTTTAATTCTTCTACACTGCAAAGCTAGAGTCATACTTCATATGCTCAGAGTCACACTGCTTGCCACGAGCGGCGTTTGAAGCATTACTATGGCAACAAGTAAACTTGACAGCTACAAGGCATATCCAGCTGATACACCACCTAACCAAGCAATCTAATTCTTACTATGTTGAACAACATTGGATCAAACAAGTGCTGCTGAAACTCTCACAAAACGTTGGTACACTGAGACAGAGCATGACAGAGGCAACAGCTACTATCTCAGAATTATTTGGGAAGTGACAGAGAGCAGAATGAACCCCTCTTAGAATCAATGAGCAGCTGTTGACTCAAGACAATTCCCAAGTACTAAAAAGACACAAGCTCTGAAAGGCAAGATCTCTCCTAACTGTGGATGAGTCTAGTGCAACAAATTTTGCAGTTGTGAGAGAAGAGTATCAAAAACATAATAAAATTATTTCTATATAAACAGACCGAGGTGACACAAAACCTGATTCTTTACATTTTTCCACATGCGAGCTCCACATTAGGAACCTGTCCCTGCAACAAGTAACAAATCCCTCTGCAACACCCAGATAGCAAAATATGGCTACATATGAAAGAGACCTGGCATCCTCTACAAGTTCTCAAAGCAAGTTCAGCACGTTTTACTCTTCCTTTATATATCAGACAGCTTTGTACTGGAAAGAAAATTACTCTCATCATCATCCCATCTCCTCTCCCATCAGTGATCCGGCAAACTTCATCCATGAAAGAGGCCTTCAACTCTTCCAACTACTACTTGCACTGAAACGCAAGGCTGAGCTACATACACACATTTCTCCAAAAGGAAAAATTAGTGGATAGAGCTCCTCATCAGAGCAATTCTCAATAATCTCAATAATCTCTTCAGACAAAAAGCAACAGCACAAAATAACATTTGAGTGATGCAATTCTGTGATGAAAAGTTCTCAAACACACAGGACAAAAGCCACAGAAAAACATGCCAGAACATAACAATGAAAATATTTTTATTTTTTTAACAAAATTGTTTTGTTAAAAACACTCCAGACTTCTTCAGTTTCTCAATTTTCCCTCCTTTCCTCACTCCTCTCAAATCAAATCTTTCCCTTCTCCCCAAAAATTCTTCTCAAGTTTTTTAAGATTCACCTCCATTAATTGAAAAATGACTGATCAAAATTTATGACTTGTACAACATCTCAAAAATGGGAAAAAAATTCTCAACCAGATCAAGAGTTGAAGTGTCAGAAGGTCAGATTTTACTGCTCGCATTTTCTACTACTTAGGTTTCAAGACTAGTGACTTATAAGCTCATACAGAGAATGACAGGCTATAAATTTAAAAGACTAAGAATGCCATCTCAATTTCTTGAGCATCTTAAAAAAATCCAAGTTACTAGATTCCCTCAAAAACACACTACTAAACACCTAGCACTGAAGCTATGAGAGGGGAGTATTATGACTTTAAAATTTTAATAAATAAATAAAATTGTAAAGGATAAGTAAAAGACTAGATGATATTTTCAAAGAAGTTATTATGAAAGAACATACAAGATATAGTTACTAAAATCCACATTAGATAGTATCCAATATTTCTACTGAAAAGAGGGAAGTCAACATTTATTCTGCCATTGCATGACCGAGAATACAGTACAAGCATTAAAGCACCCTACTTGTGCATGGAAAGCATAAAAATGAAACTGTTCCATTTAGTTGTACTCTCTTATCCAACTGAAATAATTTTTAGAAGTGGAAATAAAAACTAACATGTTTAATTCCCACTTTAGTACCCTAGATACTATACTCTTAAATGGGAAGAAAACAAAAAAAGCCAAGTAAAAGATTCGAAAAAGTTTCTTTTACCCTAATCCTGAACAAGAAGTCAAGTTCGTAACAAGAAAATTTTAAACACACATGACCTATAGCTCTTGAATTCCTTAAGATAAACCTTGTATTTTGGCAGTTTTGCATGTTTTAATTCTTGCCCACCAATACTTTAACTATTGGCCCTTCAGAGTGATCTGCATGCTGCTCTGAGATCAGTCAAAGGAAGAGTGAGGTGAGAGTGTTTTCACAGAACGAGGGAGGAAGGACGGTGGCTGGTCCATGTACCACAACACATCCCTGGGAGACCACGACGAATCCTGGTGTCTTGCACTGAAAAGGCAGCTGTTTCTCCTCCCCTCCAGCCTAACACAAAGGCTTTGTGTAGTGCTTCCCCAGAGAAAATGAAACAGACAAGGCAAGACACAGGAATACACAGAAACTGTCAATCTCCTTTGTAAAGTCCCAATTCATGCCCACTAGATAAACAAGCCCTTACTAGAACAGAAACACAGTAGTATATTAATGTACCATACACTGCAACTTCACACACTAAACAAATGCTTAACCTTCCGTACACACGTATCTAGCTCTGGTAGAAACTGATCATTTAGAGGCCAGTTTTGAACAAGGAAAACCCCACTCATATCTCTCTTCTGTCATACTCAAAAATCTTCTTGGTATAATCAGCCACACTGAGAAAAGGCTCTCTGGAATTTGTGATGTTAGAGGTATCAGAGCCTGCAGTACACAGCAGCAGTACAGTGACTACACTAAACATAAGCGACGTCACGATATTCCAGTCCCTCAATTTGTTCTTCTCATTCTAACCTCTTCCTTCCCAAACATAAAGTTTAAAAAGATGCTGAGCTTCAAGTAAATAAAGGTCCATCAGGAATATATTAGAGAAGAATAAAGTATTTTTTAGGGATAATTGTTTCCATTTTTCACATTTTTTAACTATATCTTGATGCACTGTTTTTAAAATAACTTTTGACAAATGACTACTCATACTATTGCAGTCAAACTTTCCTATATATAATTTCATTGACAGGCCAAACAACTGTTAACAAGTACACTTCTGGTTTAGCAAGTTAAGAAAGCTCTACTACTTTGTTAAACATAATTCACTCTATAAAGCAAATGAATTATCATAAAGAAAGTATTCAGGACAATATTAACACAAAATAAAAATGTTGGGTATCTTTGTATCATTAATTCATATAATTAAGACTCAAAAAAACATTACCAAAATCAAACAAGAGCAGCAAAATAACTCCTAACCTTTTGTTTCTCTCAGCTAAAATGAACTGACGTACCCACAAGCATAGCTAGCATGTATTCAACAGAGGCATGGCATTAACTACACAGAATGCATCTTAAAAATCACTCATTTTTTCCAGAACCACAACACGGAAACTAACCACATGCTTTAAGGCTAACAAGATACTTAAATAAATATAGTATGATTTATTTTAAGGCTCTCAACATTCCTGCAATACAGTTCACTAATTCAGAACATTTAAGCTGAAATTACACTGGTTCTGCACATAGAGTCTACCTAAGGAAGGCACTACAGGCTATTTTATAACTCATTTTCTGTAGCCCTTTCCAGCTTAATTATAAATAAGGTAGAAGGTTCTCAAAAGGCTGAGGTATACTCCGGGGTCATTCCTTTGTGTCCACCTCCCTCCGCCCCCACGATAACACATCAATATTATCATTATTTGCACTCCCACCCCCACTTACACTAGCAGTTGTTTCCAACTGCTCTGGCTCACACCAGAGGTTACTAACCTCGCAGCGAGCTTTGTCCTCTCATTGCTTTTGCTCTGGAGTGACAACAGAAGCCTAAGGATGCCGCTGCATCTCCAGAGATCATCTGTAGACTCGGGAACAAGGTGCTTTCCCACTTACTCTTTGCAAAGCTAAAAGTACGTGTCATAACGTATTTCTAACGCCGTTCCACACGCAGTCTGTGCGCTCCCCTGAGCGCCCCGCGGCCTAGCCAGGCATATCTGTATGCACGGATCGATGCGAGTGCCGCTAATGGCTCCAGCACCCGGAGCGCCAGGCGACAGACAGCCCGCTCCCATCCAGCCGTGCCCACACAGCAGCCGTCACACGCACGCCACAACCCAGAGCTGCAAACACAGACGCAGCTATTTTAAAACAGAAATCTTTCGCCGTCAGAAGGCGTAAATTTCTGTACCACTCGCCTTCTTGCAGCAAGTGGGAGGGACAAAAAAAAAAAAATACAATCTCGCG